>VZRV01009348.1:762109-848435 GCA_013398115.1 Falcunculus frontatus
ATATATATATATAAAAAAGAGAAAACATTTTAAATATAAAACTGGCAAATCCTTTCCTGCTATTTGAAAAAACAGCAATAGGTCCCTGACCTTAAGGAAAGCCCCCCTAACACTGGAACCTAAGGGCATACGTATGGGCCAGAGGCTGGCTGGACTTGTGACTTTGAGTCAGTGATGGACTGCATTTCCCACCAAAAAGGGGTGTGGTCCCTGATCAGCATCACAGCTGTTTAGGATCTTGTGATAAAGCATCTCTCCACATGCGCTGCCAGGGAGCCATGAACTCAGCAATGATGATTCTAGCTAGGATCAAGCATCTAAAATTCAGGGGTTGCAATTTAGATCTCAAGTCATCCTAATACTTTCTGAGATCTACTTTCAAGCTGCCATGAGTGCTGACAGCTACAGGGATTAAATAGTGAATAGATAAAATAAAAATTATTTATTTGGTTTATAAAGAAAATTTGATATAATCTCAAAAGAAAACATTTGCAACACACATCCAACCCAAAGTTTACATTCCTTTAGCGTTTACAATGCACCATAAATGTCAGTAAAATAAAAGTGTTCAGGTAACAAAGTTCACTCTCTTTTGGAATTGTGCAACAGGGAGGCTATTAAAATCTGCCAAAGCTGTGGGTACTTGAAAATCCCACAGATCAGATCAAGTAAAAAGCAAATATTGCAAGTTCCTTTTCTTTGGTATTGTAGAAAACAGTACCTTTAATGGTAACATTAATCTAAACACATTTAATTCCTCATTTCCAGGTCTGTTCTATGCACCAATTCCTTAATAAACTCATGCAGTACAAATGCAAATTACAAATAGCTAGTTCCTTTGATTTCTACGCAAATGTGACCCTAACAATCTGCCTGACCTTGGAAAACAACATACTGGTTAATTCTACACAGACTGGAGCCATGCCCAGTCACCGCTGCCTGCCCCACTTTCAGAAGCTCAGAGAATGTCACATATCTTTTTGCCTGGTTCCAGACAAGGTAACTGGAGTAACTTTAACCTTGAGCTGATAAAAACAAGCCATAATAATAAAAAAACCAAAATGACACAAACTCTTTCTGAGCATGTATTTCAGTAGATAATCGAAACGGAAGAAAGTAGAGCACAGTACAATCATGGCAGGCAACATTTAAGCTTAAATCAAAAAAAATTTTTTTTTTTTACATTTTATTTGAGTACTAAGATTTTGGCCATTGAATTGAAAGATTCCATAATCCCCCTAGCCCCCGTTCACAAACAGCACAGGCTACCAATATAAAGTATATCCATAAACACATTGAATAATAAGTATATTTGGCTACTACAGTGAACAAATCAGTAAGATGTTTTGATCACTATGCTACAAGAAAATTCAGATAATCCCCATATTAGTAGCTTTCCAACATTTATGATAATGTTCAACTGAGTAGAACATGAAATGAATTTAGTTCTCAGTAAAAGACAGTATATCCAAAAATCTATGATCTTCAAATGAAGCGCTATGTCTTGACAGATTAACATACAATCCTTCCTTTAAAGTAATATAGTCTATAAACAGATGTAACAATGTTTATGTATTAACTATATTAATATGCCTTAGATTCTATAAACAGTACTTACTGAAGATTCATTCTTATAATAAAATGCAGCTGACAGTCTTAGCAACTTACATTTAAAGTGAAGTAATTTTTATCCCCCTCAGTGTTCAAAGTACTAAGTACTTGTCATACACATTTTAGTTTTTCCAATTATCTTTACTTCCGTGCATTTTCTAGATAGAGATCATCTATCTATCCTTTTTTTTTTTTTGTAATCAGAGATGCACAGTTCTTCCCCACTCCCATGTTCTGAATCCCAAATAACTTACAGTAAAAATACAAATTCTGTTTTGGAAGAAAACATACAAAATATACACCATGTAGTGTGCGCACCTAAACATCTTGATTGTCAAGTAGTGCAAGTTTCCCCTTTGACATATACACTTTTTTGGTTTTAGAGACAAGAATTTGTTTCACTGATCTTTGCTGATGCCATTTCTTGCCATTTTTGGCAGTCTTTGTCCCTTCGTGTAAGCGTGGTACCAGAAGTGGAGAAACAACACTAAAAACATAGAGCCATAAAGCCAAATAATAAACATGAAAATTGGATACTGGTACGGACAGTCATCCATGATGTAGATTTGTCCTATATGGACTGTAATCATTATAAACTGGACCTGGAGGAAAAAGGTGAAGAAAATAAATACTTTTAAAATAAATTACAAACTTACTACAGAAGTTTGAAAGAATTCAGTATAGCTCATATGCTGAAAAACAGATAGTAGGGGTGGAGTGGAAGGAAAGCAGGGAGCAACAGGGACACCAATATAACTTCTTAGAATCGCACAGATGCACCTTTATAGCCCATCTCCCCAAAATATTACTCCACTGAAAAACAGGTTTACATAATGAAGGAAGAGAAGCTCTGGGGCAAACTAATAAACTCGTAGTAGGAGAGTAGGATTCTACCCTGGCCAGTTCAGATAAAAAGGAAGGAGGCAGACAGTGTTTGTCCAGTGACACATGGGAGGCTCCTTTAGAAAAATTAGCCATGAAAAAAAAAATTAAAAAAAGAAAAGCAAGCAACCAATACAGGGTTGGGGAAAAAGAATTCCCACCTTCCCTCCACACTAGCATGCGACAAAAAGACACTCCATGTGAACTTCAAGTTAATAGTCCACTGGTAGTGCCTCCATGTCAAAAAGACCGAGTTATAAATATTCAAGCTACATTGTTCAGAGTTGCACATGGTTACATGAATTATTTTACTAACACCAGCCCTGGTGCAAGCAGACAGGGTGCTCCTTTCCCTCCTCCATCAGCATCCTTGCTCATGATAAGCCAGTTGTTTAGCTAGAAGGTGAATTTTGAAAATCCATTAAAAGAGGTGGGCATGAAAGCACCCAGAAGAGTAACCTTCTGAAAGTGACCTAAAGCTGGTAAAACACTTAACTGCAAGAGTGATTTTTAATGCCCTGGGTTGGAGAGAGGTAAACTTTCTAAACACAAACATTTTCTGTGAAATAACAGACATCAACTTCCAAAGAAATACTTTTTCCCTTTCCTTACTGCATGTTACATGTAGTTACTAATTACATGTGTATTCTGTACTTAACTGTATTTTCTTGGTATAAATTTATATTTTAATAATTTTTATACAAGCAATGAGTTTTGTAAATGTATTTACCAAGTACTCCATAACTGAAAAGCTTATGTGTCTAAATCTGTGTTTACAGTGAATGCTGAAGTCAGGACATGTAAGTATATCACTGTGGAGAGCTCACACCTTTTGTTATCCTCAATTAAAACATGAGTAAATCTTAGACCAACTGTAAGCTCCACACATGAGCATAACTACAATTTATTGCATTAAATCTGTATTAGCTACAGTCAGATTTTTGAGAGGTGCGTGTGTCAAAAACAGTTACTCACAAGTTGTATAGTTGTCATGTATTTTTTCCACCACAAATACTTATGATAGGCTGGTCCCAGAGAACAGATTCCATAATAAGTGTACATGACAACATGTACAATACAGTTCAGCAAAGCATGAAATGTTCCTAAACCACCTGCAGAAAAACAAAACATAGTAGTAGTATTCCAGCAGATATTTTAAAAGCCACTCAGGTTCTAGCAGATTGTTTTGAGCCAGGGTAAGAAAAACACATGCCACAAAATCTAGACTTTGACTAATCCTCAAGGTATTTTACCTGAATTGGGTTGATACCAGCTCTGACAGATCATATCAGTTTCCTGTCTCAGAAAAGGTTAATCTAAGAATTTCCTAAACAGCAGTAAAACCCAGCTAATCTAATTACCTGTAAAAACATCTTAGTGATTTTTTTTTTGTTCTTTGGGTTCATTTTTTTATTATTTTTTATTAAAACATATATTTTATGGAGACACAGAAAATTTAGTAGAAAGCATTCCTCCTGGTTTTTGCCTCATTTCCAGACATCATGATGAACTTCAAAAAGTTGTAGAGAATAAGTAACAACTCTCTTCTCAATACAGATTTCCAGATTCCCAAAGAATGAAATACAGTTTCAGACAGTAAGTTTTTGTAATCATGAATTAAGCAAGGGTCTCACAAATCCATTGTCAATCTCAAAACATACTTACAGTGAAAGGGAAACTTAAGTAGGACCCATTTTGGGATAAATTTATGACTGAAACTGGTAACACATGAGCATTTCAGAGAACAAATAAGGAAACACTTCCTTTTCCATTGGATTAACCATGTAGCTACATGATTCTGCTCAAAGTAGTTTTATTTTAATGAGCACGAGAAATTAGAGGTAAAAGTGATCCAAGATGCAGCAGACAGCAAAGTATTTTTCAAAGAAACATGAATATGAAAACAATGATTGTCAGAAAGAAAACAAGATGACATAAAAGGAGACATTTAGGGAGAAAAAAAAGAGTGCCATTTTCCCATTTAGAATCATTCCAATTAAAAATAAAACATATCTTGTGTTTTTAGTAGCTCACACTAATCTTCCATCTTGAGAGGGCATAACTCCTCCAGCTGTGATTGTAAACTTTCTTTGAAACTTAGCTATTTGTATTTTTAAAGATAATTTGAATGTTCTTACAGTTCAAATATACTTTTTTTTTTTGGCTTGCCCAGTGATTATTCAGAAGAAAAAATAAATAGCTAAAGCAGAGAAAAAAATGAACCTACTCAACAGTACAAAAATACTCTCCATAAAGCAACATTATACTAAGCACTATTTTATAATTCTCTATTCGTAGCAGATCAGGGAAGAACCAGCATCTCCATCCAAACCTGCTGTTTTTTTACAGACAGGTTGAAAACTTGACAGATGCTGCTATTTAGAAGGACAAGGACTGATGAAACTGAATACAAGGTAAACATCAGCAGGACTGAAATTCTTGGAAAAAAATTGAAACTTATCAAACAACAGTATTTGGAAAGATAAGTGTAAAGATAAGCAACAGAGTTTTTTGAATAAACACAGCTCTGCATAAATATGAGGGACTATTACTAGCAGAGGACAAAACAATTCTTGCACACTTTGCTGAAAGTATTTGTCAAATTATCACATGGGAAATTTGAATCTGATGCCAAATCAGAAGCCTGTAGCTGGTATACTGATCCGACGTCCAGATAAAAAGCAGAAAGCTAATCACCTATAAGTGGAAAATTTTCAAGGTTGAAGAGGAGGGACTGCTATTTGCTGCAGGTTTCCTTCTGCAGACCTATAAACACACTGGGGTGTGTGCTGAGACAACCATTCACAGTTTTATTATTAACTTAATACCAGTTTCTCAGCAAGATTTGAGAAGTACATAATCAATCCACCACTTTCCTAATAACAGAAACTCAACAAATACAACAGAAGTATATCCGTTTATGCAGAAGAAAAAGCTGCACACTGGAAAGGTTCAAAAGATCTACAAATTTTCTGGAGTGCTTCCAAGTCTTATTTTTGTATTCATAAAACAGACACTAACAGATCAGATTGAAAAGCAATGGAACAACTACTTCATCAATTCATCACCACTTTTCTGTTACCAAAAAAAACCCCAAAAAACAAACCACAAAACATGTTTCCAGGAAAAGTAAATAAATAAACATGTACAAAATGCTGCTATTTTTCAGTAGAAACTCCTGAAAAAGCCTAAGCTGTCCCTGAAATGGATTAATAAATGACTCTGCATTTCTCTACTCTGTGCTTTTTGGACTAATCTCATGGTAAGTTGTCTTTATTAGCAGTGCACACTGATAATATAGCATAGGAAAATGCATGCATAGACACACCAAGTAGGAAAGGAGAAAGTGAAGGTAAGGTGACAGTGGTCAAAGAATTTAAATTCAAAACAATTCAAATATGTTTCTTTAATAAAGAAGGTCCAGAAAATATTTCTGTAGTTTTGTGAAAGCTGAAGTATTGGATGTAAATAAATCCCACACATGCTATCTAAAGCCAGTAAAAATAACTGCAACAAAGGCTGAATAATTTCTCAAACAGGAAAAAACCAAATGAATGCAGTCTTCCCCTCCAACTCAGTTCTAACATTTCAGGGGGAGGAATGGTTTTGAAGTAGTTTCAACAGAGTTATTTGCTTCATGTATCTCCCCTAGCACTTAGGATTTTGCAATCACTTCTCTTTTTAATCTAATAATGTTTCCTTCTCTTTTTAATCTAATAATGTTTTGTGCTTATACACAACTCTCTTCTCTGTACCTCTTCCCCTCATAAGAAATCAACACTGCGCAAAATGCTGTCAAATAGGAAAAATGAGTAATCCCCACCCATTTAAATAATTATGGTGATCTCAGTTGTTCCATAAAATACTGCAGAAATCTAAATTTAAAACCACTGATGTTTCCAAGGTGTTTAATTCTGTTTCTTTTTTTTTTTTGTCTACCATAGGTAAACTTTCACTACCAGAAGATACATTCAACTTAAACTCCACTCTCTCTCCACTACCTGCAGCAAATTTGACTCCAAACCACCAGGTCCATGGCATGATGGAATGATGAAAGACATGCAGGAATGTAACTTGGTTGTTTTTCTTACGCAGCACAAAAAATATCTGAAACAGATTTTTAATGAACAGAATGTTACGGAAGATAATCAAGCCCAACATATTTCAAGAAAACTGTATGCATCAGTGCTGGTTGCTCACTACTATACATTTAGAAGTTCTTTGCAGTTACGGTGTTGGGAGAAGAAGAAAAACTGAGTGAGTGTCTGGCTATGCAAACTAGTTTTCAAAAAACTTAAAACCAATATGTAAAATCCACCTGTGAAATCTCAAAAGCCAAGGCAAGCTCTGAAACGAAATGTCAAAGGTTGAGCCATCACCTGCATGCGCAACAAACAGTGTAAGATGGACCTGCTTGGATTGAGAAGTCTCTACAAGCATCAGATTTTAAGTCCCCTGAACTATTAATGAAAGGCCATTTGAGAAATTAACTGAAGGACTAACAGTAGAAAATACTATGTTAGAGAAATAGCACATTATTATGAACTCCGACTTAGCTACCATTGGCAAACATCGAAATTCTACAGAATATGTGTAGGTATTCTTAACTGATATCGACAGGTCACATTTTAAAGGACAGGCATCAAGGGAAGTGTTAAGGGAAGGCAGCAAGAAAACTGTAAGGAGAAGTCGGGTCATGGAAAGGGTAGTATCAGATGGCAAGCAAACAAACACAGAAGAGAAGTCTGGTGTGCCAGAGAAAACATTTGGAAGCAGCTGATTTAAGTACAGCTAAGAAGTTACTTTTGCAATAAAACAAAAAAGCTGATGAGAAACAATTCATGAGAAACTGGTACCTAATTGTCGGTATTCAAACAAAACAAATTAAAAAATATCAGGCTCGGGACTAATTAAAAAGGAGCACTATAACTTGTGGGGAATAAACTTGTGGGGAATAAAGGCAAATAGAGGAATAAACTTGGCAGGATTTTCCAGTATTAGCATTCCTGACACTTCCATTACCATTCCATTTGGTTTAGTCAGTAAGATCTTCCGGTGCTGAATCATGAACATTTGCAGATGAAAGTCAGATGGCAGCTTTGCTCAGAGGATGTAGAACATCCTCACTGCTCATGAGTCAGCTCCTGAGCCACGACTGTTGTGCCCCAAACAATAGGGCAAATAGAACTCCAGCTGATTCCAACACCCAGAAGCTGGTTTGAAAATACCTCAGTCAATCCTATTTGGTGCCAGTTTTGGGAAGAGAGAAAGGTAGATGACTGCTGGTGGTGAGCAAGGTCTGCGTTCTGCTTCAAGGCATTGCTGCTCAGACTTAAGAAACAGGTTAGACTGCCAGCCTGACATCAAACATCTCTATAGTCATGACACTGAAGGCAATCTCATGAATTTAGAGCAAGTAGTTATGGCAATTTTGTCCTGCATTCAGAGCTGCTGATGCTATGAATGGGGAAGATAAAATCTGAAGATGATGTGAAAAAAAATATTCAGCATAATCAACTGTTTTTTGTCTGCAGTGTTGAGACAAGTATTGCCGTAGCATAACAGATTAGTGTACTCAACTGTTAAACAGACAAGTTATCGAGACTTCCTAAATATTTAAAGGTGTCTTCCCTCATTAACATTTTTCCTGATAATGAAGGAAGAAGTGTAACAAGACAATAAGATACAAAGAGATAATAGGGGTAAACATCATGATGGTATTCTCATAACTGAAGCTTGGAGGAGTAAATAAAAAGCGACTTATATCCTCAGCCCTGAACAGCACCAGTTCTTCTACTGTGAAAAGGATACAGAACCACTTCTTTTATTAGGCTACAAATACTTACAGTGTCTAATAATTCAATGAACTTGGAGAAGTAGTAAAGCCAACAAGTTCGCACCATCTGCAAGAGTAAAAATCAAACTGTCAAACCATAAAAGTAATAAACAAAACTGAGCAGGACAAGTAAGTATCTATATAAAGAAAAGTACTGGGGCAAGTGATGTTCCAAGGTTGACAGAAATATTTAAATGTACCGTTTTATTGTTTTTTCTTTAAAAACACAAAACAATTTTTAAACTTGAAGGAATTTTTAAACCAACAGGAACAAGCCAGTGAATTCCTTTCCTCTTTCTTTTTCCCAACCAACCAACCCGTCCCTCCAGTTAACTCACATGTTCTACATTATGCAAAAGGGCATTTCCATGTAGCACATTCCACTCTACAACAGTGTCTTCAAAAAGCAGGCTGTTCAAAAAGCATTTCTAAAAATAAGGTGAATGTATAACACACTACTTTAAACGACCTGGTCTAGTGGAAAGTGTCCTTGCTCATATCAGGGATGTTGGAACTAGATGATCTCCAAGGTCACTTACAACCCAAACCATTCTGTGGTTCTATGACAACAATTTGTCTTGGCAACTTACTCGTAGAGCTGTCGGTGACCTCGAGTAGTCAACAATATCACACCGGAATGAGTATCCTGTGGCCCAGCCTGACATAAGAAACTGGAGGAAAGAAAAAGGAAAGGGCAAAGATTAACTTTACATGTTTTGAAAAATTCATTAATTTTGGATTACTTTTGCAATCACTAAGCAGGAGGGGAAAACCAATATTAAAAACACCTTAAATCAGCAACTTTGTCAATCATCTACCTCTGTGTGGGATAGCTACAACAAAAATCCTTTGCTGTTGCAGATTAATGAATTTTTAATTCCAGGACCACACCCATAGACGAGTTTTCTTCCTACACCCATTATTTCAGCATTAGTAACTGAAGAGAAGAAACATGCATCTTAAAACGAGTGTTAAAAAACAACTTACTGTGTAAATCAGACCACAAAGCCAAATATAATTATTTTGAAAATTGCTATCACAGCTATCTTAATACTAAAAAGAATACAACACACCATCTTACTACTCTTAACAAAACCAGCACAACAGAAAGCCATTCCTAATTGTCATTAAAGACAAGGAACAAATCAATATGCACAATATATATTTAATGTATTAGTTTCTAATATATATCTAATATAATAGTTTCTAAAATTCTGCTTAGTTAAACTGCATGGTTCAATTAGTTTTCCGCTCATATGAGTGATGAGAAGCTACAACTGAGAGCACACATATGACCAAAGGACCAAATATAATTTAAGCTTTTCTCTTGGAATATATTAAAGTTTGGACAAGAGCAACAGTATTAGTATTATATTTGGCTTATTCTACTGCCAGCCACTATGACATCTGGTATTTTATATCTGTTTACAAAGTGCTTCTCATTATCACCATCCACTCATGCATGGTAAGAGCTTCACCTCTCCTAACAGAAGCAGGGCTTTAGTCGTTTTAACTTCCTAGAACAACTGATTGCTTAAAAAAAACACGGCTTTTTTGGAACACCAGCAAGACTGTACAGTACTAAAATACCCACCAAGTGACTTGGTTCCAAAAAGGAAAAGAATCATCTTTTTGCTGACCACCAGACAATAGCAGGAATTTCAGCAGTTACTCTCTGTCCATGCACTCTTTCATGAAATTGTAACATGGAAGTCCTGACAGCAAGCTTATTGAATACTGTGGTAGTGTCAGACATTAACAGAAATTTAATTTTTTTCTTAGATTGTTTCTTTGTGGGGTTTTTGGTGGTGAGTTTTTGTTTGTTTGTTTCTGAGGTTTGTAACCAAAACCAAACTTGGAACCAAATTCCAAAAGGAAGTTTGGCAGTTTTCAAAAAAAATGCCTAAACAGCAAAAGCATTCATCTTGCCCACCACTTCCCGCACAACAGTCATGACACAAAGTAGCTGCTCCTGCAGTGCCTTTAGAGAAGTTAGAAGAAATGCTAGGTAGCAAATAAGGCTAACAGGAACATACTCTGTCAATTTGGCACAATAATCTGATAATTTTTTATTATTAGTTTGCCAAACCTGAAATAGCCACATAGCCTGAGAGTCACACAGAGGGTCAGTAAGCAAACGTGGAAGGCTGTCATTCACACAATACCATAAACAAATAGCTACACTTCAAAAAACTCCACCAAAGTCCACCAAACCCCAACAAACAAGTAAAGCCCAACAGCAGCAAAATCTCAACATTGCTTTCAAAAAAAGGAGAATTTGCTATTTTGGGGTTGTGGGGAAAATCAGTGTTAAAGATATTAGTAATTTGGGCTTCAGGGGGAAAGCAGGGGGCAGAAGTTGGAGGTTTTTTGTTTAGAGCGTTTTTGTTTGTATGTTTAAAGGACAAAAATGCCTTGAATTAGATTTTGTTAACATCTGCCATTGATTTCTGTCATATAAAAGGCAGATCTAACTGAAGATTATTTCAAGTAGACATACTCTATATACAGCATTTGAAACATCAGTTGTTGTTCCTTCCCCTTAAGGGCAGATTGTCACACCATCACCTAGTAGGACAGAAACAATTACAAAATACTAAGAAAAGCATGTTGTCTGCTTTATCTGGTGCAGTACAAAGAATTCAAATTATGAAAGCTTTAAACTTTTTAAATTATATATAATGACACAAAATGTTTCACATTCTCTCTTTCTAGGTATGACTTATTCCCTTTTTCCAAGAATGACTAGGTTAGCATACGGCTTGGAGGAATATAATTACTGCCATGACAATAATATTTTTTTTTGAGAATTGCAGTGTGGGAGTTATATTAATAAATTTATTAAAAGTCAGTTGTTAAAGACATAAAATATATAAATATATTACAAACATAGTACTTACTTCATAAGTCATATATAAAGAGAGGGCTACCACACTAAAATTATAAAACGTCATGATCTGCCTGAGTTCAAAAGGTTTTTTATTTTCCATGAGTTTGGGTCCCAGGGAAGTGACAAAATAAACGTAGGTTCCAATGATAAAAGTTGTTGGAAAAGGTGAAGACATGAGTGGCCAGCCTTCCAGTCTTGGATCTAGAGAGGGTAGAGGGGAGAAAAAAAAAGAAATCGTATGTCTCCAGTACTTACTAAAATAGCTACAGAAAAGTATTTAATTCTTGATGGTCTAGGTTTTTCTGTCACTGATCATGTTTCAGAGTCCATTCACCTCAAATCCATACTGACTGGATAACAAGATTTAACCCATGTAGGATTCAGTGCTTCTTTCTGCATCAGTTCTTCACGTATAATGAAAAGGAGACACAGAATCATGAGTGACATGGTTTTCTGTCTTTACAGCACGGCAAAGCACCACTTTCATACAACAAAAAAGTTGTAATACAACAAGCAAGTGTGGCAAGTTGCTCCACAGTTATCCCAGAGAGCTGTATTGCAGAGGCACGTCCTTCTAAGTACACCCCACTCCCTCTCCCTGCAGATGAGGCTGGCAGGTGTTTCATCTGAGCATCACCGTGATTCCACTGCACCCTTCCGTGGTTCATCACAGAGACCCAGCTCACCAAAGACTGCCACATTTCTCCATAAGCATGTGAACTGATACGAACCTCGTTTAAATTTATTTTAATTTTTTTTTTTATACTGACTTTTGGAAGATTTGGTTCAGAATGATCCCAAACTTAACTACTGATTCAGTAAACTATTGCTTTCATGGTTTGCTGCTGTATTTTAAGGATAAAGTTATACTGCTGTTATTTTTGTCAAGTGTTTAATTCATAGCCAAATGTTTCAAGTCAGCGAATTTTCAACCCACAGCATTCAAGCAACCTTTCACCCATGAGACCCTCTGATGTGGTTAACAGCCACCGGAAGTGTAAAAACAGATTGAGGAGGAGAGCACATTATAATGCTGCTCACAGCTTGTAATGTGCCAGTGCTGCTGCCTACGGACCAAGGAGGACTGTGACCCACAGCACGAGGAATCTGCTCCTGTGCACTGCAAGAGAACCACCAGCTCTTCACAACTGACTCTTTTTTCTGCATCCGCCCTTGCCCTGCTCCTACCAAACCTTTCCTGCTGTTCTTCCCTGCCTGGTCCTGAGAAAACCATGTTCCACCACTAACACTATGATACAAAATGCCAAATACAAGCACTGCTGGGCACAGAGAAAAAGAACTCGAGTTCTGGCATCATGGACACTGCAAGAGAAGTGCTTGCTCCATCCCAATTCACTTCACCCCATGAGTCATACTGATTAAACTCCCTTCTCACTTGCATGCTGTCCTTCAACAGAACAAGAAAAGTGGTGCTCAGCTATGCTGGAGAAGATAAATCACTAATCTTATCTATCAAACCTTAACCCTTCTCATTTTTTTTCCAGGAATTAGCTAATCCCAGTCTCTGTCTGTCTACCACACTGAGAAACACTGAGAGTGATGGGTCTTAACCCCGAAACTGAGGTCTTCTCTATCAGCTTTTGGTAAGCATACAGAATAACAGAGTGGCAAAGTGGGATTAATATCCCTTACTAACTGCAACAAGAGACTAACATCCCTTTTCAAAACACCACTGTGACAGAATTAATTACTCTGAGGATTAATTTCAAAACACTGAAACGTATCAGGGTTTGGGTTTTTTTTTTCATTTTGCAAAAGCAAAATACAGTAATACCATGTGCCTGCATTAATTAACTGATAAAATGCAATTGGTAATGAAAAAGAGTTAAAACTATACATTCAGCACCATAGGAAAAACTCAAACTATATATTCCAGCAAGCCAGAGACACTTACAGAAGAATCACTGTCTGTACTTTATTTGCTCTGAGTTTATATCCATAAACTACCGGAGTTTTTTTACTTCCTATTTCAAAATGCAGAAACTAGACTAACATGTTAATAGGTAACCTGGCAAGTCTCACAAATATTCATAGGACGACAAAGCTACTTTTAAGTTGATAAACAGCACACTTAGCATAGCTACACATTGCTATTGAAAATTATTGGGAGTTAGTAAGTTTTAGATTTAAATGACTCACCGGCATCTTTAATCCATTCATCATACAGTAGTATAGCCTTTGATGTCAGATTGCTAAAGGCCATTTTCACTTGATAAAGATTTTATGATGCTGCCTGCAGGAAACAAACCAAAACAGAAATATGGATTTTTATCAGTGAAATAAAGACTAATTAAGATTTTTGGGAAAGATTTTCAGGAAACAGAGTGGTAAAAAAAGAGAAAAGGCTAACAGAGCACCATATGTGAAATACAGATCAGGAAGCATTAGCTGGCCACATCCCACTATCCTTGGGTCTAATTTATAGCTGGGCTGTTATTCACAACAATATGATTTTGCAATCTCTACGTATAAACCAGGTGCTTCCGTGCCATAAAGTATTATCTCAAGAAACTGTGCTGTGGTTAACCATTACAGTTAAGGGGTAAATATGAATAAACAACAGATGCCTAAATTAATTTTTATCACCATCTCCACTTAAAGTCCAACCCACTGATATGTGAAGAAGTTCAGCTTTGCAACATTTATTATTGAAGAAAAAAAAATTCTAAGAAGTATTTCTAAGGTATGTGGGAAGAAGAAAAGGTACCAATATGTCAGCATGCTCCTTTTAAATACAATAATTAGCAATGTTATAATTAGTATGCAAATCCCACTTTGATGAATCAACTGTTTCCACACCAGGATCATAGAATGTCATAGTACCAATGGTAATACCACAAACACACAAAAATTATCCAGCACATCCACTTTGCATGCAGCACCTCCTACTTATGTAAAACTTTTCAAAGAAGTATGCTTATATGAATACTGATTTTTGCTCCACAATCAAGTGCTCATCAGCCCTTCCCTTGCCTCATTCCCCCTAAAAAATACCTTTTAAAAATCCCAGCATATTTGACGGTGTCTCTCCCATACCCACTCAGAGTCTCACTTTACCATATGAATTCTCTCAATACCCCTGTGCAATCTTCATACTGTATTCACCTTTATTAGTAGTATTTATTTATTATTTCAGGCTGCAGCACACCTTTATAACCAGCTCCCTTCCTCTGGCAGCCCGTCTACATCTCCTCCAGGCTAAGTCAGCTGCAGGCTTAGAGAGCTAGTTCTTCCCTCATGATGGTAATGCGTCTCTCTCCTCAGATCTCCCCACTATCATCTTCTCATTTGTTTTCACCTGAACAGTCCAGAAAAACAATTTCACCCTTATTCCACTTCTACAAGTACATCCTATTCACTGCTATTTCCCAGGAGTTTTTAGCCACTACAGTCACCCTTCATTGCAAGATGCAACACAGACAAGCCTGCCTGCCTCCATTAGAGTTCATCTGATCTACCTTGTCTCCTTTCTCATTTTGCTACCCACTGGTTTTCCTGGTTGCACTTCTGTCCTGTGTCTCTGAATATCTGAAACCACCATCAATTTCACATTTGGAAAATATTCCCTCTGCAAGTCTCTTTTAAGTTTACATTTTCTAGAAATATCATCCTCCAGCATCAGCATTTCCCAATTCAACGTCACTGCCTTCATGCTGACCATTTTCACACATCCTGTATTCATATTACAATGTTTGCTTCAGTGCTCTGTGCTGATAAAGGTGCTGACAAAACAAGAAGTAGGGGGCATCCTCTTTCTTTACTAATGGAAACATGAGGAGCCCTCTTGCTTTTGACACTAGTAATCACATGAGAGAAAGGATTTTATGGTTAGAGGCAAATTATAAATATTATTGTCACCTTGCTCCATAAGCCAACTATGGATGATATCAAACACCTGTAAATCCAACCCTGTCCTGAACACCACGTACTTCAGAGTGCTCAGCTGTGACAGCCAAGCAATTCAGCCATAACTGGTGCTGGGGAGGAACCATTGAAAAATGTTTACTTTATATATAACTATTGTATTAAATTGTTAGACCGATTACAATAAATTATCCTTTTAATCCAGTATATTTACAGTTCCAGACACATAAGAACAGTCTGTTAAGAGAAAAAGCATGGCAAACTGAAAGTACTTCATGCAGTGGTTATAATAGAACTCTACCAAAGTCCACAGAAACCTTGTGCAGAGTATGGCTCAGTTTTTCAACAAGTATTTCAACTGTATTTATTCACTAAATATTGAATACAAATAATCACATTATATTTAACTGGTTCTTTGGTAAGAAAAGTAGTTTACTGATTTCACTGCCACTCAGTTTTCCCACCCTCACATTACTGGAACTCAGACTGGCTAGCTCAACATGCTGACCAACACTAAAGTTAAACAAGAAATCTGCTTCAAAACAAGCTCTTAAAAATCCAGAAAATTCAGTGTAGATTCTGTCACTAAATTAATTGCCATTTAATATCTGTGTATTTGGTTTGCTTAGCCAAGCTTTGGTAGTGGGGGTGTGATAGGGTGGCTTCTGTGAGAGTCTTCCTCAGTGTCCAGCAGAGCTAATCCCTGGTAGCCCCAAAGATGGATGTGCCACTGGCCAATTAGAAATGGTGATAACGGCTCTGTGATGACAGATGGAAAAAGAAGAAGAAGAAGAAAAAACACCCAAATTTTGTGCAGTTGTAATTGCCACCAGAGAAGGGCAGAGTGAGAACATGTGAGGGGAAGAGCCCTGCAGACACCCAGCTCAGGGGAGAAGGGAGGACAGGTGCTCCAGGTGCCAGAGCTGAGGTTCCCCTGCAGCCTGTGGTGCAGACCATGATGAGGCAGCTGTGCCCCTGCAACCCATGGAGATCCATAGGGATGCAGAGATCCACCTGCAGCCTGTGGAGGAGGCCCAACTGGAGCAGGTGGATGCCTGAGGAGGAGAAGGCTGTGAACCTGTAGAGAGAGAAGCCCACACAGTAGCAGGCTGTGGCTGAAAGACTGCACCCTGTGGAAGAATGACCCACATTGCAGCAGTTCATGGAAAACTGTTGCTTATGGGATGGATTCACATTGGAGAAGTTCATGGAGAACTGTCTCCCATGAGATGTACCCTACACTGGAGCATGGAAGGACACCTGTCCCTGAGCAGCAGCAGAAACAACACATGATGAACTAACCATAACCCCCATTCCATGTCTCCCTGCACCACTGGGAGTGAAAGGGGCAGAGCTGGAAAGGAGGGAAGGGTGAGAGGAAGGTGTTTTAAGGTCTCATTTTACTTCACATTATCATGCTCTGATTTAGTTAGCAGTAAATCCAATTAATACCTCTAATTGGAGTCTGTTCTGCCCATGATGGTATTTGGTGAGTGATCTCTCCCAGTCCTTATCTTAAACCATGAACCCTTTGTTGTATTTTCTCTCCTCTGTCCAGCTGTGAAGGAGAGTGAGAGAGAGGCTTTGGTGGGCATCTGGCACCAAGACTGGGTCAACCCACCACAATGGGCTTGGGGGTGTTGGTTGTTACACCCTCTTACAGTTGTCATTCAACAACTGCAAACTCACAAATAGACAATTCTTTACATTTACCCACTTGACTTCTCAACTTCAATTTTTGCATCAGAAGTCAGACACACATGCTGTCAGCGTTTAAATAGCAACGCTTATACCTGTTAGGCATTGAGACCAACAGCAAGATTTTTATCTGGAATCAGACTATTTCCAATAGATTTCTTCTGCCTGTAGTGGAAAGGCAGATGACAGTGAAATCTGGACCCTGCCATACTGATGGTGAGGGATTTGTCCCACCTCTCCTGACCCCAGAACTCAAAGCTCCTCTTCCTTTAAAACAGTCCTCAAAAGTTTAGACAGCAGAGGTTCTCAGCCCTCAAGATTTCTTTTCTGTTCATAGTCAAGCAATATACAACTCCACCACAGCTACCAAACCTCTTCTGAAAGTTTCTGGAGTTCAGTAACTATCCTTGAGAGAATGACTTACACAGAAAGCAACCCCAGCCTCAACACTCAATAGTGACTGATAAATTAATCTGAAGCAAAATACAGTAAATTAAACCCAATTACTTTAAGAAATAATGTCTGCAAGACACAGTGCTATTCAGAACTTTCCCACAATTAAAAGGTTTATTTAAAACCAACTTTTATATATGACATTACTATTTCACTTTCAATGTGCTTTACGATTCTACCTATTTTCTTAACTAGCTACCCAGTTTTCCTGTATAAATCCATTTCTGTGAACAATAGTTTAATTAGTGTTAGGTTTTCAAGATAATTTTTTTGTTAAGAAAGAACCTACAAAAGGAGAGTTAATGGCAGCATGGAAAATGTTTTTTCTTACCTTGTTACACTTAGTTCACACACATATTCATACACACTGGAAAATAATATGATCAAGGCCTGGGGTTTTTTTAATAGAAGATTAAAAAGAAGGAATAACTACACATAAGATAAACAACTAGCTTGTGCTTCATAAAGAAAAACAAACCATTTTTGAAAGACTGTTTTTTATAGTAGAACTGTGTTGTTAAGAAGTAACCTGATAATGCTTTGACCATAATGCAATCTTCCAAAATGTTTGGCAGTTTTGTAGGCTACAGAAATTATCTTCTAAATGTGAGATGGAAACAGCTCACCTGAAGGGTCAAAGTCTTGGGGCCAGAGAAGGCCATTTGTTAAAAAACCAGTTTTAGTTCTTCGTACTATAAGCTCATCTGTCCATTAAGCATTTGTTGAGCCATAGTTCAGTCAGGAAAACATACATTTGGTTTACCCACCTGCTAATGTGCTTAGAGAATCAGTACAGCAGCACTTTTATTTCCAATCTTCCCCTTTCTGCTCACATCAAAATTTAAAAATGCCATTAAAATGCACAATAGATTGTCCAGTTTGTAGCAAACTCTCTCAAAATTAGGTAACGCTAGCAGACTCATTTTCAAAATTGGGTTATTTTGAATGATATATTGCAAACAAATTAAATAAACTCAAAAATGCAGTCGTATAAGCAGTCTGCCCAGCTTGAAAAGTTCTAAATAACAGAGGCAGTCCTCTCAAAACACATGCATTTGGAAAACAAGTGTCAAAATCACCTCAAAAACATATGCAAGATATTCAGCTCTTCAAAAGAAATAAGTGCTACTTTTCTTATTGTCAATGGATATAATACTGTGCACCTAAGTTCAAGTTAGTGTAGTAGCATAATTTCTGAAGACATCTTTGAACAAATGTGTCTCCACCACTATAAAAAAATGAGATTTAAGTGAGGCAAAGGAGGAAAAGAGCAAAGTAATCTGCTCTGTTCTGGTTCCATGCAGCACAGCAGACAGCTGGAAGAGCCTACTAACTGCAGCTGAATTAAGGCATACAGCTTGGCAGAACCAGTTCCAAGTTGGACCACTACCTTTACTGGAGAGACAAGGGCAAATAAGATTGTTTACACCAACCAAAAATGCCACAAATACTACAGCAAACCATATGAGAATGTCTGACGATGGCAAGTGGTAAGGAAACAAGCTGTTGGAAGTGCTCAAGTTCACTCAGCTCACAAAACCATTAGTGATTTTTGTAATGGGAATTACTGGTATGCCTCAAACATTCCTAATTTTTAAATGAGAACAAGAAGTTTCTCACATTCCTTTGTTTAACCCACATGAA
Organism: Falcunculus frontatus; assembly: GCA_013398115.1. Lineage (NCBI taxonomy): Eukaryota > Metazoa > Chordata > Aves > Passeriformes > Falcunculus > Falcunculus frontatus. The sequence continues at coordinate 781,009 of VZRV01009348.1, forward strand.
AGATATTTGCCATTCTTTATGCTCATTTATTCCCCCTACATAGTTTTAAATAATAAAACAGATATCAAGATTTGCTTTAGTAAATTTACAGCAATTGTTTTGTGTTAATGGCTACTCAACAAAACAAACACACAAAAGAACGTCACAAAAAACTCCCCCCCAAACCAGAATGAAACAATCTAATGTAATCTCCAAAAAACAATGCTCAATTCAGTGTGAAAACACTTAACATCAAAAATTTACATTAGAGAACAAAGCTAATTATTAAAAAGATAGACAAGATACTTCTACAGGGATGCTTTAGAAAATGTCTGGAGATTATGACAACCCAGTGCAGAATTCAGTGGTCTAATTTCCACCCAGGATGGGTCCCAAAAGCAAAGGTTCTGGAGTATCACACCTGGCCTGATAAGACAGGGATGACTGGAGAATTGGAGGAGTGCAGACCCCACTGCGAGATGGGGAGAGCCTACAGAAAGCATTGACCCATGCAGGTCTGATTTCAAAATTATAGCTTAAGAAATGGCAGTATTACTGTCTTACATATTGAGGCACAATTATGAAACTTTCATGTTTCAGAATCACTTTGTATACTGTTGTTAATTCTGCTCTTGAAGTTCAGAAGGTAATTAAATTAGGACGTTTCACAGATGGTATCTTAAGCTTTACCTGGGAAATACCGGCTCTGCCCTTCCTATTTCCCAAGGCTGTGTTACATAATTGCAGTTTTTTTAACTACATTACTCCCTTATGTCACATGGCAAGCAGCTACAAACTGCCTATTAGATTACACGGATTACTCACCCATATTCTGCAACAAAGTTTTAAACTTTAGCTGGGTGTCACCTGTTGTTATGGATTTTGCTGAGAAAAGTTTCTGTCACCTTTTCCATTCTTTATGCCTTCTCTCAACCATCCAGCCCACTTTTTGAGAGATTCATCTCACACGCAAATTTTCTACATCCTGCTTAGAATTAGATGGCTTTTTCCTTTTTGATAATACTGCTTATAAACACTGTCCCTGCTAGATGACAGTGGACATCCTAAAAGCAGATGACTGAGGCTTAGAAACTTTATTAGAACATCTACTTATAAAATTCCTCATTGGAGCTATTCAATAAGAGATCTAATACTTATCTTTTGTAGTCCTCCTTACTGAATTTTTTACATAGCATGTCTTTATTTAATCCTTTGCTTTTTAAATTAGCACCAAATCTGTTATTCACCTATGTGACTAAAGTACTCTAAATAGCAGAACTAGTGAAAACAGGTTTAATTTCAACCACACTTCACACTGGTCTTCTGTCTAATGGATTTCCCACTTCGCTGCTGTGTAAAATAAAGACCAGTTTGTATTTCCTTCCACACCTCTCTACAAATTGTTGAAAGAACAGATACTGAAGACTTCACAGCAAAGCTGAACACCAACAACAGGCATGGAAAATCCCCCTAATACGGGAACTATTTCAAGAGTACAGCCCTGTTTTTTACCGAGCTCCCAGCCAGAATTACATGGGCACTCTCCTGGATCACATACACTGAACCAATCCCCAGTGTCTGCATGAGGAAGGCCCCGTGTGCAGTCCAGTCCCACAGCATCACTGCCAATGGGTCTGCTCCGGGCAGCTGCAGGATAAGCCACAGCAGCTCACCAACCCAAATGGAAGCTTAGGCTTTAAGAAAGAAAAAAATTATTATTTCCCAGTCAACTCAGACTTGAAAGGCTGAACTAGCTTGTGCAAATGAAACATTAAGACTCACAAACTGAAATGCCACAGGAGGGGAGAAAAGTGGGAATGACAGTCCTGTCATAGATCCCTTTAAGCTGATAATGAAGTCGTGTAGGGAGGCCACATATCACCCAGTCCCGCCTACTCACAGACAATCCCGTACTAGATCCCTAGTCAAGAACTTCACATGCTCCGCCTCAACAAGTCATCACTCTGTCCACCACAAACCACAAGGGACACTCTATGAGATGAGATGTGAAGCCACAAAAATTACATTGTGCTACAGTAAGGCAGGAAAAGACCTGTCATCACCAGTATCTTAAATATCTTAAATATATCACCTGAGGTTGTAGGGATGCATGCAAAATGATCCTAGGGACTAATCTCCTAATCGCATAGAAAGACTTATCAAGTCTAAATAGTCCCTGCAATCATAGCCTGGAAGGAAGTTTCTTTACAACTCTGAACCCAGTTATCAGTTTAAATCAAGTATGAGACTCTGGGCACGTCCCTGAAAAAGTTCTCAGTTTCACTTAGGAAGTGAGCACCATGGACATCAGTGTATCTTCACTGATTTTCTCTCCCCATACTTCCAATTTTTAGAGAAAACCAAAAACATTGACGGGGGAAAAGTTTCTAAGATTTTAACTTGTTTTCAGTGTTCCCCTGCCCTTAACAAAAGATCTTTATTGAGCATTTAAATGTCAGCCATCCTTCAGCCAACATGTCTCACCTACCTACTCCTCTGCTGCAGTGAGTGGCTCCTCACACAGCTTAGAACAGAAGCTCTTCTCCTTGGTGCCCCAGTGCACAACTTACACTTGGCTCCTTTGTTTCCAGCTCAGTGACACCAACTCACAATGTCACCTAGACATGCTTACACAGTGACTTCTGTGGCACATATAGCATGACAACTTTCACTTAGAAGTCAAAATCAGGTTTTGAATGCAACCTCACTTCCATCAGATAGTGGTATATCATTACCCTTATCAAAGGCCTTTGGTAAAGCATTGATTTAGTAATTGGGCCATATCCAACCCAGGTTAATATCCTCCTTCCCCAAAGGATTTAGACTCCCCTTTTTCCTCCCTAACTTACTATGCAACTAGAAAACTTTCTGCAGCATTTCAGATTTTCTTTAAAGACCAGATCAGCTAAGCTTTGGGTCACTTTAAACAAAACAAGAACTAGGGGCTAGAAAGCAGTAACACAATCTAGTATTTTCAGCCATGCTGCACAGTCATGCTAACTCATACTCCCTGTGCTCCCTGCTCATTCATCTACAAGCCAACATGTTCACAACACACAGAGCTTTTACCCATTCTGTTTGTTTTTCCTCTACAAACAGCTATGGTAGAGACAGTTCTGATAAGGATATGTAAGAATTATTTACAGCTGTGGTGTTTCTAAAGTGTATACACATCATTAGTAACCAAGCAAAACAGAATATAGAGCTCTGTACTGAACTAGAGGGGTAAGGACTGCTATTTACCTGCACTGCAAAGATAACACAGACTGGGTTTTTTAAGCTGCTTAGGAAGCACATTATTTTTAACACTCAGTTTATAGGTAAGCTCTAAAAAGAGAGAGGGAGTGCAAGTGCCAACTAAATACTTTAAATGAAAGGGATCAAAGATGTCTAATGTCTGAGACCATCGCCTGCCTTTAGCAGCAAGCTGAGTCACTGAGTTGGCTCCACCATATCGTCTATCCTAATTTACAGTTAAGAGTTAATGCATATGAGTTAACTGAATATGACACTCTCATACATTGAATTAATCACAACAGAAGCAGTTTGCTACCAAGGACTTGGTTTGTGTTTACCCACCTCTTAGTAGAAAAACAACAGAAATTGTCATTAAATAGTCACAGTGGGGGTCACTCCAGGGGAGCTAAAGAGAAACAGAAATGCAGAGCTAGACTTCAGCTTCCAGAGAAGACTCCTTAAAATAAAGGGGAACAGGACTTGTTACATAGGTAGCATCTTGCTAATCTAGCCAATAACAATGGAAAAAAACCAGACAAGCCTTTTTATTTCCGAAGACATGTCATAACCAAGTAATCAATGGCAATGTACCCGTTGCTATTCAGTACTCAAAAAAACCCCCAAAACCAACAAACAAAACCAAAAAACCAACAAAATAAGAAAAATTAAACCCTAGTTTTCACCTGCAGTAGACAAAGACAGGTAGATGGGCCTGTCTTTGTAACATGAAAATACATCAGAAAGGAGTTTTATAGGAAGAGGAGATGGGAAAAAAACTTAACTAATTACCTTAAGAACACAATATTCACCTTAAGAAAGAAGAGGGAAGCAAGTAAAGTGAAAAATATTCATAATTATCAAAGGAAGAGGTGTTTTTCCACAGTTACATCTTGTGTATAGCATACACTCAGCTCTTGTCACTGTAGTTGCCATGGCAAAACAACATTGCAAAATCAATGCCATTTTATGGAATTTTTATTGCACCAGCTCTAACCTTGCTGGGTTCAGAATATTAGCAAGTAGTAACACTGATAACACCCGTGCAGAGTTGCAACATCCTATTTTGTTCACCCTTAACGCAGCAATTTACAATAGTTGAACTGCTCCCACACCACTCTCCCATGCTGATGTGAGCTAATTTGCTTTACCATTGTTTCCTGCTGCCTTGCACTGGCTCAACCTACCCACCCTCTGGGTCCTGGGCCGATATCCTAGGCAGCAAAATAATGCATTCCTTCTGCTCCTATTTTGCTTGCTTTGCAGTAAGCAGGCATAAACTTTAAAGGCAGCTGACCTAGAACTGACACCCTCCCTTCCCTCCCCCCTCTTTTTAAGCTACCATGCGGCATAGTGGACATGCTGCTGAGCACTGTAAACATCAGCAACTACACCCACCCTAGGAGGCTCTTCCCAGAGAGCGGGAACCAGCTGTGCTGGCACCTTTGGCAGTGACCTGCTCAGCGCAACGGGAACTTTGGGAAGTGTGACACGGGCAGCAGCTGCACAGTGACAGGCCACAGCAGAACTTTAGGGTGATAAAAGCCACTTTAAAGGAAATGGGCTAAGTGCTTTTCAAACGAAAGTCTCAGAACACTCCTCCTACCCAGGAAGGCATGCTGACAGTATCATTACAAAAGCTGCTGCTCCTAAGTCCAGTCTTGGCACGTGTACTTTTTGGAGTGCTCCAGGAAGCAACTACACTGCCACATCCTAAATCCAGTCCAGAGCTGGTAATTTATACAGCTGCAGCTGGAAGTTTTAAATCACTGAGGGATATTCAGGGAGGTATACAGGACTTAGGTTGTTGTTGTTTAAATTAACATTCTTCAGCATGATGAAAGGTCTGGTTAATCACTATGATACACACTCATGAGTGTTAGCATCAGGCAACTCATGAAGACATGTTATACCATTGTTTGGAGACTCAGGCCTCTCAGTCAGATCAACTAAATAGAGCAGTAAAGCCAATTTCTCCTGACACTCCATTTTTTATTTCTGCATCCCAAAGAAGATCTCCACTTATAAAAAAAGAAAAAATTAAAATAAAAAGAGAAGTAATTAGTTTATACTTGACCAAAGTTACTGTGTAAGTGAAATACAGTTTCTGAAACGGAGGTGAGGTGGAAAAGCCGGATGTTTCTATTGTACTCCATGGAGGAATCACAAAGGGGTGGAGAATGGAAATGGGCAGCAAAGAGGCAGCAAAGAGGCATCTGAAATTTAGGGACAGCTGGAGCAAATGACCCTGCAGGCTCATGCTGAAGTCAAAGTCATTTGTGAAATCAAAGCCACTTGCATTGTGCTTGTATGTTGAATCCAGAGACGAATGCGTGGAAATTAGTACATTATAAGCCCCCATTTGATTCTGTTCAAAATTTGCGTAAGCTTTTGGGTACCACTCAAGCCATCTCGCATGTTGCTTACACAACTTGTGTGATAACTTTCCCCAGCACCTTTTCCTTTTGAGATGACTCATCTCTTAGAGGCAGATCCAGTTTGACAGCTTGGGCACATGGGGTGCACACAAGAATGGGAGCACCTTTGCTTTCACACAGTGCTAGCGGCAGTTCCAAAAATACTCTTTTCCACTTGCTATGCAGATACCCTTCTAAGGACTATGGACGTGCTGGACTTTCAAAGGGTTCTTGCAACAGACTTGGAGGTCAGAACTCAACAAACAGTATGGAATAGGAATATTCATAGCCGCCTACAAGCATTAGAGCGAGGAAACATCCAGACACGGTGACCCAGAGCAGTCAAAGGCCTTTGGAGACTACAGAAAAAGGTTGCGTGGGCAACACAATGTTGCATGGACAGTATTCAGAAGACAGCCTAACCTCAACAACTTGCATGAAAACAAAACTATCCATCATGTAAAAACATTAACTGGCTCGATCAGCAAAAGTGTCTCACAAGATTTTTTTAAACCAGATCTTGTTATGAAAATCCAACTTTAAAAATGTGTCCATTTTTCATTCAAATTCCAAGAAATCAGTTGGCAGGAGTTTGCAGAACAAAATGCAAAATAGAGGTTGATACTATGGGCAAAGATACATTAATGATAATACATAGCTGTGAAGGCATACTTCTCCTCCAGATCTAGTTATCTAGACCTTAGTGCCTTTGCTGATAGGGATTTCTAAAAGTCTTCATTATTTTGCACTTTCTGGAAGCTCAAGAACAGCATAAAAAGCAGCACTATGCAGGCCATGAGTTTGTGACAGCAGAGCTTTTTAAAATCAGCTTAGAACACCAAATGGTAACTTCACAGAGAAGCAGAATCAAACAACACATCCATGCACAGGTTTAATCACAGGTATGTTGTAAGGATTTTTCATCTTCTATCAATATTTTCCACTGCCACAGTAGAATGCAGTTTTTACCATCTTTCCAAGCATTTGGAGACCACCCAGGACCACAAGACATTGCTGCAGTTTAAAATACAACAGTTTATCCTGACAGCATGTAGGGATGAACCAGCTATGTCTGGCCAAGTCAACTGCACATTATTTTCCTCTTTTCGATCCTGAAAGATTGCCAAATATAAATAGCTCAAAAATAAAAAAAAAAAAAAAGAGATCCCATCAACAAAATGCATTAGGCAATGGATGCACAACGTCAGAATAATACAGGAGACAATAATACTTCCAACGAAGAAGCTTGGCAAGCAGCAGAGTACTCAGCCTAATACTAATGTTCCTGTAAAACACCAGTATACTAGAAACAGACAAGTGTCTAATAGTCTACTTAGCATGCCACAGAAATAAATAGAAGAAAACTGGACTGTCTCAAATACAAAAGAAAATTAGACTTATGTATAGCTATGCATTTCAGTTATCAAAAAAGATCTTAGCATTTTTGACATACAGGTTTCAATGCCTTGCAGAAGAGGTCAGTCAGTGTGTTTGGTTCACTCTTTGTACGGAGTGCTCAGTCCCCAGAGAAAAAGCAGCATGTCTTCTACCAGGTATCACAGCAAAGCTGGAAGTAAAACCAAAGTGTTGTGTGCTGGTTCAATATTCCAGTTAATATGCAAAACTAGCAGGCCGCACGCCCCTTTCTGAACCTAAAGCAATACCACAGCCCTCATCATGAAAACGTTTCCAAGCACAGTGGTTTACTTCTACTCTTCTTCTTCTGCCTCACTTCAGGATGACTCTATGGCTCACATTTAAATCAAAGAATTTGCTTTCACCCCCATTCTTTGTCTTATATATACACTATTCAGGTGCAGGTTCATCCAGCTGACCATATCCAAAAAGGATGATGCTATCCCACTGACTGGAAAGGAAGACTGGATCTTCTCCTGCTGCAGTCATCTCAAAGAATGAGCCACGGTCATATAATTTCACGGTCTGTAAAAGTGACTCCCTCACTTATCACAAAAGTCTTTCTAGATTCAATCAAGTTTTGTCTTATGCTTCAGCACCTGGATGAAAGCAACTGATGAAATATCACACTTTGCAACAATATGCGTAAAGTCTCTACAGGATAAAAGCAGGAACACCAGATTGCACAATTTCCACACCTCCAGAGGCAATTTTCCATTCCATACTTTTAAATATAGTTCAAATGGCGTATATGAGATGTTCAGTTTTAAAATAAAGTAGCAACCTCATTTCACAACTGGGAAAAACTCCAGAGCAAACCAGAACTCAGCATGGTCCAGTCCATGTTCAGGAACACTTTCTCCACAACTTTCTGATAAGCTTCCCTAATTGATCAAGTAGATCACTTCAGTTTATGAAAAGCAGTTTCAGGATAATCTGAAATTTAGATGAAGAATACTTCATCCCAGAAGATTTCAAGCAGTCATTCAAGGACTAGTTGAAGAGAGGCAGAGTACTCTAACAGCACCTGTATTTTACATTACCTCTTCTCTTTCTAAAATCTGCCATGTTCCTAGTTAGAAGTTAAACTGAGTGAACTTCCAGAACATCAGAGCTATGGCATGAGGCTATTTACAGCCTTGTCTAGTTTTATTCCTTTTTCATGTAAAAACAAACTTAAGCAAACTCCTTAACAACCTGGCTTGTTACAGAACAACAGGTGCTATAGAAATAATGTTGTCAGCACAGCAGAAATAATGCAAGTGATTGTAACAAGGCTTTTGAGAAGTGCACCTTATAAGTAGTTTTATGAAAGGTTTAATTTCAAAGTTGACAGTAAACACTTGAGTTTACTTCATTATCCTCTTGGCTTTGGTCGACTCTATATTCTACAATTCTCATTCACAAGAGACAAAGGGGGACAAGGCAATTCCAAAATGAATTATAATAATTTCATTAAGGTTGTTCAACCCTTTCTGTACAGTTAAAGACTAAAAAGTGAAATTTTTTCTTCAGCACTGAGCAAACAAGCTAGAACTCTGACTACAAAAGTGAAAAAGAATGCATTTAATCCAGATTTTTCCAACTGTACATCTAAACAAACACAAAAGGCATTGTTGTGGATGTTAAGAATGCAAATACTGTAAAATACACTATTCTCTTGCAATATACCTGAATCTAAGTAATTTTCACCTATACAAAAGGAAACATTGCCAGCTACTACTTCTCTGAACTGACTACATACATTTCCATGTGCCCATCCCCATCTATTCATAATGCCACATGGTAAACAAATATGGCACTGTTTACTTAACAGAATAAATGAGCACATCTGACCAACAACCCTGATAATCTTAAGGCTTCAGCCAATATTTTTTCATGAAAAACAATACAAAAAAATTTTGCACTTCACTTCCTAACAGATCAGGCAAAAACAACAAAAAGAAGTCCACTTGCCATCTCAACTAACTTTCCTGAAAGAAAGAACGCAGTACCAATGTGAACCATTCCCATACTCTAAAAGCATACAGAGGACCACTGAATCAGGTTTTTGTGACTTTGCTTTAAGTCATTTCAGGACTGATGATACAATGCAAATTATTTCCAAATCAACAAACTGATCTTTGTGAGTCAGACTCCAGCAAGAGTCGTCCCCTTCTTTTGTTAGAAAACAAAGAATAAAAGGAATAAAGTAAGCTATATTTTTATCTCAGGCATGGCCATAAACCCCAAATACTGTCACTGGGATAGGAGCATTCTCTTGAATTCCAGCCCGTGAGATGCCTGTTGAAACTTAGCAGCTTTTTGAACAGTACATCCTATTTCTTTGCACAGGGTTTTGCAGTGCACTAGACAAAGTTACACTCATATTCACATGCATTCAATGAGGCATTGCTTTAAAAAAAAAAAAAAGAAGTCTTTGAATAGAGGCTCCAGGCACAGAGCCCAATGTGCAAGGCCCATATCAATATAAAACATAATCCAAACTACAAAGAATTCACAATACAATTAAACACAGGCAGGCAACGTGTAGGAATTCATAAAGCTGCTACAAGCAGCTACTCCTGAGCACAGCCTGCTCAAGCAGAGTAAGTCTGGCTGTTTACAGGGTAAGTTTGCAATTATAAGAGCACTTTTAATAGTAGCAATGTAATTTTAATCAAGCTCTCTCCTCATTACTCAAACCTGCTCCTATGTCACCCTTGACTTCTGCTGGAACAACCATTTTTCTGGCTGCATAATAAAATAGATTGGGAAACAGACCAAGGGCTGGAGAGCAAGCCTCACAGAAAAAGAAAGGGAAATTTTAAATCCAGACCAGTTCCTCAGTGCTTCTTAGCACAAGCTTTCACCAAGAAACACTCCAGCACAAAAGAAAAGTGACACAAAAAGCACATGCAAAGATAAGCATGTGGAATAATAGAAATGCTGGTGAAACTACAACATCAGCCTAAGTAGGTATCACAAGAGGAGTGGAGATAAGGGTTGATGTTTGCTGCTTTTACCCTGGCACAGTTAAAAGGGGCAACCTGAATACCATTGCTCCTAGCAAATAAGATGATTCATAGAGTTTACTGACACCTATATTTGTCCTCCTTGTGACATCGATGCCTCTCTGCAGGTGGAAGCCAGAGTTTGCTTTGGGCTGGATAGGTTTTACAAGTAGTTTTTAAGAGATTTTTGTGCTACCTCAGGATTTTGAAATTAAATGCTACTGAAATTCAATTCCTCAGACTCTCATCACGAACCAAGATAACACTTAAAGACACTTAAATCTGTGCTTCTCTAAGCTGTGTATTCACCTCACATTACTCCATTCACACACTACTTACAGGTCTTTTCTAGTCAACATCTTCAGTGATAAGTTGCTGTGTGTAGCCATCGTAAGCAGGCAGAACAAAAATAACAAAATACATGCAGAAGAAAAAAGAAAAAAAGACATATATTGACAGACACATTGATAGCATTTTACTTTGTGAATTCAGTAAAAATACACCCAAACCGCCCCCCCCCCCAAAAAAAAACAACAATGCAATATTTCCGTGTCAATGGTCAGCATTAAACACTGAAACCAAAGACACGTAAAGATAAGAGACACCTGAGTTATTCTGGTGTCTCTCATCAGTGTAAACTTATGTATTTAATTTTTTATTTTTTGGATTTCAACTAAGTATCATATACATAGAGAAAAAATCTTAACTGCTATATCATTGGCAACTTTGCAAAACTTTTGGCAAATTGGAAATGTGACAACAGGAACTAAAACTACTGCATGGCCCTCTAGCTTTAGAGGTACCCTTTAAAAGGAACTGTTTTTAAAAAAAAAGTAAAATTGGGTTTACAAAATTAACTAGTTGTTTCGTTAATTCTTTTCTTTTGTTCTAAGAACCTCGTATTTTTGAGGAGTGAAAGGTTTCGTTTTCTCCATTTAGGCCACATTTGCCCTTTACATGCAGCACCGAGCCTTCGTACTGGATGAAGTCCCTGGGCAAGCACATGGGACTTGCTCCCTAGCACTGTGCAACAATGCAGAGTAACCACTCATCTTTCAAGCACAGACCAACTTCTTTTTAAGTACTCAGAAAGGCCTACCAAAACTGCTGTTTGAAGTTAACAATCTATAAATTGCACTAGAGAAAAACATAATCAAGTCTGCCATTTCTTTAATTTAATACAGCAATGAGAAACTGATAAAAACACTGCCCCTGTGTGTGCCACATGCTGTGACTTCAGGAAAGAAAACCAGAACAGTGAAGAGGGACAGAGGAATAGTGAGGGGAACAAGTATCCATTCCTTACCAGCTACCCAGGCTTTGAGAAGCATCTTCAAGTTTCAGACATCCATTAGCCTGAAGTGAATACGAGTGTTGGGCTATAATATTATTTGTATAAAGTATGCTGTGCCACTGAAGATGACAACATCCCATCTATTCATATCTGTCTGTATACTACAGCTCTACTATCCATGGATGACTTTTACAAGTCATCCTTGATCCACTTCAGACAAAACAAAGCAGTTGTTCTTAACCCGTAACTGATAGCTAAACCATCTTATTTTGGCTGGGGCAGACGAGGGAGGTCACACCAGCCTTCACCAGGAAAATCACAGGGCAGCAGCCTCTGACAGCCATGCTGAGGCAGAGTCATCAGGCAAGGAGGGATGCCACATGACGTCTGCCAAGTTAGATCCAGAATACGACAAACATGATTTCACAAGCAGCTAATGAAGATCCAGAAGGGGATCCTGGCTCCCTTCCACCTCCTGCCCTTGAACATGGCACAGAGGTGATGTCCTCCCACTTCCCTCACCTTACACATGCCTCCCATGCCCATCCCACTGCTTGTGCCTCTGCCTCGCTCTGCATCTGCCCACACCTCCATAAATCTGTGTCTTAGGCAACCAGATAGAGGCGGGCCAGAGGGAGAGATAAGACAAGCATTAAACCAGACACACTGGGCAGAAGTAGGTTCAAGAGGAAGAGAGAAGTCCACAGTAGGGGAAAAAAAACCACCTCTCAGTTCATTGCAGCAGAGAGAAACAAAGCCAGGAAGGGTACAACGAGGCAAAGGGTGCACACACGGCAAAGACCATCAAGTCATGTCAGGATACAGAAACGTCCCTGATTAGTTCTTTTACTGGTATGCAACTAGTTGATGGGTATTTCACGGTATTCAGTGAGCTTCATAACTAGTTAAATCGTATTTGGCATGTATTACTTGACTAATGCTGTGTCATCTTTCCCAACACATTCTATGAATATTGCTTCCTGTACCAGAACCTGTCTTGCTCTACCAATAAATACTTAATAGAAAGATCACACATTATATTGAAATACCATAAAGTTGCATTATTCCCCTCATTTTCAACTGCAGTCCTGCCTAGGAAGAATTTCATAGAATCATAGAATGGCCTGGGTTGGAAAGGACCTTAAAGATCACCTAGTTCCAACCACCCTGCCATGGGCAGGGACATCTTTCACTAGACAAGGTTGCTCAGAGCTTCATCCAGCCTGGCCTTGAAACACTTCCTGGGATGGGGCATCCACAACTTCTCTGGGCAACCTGTTCCAATGCCTCACTTTAAGCCTATCTCTCTCTAGGTTTTCAAATCCTAGGTCTTTGTACATTTTCTTCAGGCAAATGTGAGCACAAGTGTCCCCATTCTTCATGGAAATATTTTCAGGGTACATCCACACTGCCTTAATGCCATGTTAAATACACCACAATTCTACCTCTAGGTGAGGCAGCTCCAAGGCAGCCTGAATGCTTCTCGGGCAGCACCCCAAGTCTTGAGCAGCAGCATAAATCAGGCAGCATGCTGTTCCCAGGCTGCTCCCAACAACCAGAAAAACTTGTTCAAACTTCTCCCACATGGCAGTGTTCAGTACAGACCTACACATGGGTCTGGGAAGAACTGAATTACAATGAAGTAAGGAAGAGAGTATCCACACATGACTGTAAGTTTTCTGGTTTGTCTGAACAGCTTTAATTAACATACCTTGATTTCCTATGCAAGCAAAAAAAAAAAAAAATCAGTTAAGAGCTAGTTTGCAGCCTCACTTTGACTTTTCAAGCATCACACTATTGTCTTGGTGACAGCAACACCGAAGACCCAACCAAAGTTTCAAATCAAAATACATTTACAAGTTAAGTGCCCACAAACTTAAAATTCTTTAACAATATACATGACATTTACAGTTGCAAAGGACAAGTCTAAGAGACTGCTCCAGTGTAGCCCCCTCAACCCCCCGAGCTCACACTGACATGCTCTTGGCCTCACTGCTGATGTAGCCAGTCCTTAAGGATGGACCTGCCCCACATGGCAGCCAAGGTGACCTGTCTCCAAAGAGGAGGAAGGCAGCAAGCCAGACAGCCACCCTTCCAACTTGCCAGACAACCCCTGGCTAGACATCACCCCTCCAGCCCTACATTTTAATATCACCATCTTAAGCACATGGGCCACACCTCTTCCCTGACTGTCTCCAACCCTCACCCTTGATGAGAAAGAAATCTCAGTTTCTTGATGCCTGGGACCACTCTTTGGGAGCGAAAGGTGTGTGAGGAAAAAAGCATTTTTCAACAATAAGGTCCCAGATGCAGTGGGGCCATGCACATGCCACGATGTAATTTGTTCTTCACGACAGGACGGTGAGCTCCGTTCATGTGAGGCATAGCCAGAGGGCTCTGAGAGACAGGCACCGGGAGGTGTGGGGCACTGCCAGAGGGCTCGGAGGAACAAGTATTGCTTAGTGCCAGACACAGTCAAAGGTTTTAGGGGAACATTCACGGTGCAGTGTAGGGCACAGACAGAAAGCTTGGAGGCCAGGCCCTGCAGGGTGAAGTACACTCAGTGGGGTTGGAGGAGGAAGCACCACAAGACACTGCCTGAGAGTCTGGAAGCATGGCACAGGAGCAGATAGGGAGAGGGATCAGGGATGCAAGTGCAGCCAGAGGACGAAGGTGGGGAGGAAAAAACGGCGGCACAGCCGGGGGTTTGCGGAAGAGACAAAGGGGTATGCGGGGGCAACCAGGGAGTTTGAAAGGAAGGTGGGCAGGAGGCAGCCCGAGCCCCATCCCATCCCGCCCAGCCCTGCACGCCCCAGCGCGGGACAGACCCTGCGGAAGGACGCCGAAGGCTCCTCTTCCCCAGATCACCGCGGTGCCCGCGCTCCGGTTTCCCGCTCCCGCCGGATCCACTCGCGCAGCAGCAGCGCAGCCCCACCTGTCCCCGCACCGCCGGGCGGCAACTGCGCGGCGGCACCGCGCGGCCCGCGGGAGAGTGCGGGAGGGGGCGGACCGGACCGCCCCGCTCCGCCCCGGACCGCCTCCCGCACTGCCCTCCGCACCGCCCCGCACCGCCCCCGGCAGCGCCCCGCACATCTTCTGTCGCGACCGGGGCTCAGGGCTGAGAGTTACAAACCTTCGTGAGCGCGGCCAGAGGAGGCTACAAGGGCGATCCGAGGGTTGGAGCACCTGCCCTGTGAGCAAAAGCAGAAGTCTTCAGGGAGACGTTGTAGTACCTTTTAGTGCCTAAAGGAGGCTGTAGGAAAGATGGGGAGGGACTTTTAACATGGGCACGTAGTGATATGACAAGGGGGAATGGCTTTAAAATGAAAGAGGGTAGGTTTAGATTGGATTTTAGGAATAAGTTCTCTGTTATGAGGATGGTGAGGCACTGGCACAGATTGCCCAGAGAAGTTGTGGATGTCCCATCCTTCGCAGTGTTCAAAGCCAGGTTGGAGAAGGCTTCTGAGCAACCCGGTCTAGTGGAAGGTGTCCCTGCCCATGGTGGTTGGAACTACGTGCACTTCAAGGTCCCTTCTAAGCTAAATTGTTCTGTGGTCTTATGACTACAGAAAAGACAACTGGTTTTCTAACTGTTGTGATACCCACTGCTGTGGTGTTGAGGGGTTCTCCAGATGCCCCTAGATCTCAATCTCACTAGCACTTTCTGTCAGCATGGAGGAGGGAAAACTGCAAACACGGCTTCTTGATGCTGCTTTGGGATCCGTGGCAACTGAGTGTTGCTCAAGGCAACACCAGGAAAATGTAAAACTTCCTTTTTTTTATAAACAAAACACAACTGGTCAGCTTTGCCTCACTGCTTTAGGGAACACTCCCACCCCAAAAAATGCAGTGCTCCTCTCTTTGAAGATGTTTAGGATGAGGGTAACAGTCCCCAATGACTCCCATCTAGAGAAGTATGGGGCATAAAGAAAGGTAATGGGGACTTTCTAGTGTGTAAACAGGTGTTCCATTTTAGTTGGTCTATCACCTTAGTCCACAAAAGACTAGAAATTACAGCTTTTTGAGATGGTCAGCATGGAGATGATTGCTTGAGTCAAAAGACTCAGCAAAAACAAGGAGTAGGGAGAGGATATGAAGACAAATTGAAGAAAAGAGGCAAACTCATTTGCTGATGTACAGAAATGCACAAGATGAAGGGTCTGTGAGCTGATACTGTGAAATGAATACATGGTCAATGTCAATGCAGAGATGCATAAGGAATCTCTGAGTTGGAGAACAGCAAGAAGGTCAAAGGTCAGACCTGAAGTTTGTGGTAACAAGAGTCAGAACCTGCATAGAAAGCTTGTTAAAATGTGGAAACATTATGAGAGGCTGACAGATAGATGGTGGGATGTGGAAAACATAGCTTGTAACAGAGATCGCGCAGAAGCTCCATACCATGGAGCGATTGATTAGGGTGGGGATTAGGAGGAGGATCTTGTCCTTTAGGATTTGCTTCATGCTTCTATTGGAATTGTTAGGATTATGACAGGTGAAGAAATCCCTGGGCTTTTGAAAGAGCATTTTAATAAGATCACTGGGTTTGGCCAAAAGGGATATGTCAAAATATGATAAATCATTGAGCAATACTGTATGTCTCAGCTAGGAGGGGAAAATCACAAAACAAAATTAAATCATCCCCTTTTCCCTTTAGCATTCAGAAGTTAGAACCTTTTCGTTTATTTCTTGGTTCAAACCAATTTTTGTCCTAAAATATTGGGCAAGAAAAACCACAAACAAACCTTAGGAACCAGCACATCCCTGCTCAGACAGAGTCCTTGAGAGCCTCAAGAGTATTAAGTCTTGACTTTGTCTAGAGGGATGTGGCTTAGCCAGCAACTAATATTCCTCCTGTGTTGCAAAATCTGTTTTGCTATGCCTGATATGGCTGCCTTGGCTAAGACAAAATGTGACACTGAGGTGCATAGCAATAAAAAGTAGGTTACACGTAGGCTTCAAAATACACAGCTGTTGTCATTCATGCGAAAAAGAAAAGCAAGCCAAAAAACAACAATAACCAGATGCAAACTAACAGCTCTAGCACATTTGATGCCATCAACAGCTTTTCTTTCTTTGGAGTGCATAAAGAGAGTAAGAGTCCTTGCTTTCCATGCACTTCAGGAGCAAAGGTAATTTGAACCATCAAGCAAGTCTGTGAGGGTTGGGAGAGGACAGAAATAATGGTTGACCTGTTCAGAGCAGGTAAATCATTAACATGGATCAGGAAAACGGCAGCATGAAGGAGACAGCTGTGCCCTACACACACAAAGAAAACTGAGATACACAGCAAGTCAGAGACATTTACACTGCAAAGGAGGGAGCTAGCAGCAGACAGGTTTTCTTAGTTCTTAGCATGTGAAAGCTGCACATGATATTTACTGTAAATTTAAGTAATCTTTTCAGTTCCCTACATGCCCCATCCAAGAACTGGACAAGAGATAAACACAGACTCTGGAGAGAGCTCACCAGACTTTACAAGATGCTGAAGACATAACTACTGGTGTATGATGCGTGAAGAACTGTGCTTGCCATGAACAGTGATAGCCAATGCTTTACCTTATTTTTTTTGCCTTACTAGAATCCAGGCAGCTCATATGCTTTAAGAGTCTTTTAGAGATAAGTACTCTCTAGGACTGTATTTGAAGCCTTGAATAGCTGATCAGCAGGAGAACCACAGGAACCACTCCCTAGTCCAGCAACAGTGTCAGGTGCTTTTGCTGACACAGTACAAGGCAGTCATCCCAAGAACAACAACAAATATCTGCACACCAATCTTGAAGAGACACAAGGGTAACCCAAATCTTGTTTGCAAGCTTTGCTTTTCTGGAGAACATCTGGTTTGCCTGTGCACTTGTACCAGTGTTCTGAGTCACAACTGCCAAACCTGTCCCAGGCAGGTTCTGCTGCAGGTGCCCAGTCTCCCACAACTGTCACAACACACTGTTTGGCAGCTGGATTGGCAAAAAAAGGGCCCTCTATGGCACTTCTCATTTTCCAGCTGGAGTTACTTTCAGTCTTTTCTTACTGCTTGTTGCAGAAAACACTGGTTTTTCTCCTAATCCTCTGAGCCAGAACAATGCCTTTCATGTAGCTGAGGCTTTCTGATCACTTTTCTGTCCAGGTTTCTTCCAGAACACCATGGATGGACCCTTGTGTAATGCTGGCAGCGACTTTCCAGGAGCAGTTTCCACATCACAAAGGAATTCTTCCTCAGACATGTATCATCAATTTTGCTGTGGGACAAGGTGAGAAGATGACTCAGTCCTGCTCATATCTCTCTGGAGGAGCTGAGTTTTGTAGGGAGGTTTCCCTCTCCATCTGGGGACATACACTGCCGATGACTGTACAGAAGTGCATAGTCACTGCTGGGTTTGCATGGCTTCTTGGCACCACAAACAGGTGCCACAAACAGGCTACTCCAGTATTGTCAAGTCAGCCTGTGTCAATAGTTACATGTTGACCCACATGTTGAGTTCCAGTTTTGACATTTGAACAATAGTGAATTTGATGAATTCTTGCAAATATGACAAAGCTATTCAGATAGAGAACTTTCTGTGCAAACCCAGCTGTCTCAAGTAACAGTATTAAGACCATTATGTCCATAGAAAATTGTTTTGCTGTCATGCATCTGAGATTGATGCTAGGCAGGAGTGAAGGAAGAAGGTGCCCCAAAAGTAGGGTGAAAAATGACTATTGCAAAAGTATAAGCAATAATCTTAAGTGTATGAAAAATGTCATTAAAGGGGATGTTTAATAGAAGCAGTGTCATGGTGTCATACATATACATATGTATATATTTTAAACTTTCTGCGTAATGTATATAGTACAACACATATAGAATATACTGTATAACACATATAGAATATACTGAATATACAAATAAACTTAGAATGCATACACACACACATTATATAATGCACTTTATTATACACACTGGGCTTCTCAAATGAAAACTGGTAGTGACTCACCTCTTCAGAGTGTATTGCTTGAATGCAGGCTGATTGCAACTCAATCTATACCAGGAAGGAAAATTAAATCACCCACAAAAAGTGCATTGCAGTCAAAGTAGCCTGACTGAATATAAGGAGAAAACCAAAGCCAGCACATCTGGCCAGCCTGTTCCCAAAAATCATAACCTTGCATCAGCAGATTTTTCATTTTAGTCTGCCCCATGTCTGAAAACAGTATATGGAAAAAAGAGCCAGACAGTGGCTATTCTGGATCCTACATCTTACAGCTTTCCACAGCTGAGAATTCTAATTCAGATGCTATCTAGCAACTGTTTTAAATCTTTCATAAGTCAAATCTTACCTGTATGTATTACTGACAGTGATGGGAGAAAACGTTTTAGCCTGTAGGAACTCACAAAGCTAAAGGAAGTAGCAGTCTTTTTAGGGTGCTGGAGGGCTGTGGGAGCTGTTTGTTGTTCCTGGGGCAGAACAGCCTTATCCATGAGCTGGGTGCATAAACACGTCTGGAAATATAAGTTCTTTTTAGAGAATAGGAGCTCCATGACTCCAAAAGGATTCTAATATGTATCACTAAAAAAACCCACCAAAACCAAAGGTCAACAAAGAAGTGAATGCTAACTTTGCAGAACACCTGCACTGTGCTGGTTAGGCTACAGTTGGCCAAGCTGGCAGGTGCATGCCATGGTGCAATCCACCAGAACGGCATAGAGCTGTAGGAAGATCAGTAACAATAAGCAACTAGTGAATATTATACCATCTTCGAATCAGAATAATCAACAAGGATTTTTACCTGATGAAAAGTTTGTTTTGTGCTTGTAGAAACAAGTGAGTTAATGAGGCAAGAAATGGAATAGGTTATGGAAACTCTTTGGTGCTAGTGAAGATGTAGCTGTCTGTGTCATACCCATATGCCATGTGCTGCACAACATCTGCAAGGATAAGAAAAAGATCGATCTTTGGTGTAGGCTTGAGTAGCTGCTGATTTACACTTCAAACACGAAAGAGACAGACTCTTTATCCAAGAAGCATGTGATGACACAGAGATGTATAAATAGCTCTCTCTCATATCATTTTCCTATTTCTTCACTAGTAAATCATCACACTCTAGGAGTTCATGGGCTGCCATATTCCTTGAACTGGAGAGACAGGAATGCCTGTCAAAGAGTTCTCTCTCTGCTCTGTTCAGTGTCCACGCAAAAGGTTCAGCTAATTTTGCCAGATTCCAGATTTTTTGCTGTGAGAATGCATTACAAAGGTACGCCTGGGTTAAGGAATGACAAATGACTTTCAAATCAAAGCCTTTGAGTTATTTCATTTGTTATTTCACACTCAGACCAACTAGGCTCAGGAGATAATGTGTAAGGCAACTCAGTGTCACAGTGAGAAACAGAAATCTACAAAACTTCTGAGGAAGTCATTGAAAGCTCACCTCTCCTTACTCAAAAGCCATCTACTTTTTCCTCCTGTCCCATCTCACATTTCTTATGCCAGTGTCCACAAGGACACCATAAAAACTACCGAATTGCACAACCTTGCTAACAGTGAAGCAGGTTTTTTTCCCTTTCTCTGCCAGTCTCTGAGATATGAAGAAAAATGAAAGACCAGAAAAGGGAGCTTTACAATTAATTATAACAAATCCACAGTCCATTCTGCCTTGAAAGATATGGCATTACTCAAGGAATGCAAAACTACAGTAAAATCATACCAAGAAGTTACTTTCTAAAATTGATTCTTGATCACATTACATGTGCCTAACAATACATTGTGGAAACCTAATCCTTTAATGGATTTTTATTTATTTATTTATTTATTTTTATAAAAACATTCTGCAGATGGGATTGGGAAGAAAAGCAGGAAAATAAAAGTAAAGAAATGGATAATCAATGGAAAGAGATATTCAACACATTTCTGGGAATATGTTACCATTATGCCTGGTCGGAATCCCCATCTGACTTCAGACGAATAAGGTTGTATTTGTTCCCATTCTCCCCATGACAATTATGTCACCTGTGCTTGGTAAACAGGCCAGAGATTAGGAAGTTACTTTGAAACTGCAGATATAGCTACTAATGCTCAAGGAAGGGTAAACCATGGAAAAATAGTTATGCGGCAGACGTGCTGTTCAAGACACTCAGAAAAGGAGCCATAGGCAAGATATGTTTCAAATGGATTTAAAAAGTACTGCCTCTTTCTTAATTATGGCTCCAGTAAATTTAGAAGTGACCAATTTATTAAGTGTAAGAACTTGCTAATTTAGATTAATTTTTAGAGAAGATGCTAAGAAGAACGGGCTGGGAATTTCAACAAATTTTTAATTGTGTGGCATGTAGTTTGTACTGTATTGTCATAGCTGGGTTCCACATACAAACAAGTTGGTTTTGAAACTGAGCATCTTCATTGGCACAATGCCTGTGAGACAATTCCTGAAAAACAAATTGCTTAAGCTAATTACTAATCAATCAAACAGAAATCTTTGTTATATTTCATAGCTAATGACACTTCTGTGGTCTCTCATACCTGTAATACCACCACAGATCAGGTATTTTAAATTAGGCTTTCAAAATCAAGGAGAAAGAATAAATGACAAAATAAAACCAACAAAGGAACCCCAACCAAAACAAAAAGTGAGCCCAAACAAACAAGAACAAAATCCTTCACCCATGTATTTGTTTTCTCAGCAATTTTATGAAAGGCATAAGGGATATCTTCTCTTATTATGTAGAAACATAGACATCCAATGGCTTTCCTTTATGAAAGGTTGCACTGTACAGGCCTGCAATCATATCCCCAACCTATTAGAGTCACAAACACTCAAAGAGTCACAAAAACTCACCATCTTCCAGTGCATGTTCAGATGGCAGGTTTGCTGCAAAGTAGCACTGGCAGTCATGAAGAAAATGCTGGAGGAATCATAGGTCTGTTTTAATCTGGAGAGTGAGAGAATAGCGTATGCCACCCTCAGCAGGAAGGGCATTTATGCTTCTCTTTGGAATGAGGAAGACACTGATCAGAACAGTTAGATACTAACGGCTTGGTAAGATCTAAGAAGGACTAACCTGAAGCATCTTAAAGATATTTTTTTCTAGGACAAGTTACGGTCTTCAATCCCTTTAAACCATGAGCTGAAGCTATTCAGGAAAGACAGCAAATAGGGAAAATATGTACAACAAAACTTTTGGAGTAAGTTAAGAAACAATTTCTCATAGAAACAGTAACTTTACAGAAATCAGACTCGAATTTCTGAAAAAGGAGGCTGTCAGCTTGATCTCTCTCCCCCATTATTTTGGGGAAACATTGTTTTCAAAGAAACAGGGTTCCACCAGACAGTATAACCAATCATCTCAAAAGTTTCTTTCTAAAGAAACCCAAAACCTTCAAGAGCTTAAATGATGGCTATATACTGCACTGTGAAGAAGAAGAATTTGCAGGTAGGAAAGCAGCTGAACAAGCTCCAGTTTCTGCTTATAGGTGACATAGTGGATCCCCATCTCAAATACGTCAGGGAGAATTTAAAGCAAGTTCACTGGTTCAGACAATTTTCATAAACTGTAATAATCATCCGCCAAAAAAGTTGGGATTATTGTATATTTTTATTCAGAAGGACAATGAAAATAATATTGACATACCTCAGTTTTGCGTAAGTGTAAGAACAAGCACTTAGAGTTAAATGAATAACTCGTTCTGGTATCTCTTAATTTAATCACCTAACCCTGAAGCTGCAGCAAATCACACTTTCCTGGTATGAAGTGCAGCAGTTGACGCACTGAGTCTCTCCATTCAGTTATCCATCTGCCCAGTGCAAAATCCTGGGAAGATCACAGCTGTTACATTCAGCTGGTCCTCTCAGCACTTTGGATGGAGGAGATGACAAAGATTTCACCTCACAGTGTTGTTACCCAAACAAAAACCCTTTCACACTCAGTTCTGCCCATTGTCTTCTCCTTCCTCTTGGGCAACAAGCTCATGCCATGGAAATAAGCATCAAGAATGTAGTCCTTTCTTGCATCTTCTCTCTTTGGTGCCTTTTAAACATTCTCCAAGGGGTAACAGAGAGTTTTAAGACCTCAACAAAACAAAGGGAAAATAAAATCACATGCTCAAATAGCTAAGATGTACTCAATATTCACTTACATAAAACTATCTCTAGCCTTCTGCAGACAAAAGATTCTATCTCCAAACAAAAGATCCTGTCTACACACTCCTGACCAGCTAAAACAGCCACGCGTACTCCTCACTATCTTTTCCTCCAGGGGGAAGAAGGCAGACAGTGTTACAGAAACTTTTATTCCTGCATTTCTTGTTGTATCCCTCTTTAACTTTTACAATCAAATCTGACATTTTCACAGGAAACAACTGATCCACCACGATGCTCCCAGCAAATCAACACATGCCTTCCTATTGTGATTAAAGCTCTCCTTCTAAAAGATACGCATTTATATTTTACTGTCATAAGAGCTCACATAAACATACCTGAACTCCTTTTACTCTTCCCAGCTCAAGTGTCTGTAACCACAGCAACAATAAACCCAGAGGAAGGAACTAAAGCCTTCCTCAAGGACTGAGTAAACTCTCTTCAGTCTGCTAGCCTGACAAAGCTGAGCTGTACTTAATAAGCACCATGTCAGAAGGAGAGGTGAGAGGAGAGGAGCTGACCCCATGAGGTTATCCAACAGTTGCTTGGGCTGTTATTTGTCTGTGCATCAATCCACTTTGAGGATTTTACTGGCCTGACTTTATTAGTGACTCAAGCAAAAAACCCTGCATACCCCTTTGCAGGCCAACACAGATTCATTTACATTGCCATTATTATCCTTGATCTTCCAGACAGACATGAGAATGTCTTTTAAGCAGACACTACTAGCAGGCAGCTTTACTGCTGATAGAGATGTGACATGCTTACAGAGATGGGCTAAGTAGTCTGATTTTTTTACAGAGTGCTTGAAATTCCTTTATTCCATTCTACTCACCATAAATGGCACTTGGAACATTTCAGAACAATGAATTTTACAGATAAAGATGTATTCTTAATCTGTTTAAATGAGCGAGGCAGAGTTATCAAACAGTGAGGCTCCAGGCTTAAATATATTAATAGTTACATGACTAGAAAAAGACATTCTATCCTGGGGAATCTGGAGCCTAAATGCAGTACTGAAGAAAGAAAACCCACCAAACAAACTAGCGAAACATATAGTCTGAGCTCAGAAACCAAATGGTTACTTAAAAAAAAAAAAAAAAGACCACTTTCTGTCTATTCTAGCTGAGCAATTAGACTTGTCAGCAAGAGACTTAAAATGCAGCAGGGCATATTTTTGTCACAGGGTATATCCCAGACCTGTATTGATGCTGAGAACCTTTTCCCAGACAGACTTCTATCATATTTCACAGCTGCCTCTGGGGACATGTTAGGCAACTGCATGAGGCACCATTATGTCTTACAGTGTGCTTTAGAGTAGTTCTGTATTTATTTTTCTCCTCCTACTTTACTGTTGTTGAATACACGTAGAGTAAAATGTGAGAGTGGGAATGTGGCTTCATATCAACATGGCTTCATATCACTTTTAGGTGTAGGTGGGAGCTGAGAAAAAAAAAAATCATAGAGTGGTTTGGGCTGGAAGAGACCATAAAGATCATCTAGCTCCAACCTCCCTGCAATGTGCAGAACACCTCCCACTAGACCAGGTTGCTCAGAGCTCCATCCAACATGGCCTTGACACCGCCAGGGATGGGGCATCCACAACTTCTCTGGGAAACCTGTTCCAAGTGCCTCAGCAGCCTCCCAGCAAAGAGTTTCTTCTGTAGAAGTCCTTTTAAGGGTGCTTGTTTTCATTCCTCCACCCATTTTGACGTGCCTTTACACTCACTGTAGAGTAGCTACAGGCAAAGCAATGGGCTATAAGAACAGTTCAAACAGTCTGGCTGAGATTAAGGCAACTGTTTGCAATTGAATATTATTTTAAAATCTCAACATTTCAAAAAAAAAGCTTATATGAATCTTATTTTTAAATCTCAACATTTCCAAAAAAATGCTGCACTTCCTTGATTGTTACCTCTGCATCAGTCTATGGACTGTTATGGAATAATACATAGCCTGATGTTTTTCATGTGGAGACATTTTGGGGGCTGAATCTTCAGGGAAGTTTGCAAGTCCTACATTCATAGACCAGTTCTGCACCTGAGGTACTGTTTTCTCTGTGCATGTGACACCCACAAACTCATAAAACTATGATTTCTAGACAGAGCGAAGGAAAAATTCAGTATTTCTAGAACTTAAAAAAATCTCTTAAACTGGATAGCAGAAAACTAATAACTGATGCTACTTGTCATTTCTGTGATTAAGACATGGCTTCTCAAGTATTTCTAAAGAATACTCTGAAGCTTTCTCTTTAATCTTTTCTCTTCCTGACAACTATTGTTTTGTAGAGAGACTTACTGCAGTTGAGGTAAACCTGTATTATATTTGTTGTGCTCACCTTTTCTATTGAGAGATGCAGTAAGACAACAAAATGGAAATTCTAAACTTAGGTCAAGGTTTTCAGAGACATTTCAGGTTCTTGAATGCAGCTGAAATGCCTCTTGATAGATATAATGTAATTGTAACCAAAAAAAAAAGGACTAAATTACTTACTACTTCTTTCTAATCACTCTTCCCATTCTTAAGGCAGCTTGTCTCTTTGTCAGATACTGAAGATGAGAAGAAGTTACCTCTAACCACTTTTGGTTTTTTCTGGTGGCAATACTTTACTATATGAAGCCGCACAGGAATAAATGCTCTTTGTCAGGACATGCCCCCTAACCCTCTGGTCTAAGATTCTGCAAATTGCAGAGAATACTGAAGGAAGTAATGCTACCTACATATAAAAGTTAGCATGAAAACAACAACAACAACAAAAAATTTAAAATAAATAAATGAGAAAAACCAACAACATTCCCTTTTTCCCACTCTCTTCTTGGTTATCCGTTGGGTTAGTTCTTGTTCTTGGATATTTGGTCTTTGTCTCTGCTAGGGGATCCATAAGCTTCCAGATCACAAATTAATATACAATAAAACGAATTACTTATATTTTTAGGGCAAAAATCAAATAGTCACTTGAAATTTCACTGAAATTCATAAAAAATCCTGAAATTTTGCAGTCTAATCTAATTCAATCTAAACTGAATCTACCATGTTTCTACCATGATTTTACAATGAGATATAAACAACTATATTAATATCACTAAAAGAGGACTAAGCAAAATGACACGTAGGAAACTTCTCACTGACATTGGAAACTGCTTTTCACCAACTTGTATACAGGAAAGGTCAAAATATCTGTTAATCCAGGTAAACTCAGATAAAGTAGTCAAGTTTTGAAAATTTGAACCACATTTGGCCCCCAAATTCAACACGTGTAGATACCTTTTGGAAAACTCCTATCAACACCAGGGCATTGAGTTTTCTTGTCTGAAGCAATATTGTGTGATCTAAAATACTAATTTCAAAGCTTTGCTTTTCCAGGTGCATCATTGTATTTGGTTTGTATGTCCAGGTTTTGGTAGCAGGAGTGAGGGGCTACAGGAGTAGCTTCTGTGAGAAACTGCAAGAAGCTTCCTCCATGTCAGACAGATCCAATCCCAGCTGGCTCCAGGATGGATCCACTGCTGGCCATGGCCAAATCAAGAAGGAAAAGGAAGTTGTTGCGCAGATGTTAATGCACTCAGAGAAGAGCAGAGTGAGAATATGTGAGAGGAACAGCCTTGCAGACACCCAGGTCAGGGCAGAAGGAGGAACAGGAGGTGCTCCAGGCACCAGTGCTGAGGTTCCCCTGCAGCCCATGGTGCAGACCATGGTGAGGCAGCTGTGCCCCTGAGCCCATGGAGATCCACAGGGATGCAGAGATCCATCTGCAGCTCCTGGAGCAGACCCATGCTGGAGGAGGTGGATGCCTGAGAGGAGGCTGTGACCCCGTGGGAGGCCTGTGCTGGAGCAGGGTCCTGGCAGGGACCTGGTGACCCACGGAGAGAGGAGCCTCTGCTGGAGCAGGTTTGCTGGCAGGACTTGTGACCCTATGGGGGACCCACACTGCAGTAGGCTCTTCTTGAAGGACTGCACCCTGTGGAAAGGGACCCACACTGGAGATGTTTGTGAAGAACTGTAGCCTGTGGGAAGAACTCATGCTGGAGAGCTGTCTCCCATGGGGGACACCCCACAGTGGAGCAGGGGAAGGACTCCTCTCCCTGAGCAATGACAGGAACAACGTATGATGAACTGACCATAACCCCCATTCCCTGTCTCCCTGCACTATTATGGGGAAGGAGACAGATGGGAAGGAGGGAGGAGTGGGGGAAGGTGTTTTTCATTTTCTCATTATACTGCTCTGATCTTTTTAGTAAAACATTCAATTAATATCCCCAAGGTCAGTCTATGAGTGATCCCTTCCCAGTCCTTATCTCAACTGACAAGCCTTTTGCTTTCTCTCTCCTGTCCAGCTGCAGAGGGGAGTGACAGAGCAGCTTTGGTGGGCACCTGACACCCAGCAGGGTCAACCAACTATAATCATCCTTTCTAAAAGGCTCTTTTTGTTTTATGCCCCCTACCTAGGTCTGATTTGCTGTATTCATCCCTTTTCCTCTGTGCACAGCCACTCATGCAATCCTCCTCTGTTCCACTCTGAAAGTGCACAAGCCACTCTCATAAAACTCAGTAGAAAGCTTCACTAAAATCGAAATCTCCAATAAATTGTGCCACTGAAAGAAAGGTCCTTACATCAGTTCATAGTTAGGGGCATTTGCGGCTCCCGACATTATGTGGCACGACATTAGCTTGCTTTTGTGCCTTCATGTCAATCTGGTAAGTGCGAACAAGCTATTAAAGCATTACAATAGCAGAGTTTCTCAATGTGGCAGGATGGAGTCAAACGTCAGGGAAGTGTGTGCTTTTTCACAGATGCTTTGCTGGTTAATCTTTAACAGTTAAAAGGTTTTTAGATTAGCCTTTATAAGAAAACACCTTATTTTTCAAACAGGCTACAACAAAAGGTGGGGAGGAGAATAGTCTGAGTAATACAAAAAGGGAAATGGATAAAGCAGAAAAAATGAAAGAAGTAACCGGAGCAGATGTAGTGGAAGAGTTTCCCTACAAAATCTTTTCACTATGCTGCATTTTATTTTTAAGAATCTATCAAGACATAAGAGGATTTTCATTCATGGAGACCAAAGAAGCAATCTAATTCTGCACCGCAGCTTGCTTTCTTGCCACCTGAGGAGAGGTGATGCATAGTAAATTTTAATCATTTTGAACTCTATCACTCAGTTGCCAAGGACATCCCTGTATCCAACTGTATTGTCTTTACGAGCCCCGTGGGGTTCAAAAACTGCAGACACTGTGGTTCAAAAACTGCAGGCAGCCAGAGATGGCAGAGACATAAACAGCACTGACTGTTCCTGATTTTGTCATTTCTGGTAATACCTTTGTCTTCTTCAATACGTGACAGCTCTGTCTGGAAGAACATTTGGTGGATTTGGAATAATACAGAACATCTACTTTCTTGCAGATTTCTGTAGAGTCTAATCAACAAAATCTTCTCTGGTTTGTGTAGCATGAGCTCAGATTTTATAAGACTTGGACAACTGTTACTTTCCTCAAAACATTTTTGACAATAGCTTTTAACAAAGCCAGGTGTCTCTGTCAAGGCACTGTAAATCAGTGCTACTTAGACAGCTCCTTTATTTCTTGATTAATTATCCCATAACAGTTTATAATAATTTATAATACAATTTATAATCTTTATAATCTGTGGATGCAATAAAATACTTCTTTTCTTTTCTACTAGTGTAAGATGAAGGTTTTCATCCTTTATGAAATCATTCATATGTTTAATGTACCTCCGCTAACAGTACTGAGTTGGTATGAGAAGTGATACATTGAAGGGGTTAAAGCTTTAGAATAGCAGAAAAGAAGAGGGGTGGATGATATGATCATGCAAAAGAAGCAAGGTCTAATGTTTGTCAGCCATGGTCACTTGTCCATTTTCTGGGTTAACACTGGTCTGGGACACCCACAACAATGGGATGGCATGGGATAGTGCTGAAAGCACAATGCAGAAACACCTTATAAAATGGTAAAATCTCAATTCTCCATGGAGCAGAGCTTGCAGCTCTGTACCATGGAAGCTTCTGTCTTGGACATGGTGACAAGAGACAAGGCAATGAAAACACTTTAAGAGAAATTAATTCAGTTTGGACTAGTGAATTGGCATTTAACAAATCATGATGTGAAAGGCAGCAATGTTAATTTGGGTAAAGGAAGATCATCTATGAATGAGCATAAACAACAAAGCTGGCAGTTGGTTCACATTGAAAAAACTATTATAAAACTGAGAAATACTTTAATATAGCAGTAGTAGTGCTGATGATTTACAAAGATTTCTGTAATACTTCAGCTACACTTTTATTTGACTAAGTCTCTTTAGATAAACTGGACCTTGATTTACGTAATCATTTTTTCCATATTACTGCAAGATTTTAAGAAGCTGCAGGTGACTGGGGGAAATAATGAACATAAAGTAATTATAAAATGAAAAAAATATTTAAATGCCAAGTTTTCAAGACAACATTTTGACTGACTTTAACGAATAAATGCTCCAAGTGTGAAAATGAATGAGTTGCTAGTTCATAGAAAAATACTGAACTGGGCCCAAGTGAGTTAACAAGCAGCCAGTGTTATTCCAGAAACTGCATGTATATGTTAGTACCGGGTTATAAAAAAGCTAATGAAATCTCCCTCCCATTTTCCTTACTCTGTGGTACATTTCTGCTCTAACACAGTCAAATGGCCTTCGGATCAAAGTTTTCATGTTCTTCTGCTCAAAACACTATTCGAACTAGCAAACCTCTGTATGTACCTAAGCACGTAACCAAATGGAAATCGAGAAGAAAGAGGAGGACATGCCTAAGGACTGCACAGAGAGGTTGGGTGATACTTCAAAAGCAAACAGAACCACCAATTCTAAGAAGAGGTCGATGAATTACATTAGATGAGTAAAGGATCGAGGACTTTGGTGTACAGACAGGCCAGGATTATGTCCTGGCTTGGAAAGCTGTGGGGGCATGGACGTGTGCAGCAGAGAAAGGAGATGAACATTAACAGAAAATATTACGAACAGCCTGCTGGGATGAGAGAGAGAGGAGGCAAGAGCTGGGGACCACGAAGGACCTGTATTTAATTTACCCTAGATAAAGCAGTGGAGATAGAGGGACGATGGAGCAGTGTGAAAGGTGAAGCTTTCACAGCTCCCATGAGCTGGGCCACACAGAGCAGGACTTCACCTCCAGGTTTGGAAGACCAGGGCAACACAGAAGCAAGTGCTAGCCCTGGTGATGCACCACTGTAGCATGGAGGATTGTTGAACTTGCACACCCTGTGTATCTTGTGGCACAGGATAGGGTTCTACCTTTTAATCTGTAAACTAGAATGGCTCCTTTGTTTCCTCTATGTGCTCATTTCATCTGGGGTAGAGTTAATTTTCTCCATAGTATCTATCATGGAACTATGTTTTGGATTTGCACTGGAAATGGCGTTGATAACACAGGGATGTTTTAGATCTCCCCAAGCACTGTTCATACAGCGTCAAGGTCTTTGCTGCTCCTCACCCCACGCCACCAGTGAGGAGCCTGGGGGGGGCACAAGGAGTTGGAAGGGGACACAACCAGAACTGCTGCCCACAACCAACCACAGAGATATCCCATCCCATATGGCATCATGCTCAGCATATAAAGCCGAGGGAAAGTGAAGAGTGGGGAAGGGCATTGGTCAAGGGTGAGAAATTGTTTTTATTTACATCAATCATCTTTCTTGAGTTTTAGTTCTACCACTTTGTGGTTTGATGTGGTTTTTGTTGGCTGTTCTTTTGTTGTTGTGGAGCTTTTTGGTGGTGGTGTTTTTCTCTTTTTCCTTTTAATTACAATTTATAGTTATAATTGTAATTAGATTTTATTTCCATTATTAAACCATTCTTATCTCAACCCATGAGTTTTCTCACTTTTACTCTCCCATTGTCTGCCCCCCTCCATCCTTCCTGGGTGGGGGGAGTGAGCAACCAGTGTTGTGGTGCTTAGTTGCTCTCTGAGATTAAGCTGTGACACTCTTATTTTTCTTGTGTCTGTCACACATAGTGTTTGAGCAGTCTTGTGAACTACTAGCTTTTGAGTTGCATGATTTTTCCTCTTTTTGGCAGGGAAAAATCTTTGCTTGCACAGTTTTCAAGGCCACTAGAATATATAATAAACCTTCTTACTGATATGAGATGTACCAGTAAGACCTTTCATCTGCTTAGGGCACACAAAGCAAGCCTCCTGAAGTAGCGAAACCTATAGTCCAACACAGGGGAATTCTGCTAAGCAGCAATATAATTCTTATACCACAAGATTCTGCAATTATCACAGGTATCTACATTTAATATAGCAGCTCATTGCTGAGTGTTATTTAAATTACTTTGATATACTTCATTAGTCAACCTTCAATAGTTAACCAGAGTGGCAGAACAGGATGAAGCAGCTATTTCAAACATTCATTTAGGCCCTCAGGTATATTAGCTGTCTGCAAAACAATTAGGTGTTCTGGAAACTTACTTTATAAATAATGATGAATAGTGTTCAGATGTCAAAGTTCCACGCAACTCTAGAGACTACTTTTTTCTTGGGAAACAATTTGTACACTACCCTGAGAACATGCAATACATTCCAAGCACATGCCAAATGTGGCCATTTCCCACAGATGTGTAGGAGAACTGCTCAGTCTAAGGCTCCTGTTGCAGTAGCAACAGTTCAAAACCTGAACAGCATCAGACTGTTTGGATACTTAGCTTAACTTCAACTTGCATAGGCCATAATGCACGATTCAGGTACAAAAATATATTCTCTGGGCCATATACTCCACCTGGAAGAGCTAGTGATGGGGAAAATCTATTATTTTATAAAGCCTAAAACCATTTTTTTTAATCTTTGCTAGCATGAGAATAATCATCAGCTGACTTCCTGTGGTATTACAGAACAGTGTAGGAGGTGAGAGCAACAGTAATTAACTGTTGAGCAACACAAGACACTCCCTTCTAACTGCCACAAAACACGAGAACTTGATATTCTTAACATACACCTACTCTCTGGTGTATCTTTTATCACAGCAAACATGGGCTCCCCAAACAGCTACGTTCATTGTGTCCTTTGACACAGTGTACCTACAGAAAATAGGAAAGAAGCATATCAACAAAGCTCCATCCATCCAGGTGAACCAATGCAGAGTCCCCGGGTAAGCAGATCAGTGTGCGGTGGGGCTGCTCACATCAGCTGAAGTTAACAGCTTTGTATCACGCTGCTGCCTGCAGAACAGACGCGCCCTAAGTCCGACAAAAGGATTATCTTCTTTTCTCACCTCTCTGTTTTCTTCCCAGGCTCCCCCCTTTCTTAAAAAGGCAATGACATGTTAAAGATCCATCATACAGACCAAGATATATTTGTGTGGAGGAAATTAAAACACTGCAGGCAGGCATTAATAGCTGTATTTCTTTCAGAGGCCATCCTGGACTACTAACAGAGAGCATTAAGAATCAGCTTTAAATTTTATGTACAAATGGAACTGGCTGGCTACCAAATTTAAGCTTATTCTTGTCAGTGACCTCCAGCAAAATCATAATATATTTCTTCATTTATAATGAATATGTATTTTGAGCTAACTTTCCTAAAAATATGATTCAACATTTTCTTAGAAGGTTTTAATAATTCTGTTGGGAGCCAAGACCTTTAGTTAATATAAAGCATTCTGCTCAATAAATGCCTCGCAATTAGAAACAATAGAAAGAGACAGTGCTCAGTATTTTCCAAATGCAAAGACAACAGCCAAAAAATCTTTTAGTAAGTCCCTTTTCTCTGCCTCCCACGTTAATCCATTTTGTATTAAACAAAGGCATATACATATCATTTTTGTTGCTGAATACATTACCCTATTCTTGCTTAAACATGTTACTTTAGATTGCAAACATACAGTTGTAAAAATAACTGGTTGGACTGATTTAAACAGCTGATTATAATCTCCATTTTGGCACGAGGAAATTTATTACAAAACCTGTTTAGGACTGCAGATGTATCTCTGCCTCACAGCTGTAAGAAAAGGGTGGATTTGCAATCTTCCATGCGTGCAGATCTCAGTGAGTGTCTGAAAGACTCCTTAGCACAAAGATAAAATGTGTCACTAAAAAATCTTGGGTTTTTTCTAGCTAATTTGAAGGCAAATGGTGTTAAAATGAAAATTAGGAACAATGCTGTATGACTATGCAATTAAAATATTCTTTCATATGTAAACAGAACGCAGCCTTTATAGCCTCAAATATTTTTTTTCAGTCTTTTGGGCTCAGTGGAATTTGGCAGGACTGGGCGTGGTTAAGGGTTGCCAGCACGTTAGATGACATTGGTTAGTTGTCATCTGGGCAGAGCCTGTGGGCTGGTGGGTAAGGCTGACTACACACAGAGATATGATTAGAAGGGATGAAGATGTGGTGAGTAGTTATGCACCTGTCTGAATTCCTGGCCACTCAGTCATCCCTTTTTATCCTCCATTCCCATTATTTTTATAAAATAAACTAAAAGAAAACAAAAAACAGGGGAGGATGGAAGAAGGCATGTCCATTTCATAACTCAGCCTTAACCACACAAAAGGACTTTATTGATATGTTTTACATATTTTAGTTGGGTATTATAAGCACTAACTGCTGACCACTGAAACTAATATACTGCCTTCAAGAACATCTCTCAGGTGTCAAAACCTCAGCACACATCTTGGTGGCTAAGTATGCAGCCAGTACTCAAGCTCTTTCTTTAAGGACTGCTTTAATCATGCTAGTTCCTATGCTTTACGTGCTAAAAACCCCCCTTATTTGCACAGTTGCTGCGGTTTAACTGATATGCCCATAATGTGACTAGGTATTGCAAACTTTATGTGTACTAAGCTAGCAGTGGCTTACCCATTCACTATGGCAGATCCTAGGCCAGTGTGCACTAAAGTGCTTACAATTCTCACCTACACGAACCAGATCCTTGCCCCCATGTAAAAACAAGGTAGAAACAAAACCAAGAACTCTCCTTCACTGGTGCCAAAGCAGGGGTTTTGAAATATTTTTATACCTTGTGTACATAGATATATGTGTATGTATACATTCAAGGCAGGATAAGAACTATAATACAAGTATTTAAAAAAAGGGAAAAAAACCATAACAACCAATCCTATTGATGTTGGCAAATCTAAGATTTCTTCAGGTTTGCCTTGATGGGGTTCTTAAATTCTGGGTCCTGTGCTGACTGAGGAAATCATTCTTGATTAAACAAACCCAGATGTCTTGCGAGAAGTCCCGCCTAACTACAAACCCAAAAATGGAAAAAAAAGGTGGCAAACAAATCTCTACATTTTAAGATTTGTCAGTCTGTGTGCAAGAGCTAGTGTATCAGGGACAGAAAAAAGGGCAAAGTGAGGTAAGCATATGGTGTTAACTCGTTATTCCCAGTACCTGGGAGTTAGCTATATTGAAATTCTCATGTGCTAATACTTTCTTCCAGATCTGTGTACAGGAAGAAAAAAGAACAAGGTTTTTCTTGGCTGTCCTAATACCAGATACTTTCTGACCATCATAACCTAGACATAAATAATCAGAGTTCTATCTTACTGCCTCCACAGAACTCAACTTTCACTTAATCAGAAGGAGACTTGTCTTAGGCTCTTCTTATTTCTTCAGCTGGACTAGCTCAGTCTGACTCCATCTTCATTTTTTCCTTAGGCTAGAAGAGAAAGAAAACTCTTTGATCTCTTGTAAGAACAAATAAATTCTCCTCCATCTTTTGATACTTACTGTATTAAGCTCAAATAAAAATCTCTGCCTTGGCAGACAAAGAAAGTCTTCTAAGCAATATTCAATTCCCAGAACAGCCAGAGAAGATTAAATTCTCTAAAATCTAAGATTAGATTCTCTATGTTCTCTGATACAGTATGACTACTAAATCCTAGTACCACTAGTGAGGTAAGAATGCAGTTCACTCCAGCCTAAGCTCTCTCCTTAAACTCTTAACTTTTACTGGTTTTAACAGCAAGAATCCAGATATGAGCTAGCTGACTCTCAAGTAAATAATTTTATTTCAGCATGAACAGAGCACCCATTTTGACATCTGACTGGATTTTTAGATGGCGTTTTTTTCTGACTGATGGGTAAGGATGGGAAGTGTTATTAAGTCTATACCACTCTACTTGCTCCATTTCTGGTTCTGAAAGAGTTTTGATACTATAAAAATACATGCCATAAGCATATAAGCAGAAAGGCATAAACAAAGGGGAAAACTCAGATTTAATTATAACATTTAACTTACACAAGCAAGAGATTGCAGTTGTAACCGATATTGTTGGCTTAGTACCTAGTTCTGGGCAGTGAAAAACCATATACAATATAATTTCACTACTCTTTAAAATTTTTCATTTTTAAGACACCAACACTTTACTTAGTAATTAAGTACAGTCACCTTACAGCCATAAGAATGCAGAAGATATAACATACAATTTTTTTTCCAGAAAAAGCTTAAATAAAAAATTTAACTCAAGTACAGAAAACTAGAAGTACTGAAGGAAATAATAGCATAAATGCCATTCTTCAAAGTAGAACTTTCACAGAAATTGGTGTTTGAGATACTGGCTAGTACCAAGAGGTTTTAAACCTTGCTAACTAAACACCACCTATCAGCAACTGCCATTATGCAGAAGGCTTGCAGGTGCTGGGTTGCAGAATACGTCTGGATTCTTGCCGACATGAGAGACAGGTGTTTCTCATTTCCCTCATCAGAAACACCTCTCCTTCCAGTAGAGGACAACAGTCAAGAGGGAGAATAATACCACCAACAACTGACAGCAGAAGAGGATTTGGAAGGACTAATATGAAGAAGATATTAGCTGCCAGTAGATGCAACAAGCCCCCAAGGCAACTACTATTTTCAACTGTTTGAGACACTAAATCCAAAGGCATCTGTGTAAGAAGATACTTGGACAAATAATTCACAGCCCACCTCTTCTTGAGCTGAATCTCACATTGCATTCATTCATGGTGTAACTTAGGCAAAAACTGACATGTAAAATGTTATTCAGCAATAGTGCATCACATCCCTCTCCCGATGTGATCTGAGAAATGCTCCTTAGGCCTCGGCCTTGACAAACAGCACCCAGACTGAGCCTCTCTTGACTTACCAGCAGAAACACTGTCTGCTCCCAGGAATTTGTGATGTCTAACAAGTTCCTGTTTTTTAATGAACAGGCTTGGACACTTTTTTTGCCTGAATAAGAACTCAAGTGGGATAATATTTTTTGTTCTCACACTTTCAAAGGAGGCTTCCAACACGAGGTGTGGCCAGGATGGAACATTGTTATGACCAAAGCCCCCTCTCCTGCAGCCCTAAAAACAGCACTTCAAAGTGAGACCCTTTGAGCTCTCCTGTGACCAGCAAAGCCCCTCTGAGTGAGGCCTCTCAGAGCCAGGGAACTCCCAAGTTTGCTGTACTCAGAGGATCACTGAACAGTGATACCTCCGACTCCTCGAGGCTCCACCCTTCACAAAGGCATCTGAAGTGGGCATTTCACTGCCTTCAAGGGGAATTTTTCACAGGTACCTTGTACAGACTCTCTGTGTCTGCCTGCATGCAAATGTGCATATTCTGTACCAAATGCACAAGAAATGCTGCTCTCCTAGATTCTTAAGTACTTTAGATTTTTAAGTTAGGTCTCTAAGTAAGTTACTGTTGTGTTACAGTAAATCGTATATGAATCCTTTGCTAAATAATTTAACTTCAGTTATAAGTTACATGGCATAGCTTTTGGTTTATTTTGGATTGGATTGATTGAGTCTGGATTTTATTCGCTTTTCCTCAGTGTGCCCTTAAGAGTGGACCTTACCAGTGAACCTTGTTGCACTGTAGTTTTTATATTGGACCTGTTTTTACTGATACCTTTGCTGGCGATGCTTTAAGCAATCTGAAAACATTCCTTAGTGACAGAGACTACATTATGTCTGAAGCACAAACTAGTGACTGAGATGAGACAATAACCTCATAAAACTCCTCCCTTTCAAAACAGAGTGGGCATTAGGACCACAAAATGTTTTAGATGAAAACAGTTTGGAAGGATTACATTCAATATTTTTTAACTTGAAATGTGATCTACTCTCTGCCTTGTACTGTACCTGAAGCCTTTTTCTGTCCAGGAATCCTTCATATTTGCTAAGGATGTGTGATTCCTACACAGAAGACTGATCTTAACCTGCTAACGGGAGCAACAAAAACTCTAAACTAGTTTCTATTCTTAGTTTTCTGGGGCAGATTCAGATATTAGATGATAGGGTCACCATATAAATCCTTGAACAGAGGATCCCAGCTATATCTCTTTCTGAACTGAATACTGCATTTATGGAAAAACATGCAAAATCGAAAATGCAAAAAGGACAGGCACAAAAATCTGTTGACTCCCACAGCACACAAGCACTTGAAAATGGATACAATCTGCCCCACCAAGACATTGAAAGAAGTAAGTTGGAAGTATTTCTGAGCTAGCCATCTTTCATGGAAAATCCTCTGTATCTTCTCTTAAGTGTAGGATAGTTTTGAAGTACAAAACCTTACAAAAAGCAAACGTTACAAGAATTTTATACATGTCTTGGAAATGAATGGGTTATATCCTCAAGTACAAATAATAGAAACAATGTAATTTCAACTGGTCCCAAGGGCTTTTATTTTTTATCAGCTGTTCAACACTGAAAAAGTGTACCAATGTGTAAGTACAAAAGTCAGCAAGTATGAAAAAGTAGATTGAACTTTAGAGTGACAAAGAAACACAGAGAAAAGTGGAAACTTATTTCTGAAAGACCTTGCTCTAACAGAACTGTACCTAAAATCCAGTTGTGATAAATCCAACAATGTCCAATTCTGTAGATAAAGTCTGTGAATGCAGGGCCTGAATGTCAATTTTATATCAGCTCATAATTTAAATTCAGCCTTCATCATCACTGCTGCTCCATGCATCTTCATATGCTGGATTTAAATGTTCTTGAGGCAGAGACTAGAGAAAATAAAAATTCTCAGTGTTTTGCTTAATTAAAAATACTATAATCGCATAAGGGCAAAACTAAATGCATTACTAAAACGACTACATGTAGACAAGCTATGCTGCCTCCCATGAATATGGGATTATTTGAACTACTTCTTTAGACATTCTGCTGATTAGAGACATGATAAATTATGAAAAGAAATAGTACTGTATTTAATTCCAATTTCAGCATAAATTATCTGGAGGACTGAGTGGAAATATTACAAATGTTTGGTACAAAATATAACAAATATTATAACTGTGTTTATTGTCGCTGTTGTTTTAATTTAGGTCATAATATCCTTGGCCCATCATAACTGAGCACTACAGTTTCAGGAATCACTCCTGGCCTCTAACCACATCCAAGAAATATTTCTCACCTCAGCCCCACTAGGGTCCAACTAAAGGGTCTGTGTAGCTATGCAGTGCACTGAATCTCAGTGACTTAGGGTAAAACTTTTTTCTTGTTTTCTTCCATTCGGGTTCAGATTCTGGTCATACAAACACTCAAATGGCTACTCTAGCACTTGAGAGGGAGCAGGAATTAGTGGCCTGTGGACAGCAGAACCGCTTCTTACAGAGGCAGGGCTCACCTACAGCATTTGCTAACAGCAGCTGTAGCTTAACCAATTTCAAAACAATGGCACATACTACATATTGCCACTGTGTCAAATTTAAAGGAGCAGTTCTAATCAGAGCTAAGTAAATAATCTTGTTGCTGTGGGTTTGCTTTTGTTTTTCAGACTAAGAAAAATACAGTTTACTCACATCAAAATTCTCACAGCAATAATGCTAATTTCAGGTCAACACATTTTGGGTTTAGGGTTTCAAACCTTTAAAACTACACTTTTCCTCTCTGCTTAAGTGTAGGATAGTTTTGAAGCACAAAAACTTACAAAAGGCAAATGTTACAACAATTTTATGTTTCTTATAATTTCCCCATCTAAAATGGAACAGTGCAGAAATTTTAAAAAGTAGAATTTTCATACGCTATGGGTCAAAAAATTAATACACCCTCATTTTTCAACATTAGTACAGTTCACCAGAGTGATCCTGTGAATGGTTTCAGTTCCTTAAAATACAGACTTTTTCCCACTCAGGCTGTTCACTGAAATATTTCTTGCCCAGTTCTAATACTAAGAGAGAGAAAGTACTTTATTGGAAAACAGTCTTACATATGATCTTCCCTGCAATCTCTCCAAATGTCTTGCCTCAGGCACAAAATAAACTTATTTAAAAACTCCTTTATTATATTTTCACATCAAAAATATTTGGGTATCCCTAATCTAACTGCTTAATACACAGTATATTTTTAAAGAATATGAAATACAATTTAGCACCTTTACAATTCCAAAAGAGCACAAACTACAGAAAGCAGTTTGGAAATTAGGAAGCAGAATTTGAAAGACCCATAGCCAAATGACATGAACTACTCTTAACTAAGTAGGAAGCTAGAAGCCTGCAAAAGATTTGACTAGACTATCAGAGAAAACATCTTCTCAAAACCCTAAAACAATCAAAAGATTGTACAGAAATAATAGGTGATTCTCCTCTTAATTAAGAATTGTTACAAATGTTGATGGTGAATCCCATACTTCATACTGAATTTCCACACAACCTCCCCAGTTATAACAGCCATAAAAAATACAGT
The DNA here is from genome assembly GCA_013398115.1 of Falcunculus frontatus. Classification (NCBI taxonomy): domain Eukaryota; kingdom Metazoa; phylum Chordata; class Aves; order Passeriformes; genus Falcunculus; species Falcunculus frontatus. The sequence continues at coordinate 820,096 of VZRV01009348.1, forward strand.
TCAAACTCAAAAATTCACTACCTTTTCAGAAATATCATCAGGAACTGGCTCTCGTGGAGCTGGTATCCATGCAAGGATATTGCAGTCTTTGCTACTACTATAAAGGTCCTGCAAAAAAACAAGCAAAAGTTACTTTCACACAAATTTACTGAATAGTGCCATAGATACCATACTGGGCGGAAAAAAAGGTACAGAATATAACTTAAAAATAAAGGCAAATAGTCAATTTCTAATTTATATTATAATCTGGATAAATAGTATTTTAAATAATATGCCAAAACAAAATAAATATGTTTTTATATTTTTTCCCAGATTGTTCACCAAAACAGCACAACCAACATTTAAATGAACCTTATTGCTTAAATACATTTTTGTTCTTCCCTCTCTCTTGTCTCCTGAAAAGACACCTATTTCAACAGTCAGGAACCTTAAGAGGTTGTTTATGGAGAAGTAAAAAAAAACCCCAAAAAATGACACCACCCCAAAAAAAGGCAAATATTTTATTATAATTAAAAAACAGGAATAAACCCAGAAGAATCAAGAATCTAGTAATAAATGTCAGAAAGGAGCAGATGTATGGAACAAAGCAGTATTAAGTAAATGTAGTTTCACTATGCCCAGGGAAGGAAAAGAACAAATACAGTATACTGTGGGGCTTCTATCCTGTTGGGAAGACATAGATCAGAAAGATCAATTTATTACTTTTAATATAAATAACTGTATTTATTATGGTAAAGACTAAGGACCAAGATCCCATTGCACAAGGCACCCTGCAACAGATGGAAACAAACAGCCCTTACACCAAATAGCTGCAAGTCAAATGTATCTTAATTTTCTTAGTTCCGTACTACAGGAAATACAGACTTCTCTGTCACTTTAAGATGGGGAAATTTTGCTGATGAGAAATACTAACACCATTTTTGCAGTAAATTTTGCACCTACAACACTTTCATTTTCCAAAGTGCTGCATAAATAAACAGGTATGAGGATATTCTCATATGCCTTCGATCTTGAATTATGTTCCTGCCTACTATACGTGACGTCTGACAACACCTGAGTATTGTCATGTACTTAAACTGCCTGAGTGAAACATATAACGTTCTTTTTGTGGTATTGAGGCTGACAGTATGAAAACCTAGCTTTAAGTATTCTGGCTTTTACACTTAAACTACCAACTCTCTGCTTATGTGCACATTATTAGTATGTTGATTCAATGTAAGCTTAATACATTATCACAGGTCTGTCTTTGCAAAAAGTCTCCTGCATAATTAATATGTAATTCTAGAACTCCATGAATTATGTTGATATTTGGGGCAGAAACTTAATGTTCAATTCCTGTAACACTCATTTACGTGGGTGATCTTATTCAAATGAGCTGCCATACTTTTCAAAAACTGGTCCTATGCACGAAGTTGTTCATGCATAAAACACATTCAAGATTAGAGTTTACAATTTTAAGAGAGATAACCATCCTACTTACCTAACTTAAAAGAAGGTAAGTTACACCAAAGTATAGGTCAAATTCTACTTTATTCTGTCAGCAGTACTCTACTTGGGCCTTCTGTCTTTGATAGAATACAGAATATCACTAAGAACTTTACAAGATCTTTCCATGCCAAAACATCTCCTTATGAGCAGTGTCAAAGTGACGCCAGCATACTTCCATTTAATCCTTCTTACCACTTGTCTCACTTTCTCATCCTGGTACGGCAAGATCTTCAGTTAATATCCACTGCATTAAGCAATACTTACAATTAATTATTACAACCTAAACTGGTGACTCATACCAGTTAAGTCAGACAAAAGAAGAGCTAGTGACCTCTATGTAGAATTATGGTACAATACAAGACAGACACATATATTGCACTACAAACATGCTCTATGCATGTTTATGATACAATATATGGAAAGACTGCAAATAAAACCTGATTTAACTTTCAGTTAACTTTACTTAATAGCCTGCTACTGGATTTGCCAAATAGCTTTGGAGGTGTCACTAGCATTTCTTGAATAGTATGAGCAGCTATAATTTAAAGCCAAATTGCTTCCTGTGGCATACCTACTATTTTACGACATGTTATTCATGCATGATGCTTTACTCGATTTCTTTTTCTGAAAGGGAAACACAGGTCTTGTTTGTTTATTTAAATCATTCTAAGCAGATAATATGGCACACTGGTATCTAGTGTATTAGATCCAACTGTAAACATCATCTAAGATATTGCACAACGAAGATTTTCTCTTCCACACCACCCTTGAAATTACTGACCTCCTATTAAATTAATGCCTCTTATTAAAGGGCCAAATTCTGCAGTTCTTATTATTCAAGTAGACTAACATCTTATTAACTTTACAGAGATATTTACGTAAGAACAGTTTAGGCAAACAATAATATAGTAGATTTTATGGCTCTGTTCCTAGGATCAGAAAAGGCACACATATACACATCAACTAAAGCTCACACCATCCTGTGGAGACAGCTCCATACCATACCTCAAACATAAAAGGTATTACACACAAACATGCTTATTAATCTGGATAACAACAGATAAAGACTAGTATAATTGAATTGCAAATAGCTAGCTGCTTGGTTATCAGTGATCACACTTGATTATATGTTTCCAAGCAAATAGAAGACACTTCTCACCTCAAATACGTAATTGGTGCAAAGTTTAAGTTTCTTTTTAGAGCCTATTCCAGTCATGAGGTGAAACAAAGATAGCAATTAAAACACAGTTAAGGAACAGAAAGAACATTAGACACTGTCAGCAACCAGTATCAGTAAGAAATTCTGAACACAGTAAAAAATAGTAAGAAAAACCTAAGGACCAGATCTGAGGATGGGTAGGACACAAAACAGTCACCAGGATTAAAGACAGCAGAAAAAGTTTGGAAGACTGCTAATATGAAGTACACTCTTAACAATGACAGAGAATACTAGATGGAAATGGTCAGAACTGCAAAGATGTAGACCTCGTTTCCTACGAACATAGTGTACAAAAGTCCAATTAAGTACTAACAAGTAACAAAAATGTTACATAACCGTCTGCTACACATTTCACCACTGGATATATAGCCTACACCAGAGAGACTTAGAAGAACCATCACGGAAAATTTCCAGCTTGCTTAAGTTAATTATGTTTTGACATGTATTTAAAAATTCCAAAGCTGAAAGTGAGCTAATATGCCATTCAGAAAGAAAAAAAAAAGCAAAAAAAAAAAAAAGCAGAATGATATAGACATGAATGAACTGACATTTCTTTAATCCTAAACATGACAATGGAAAAGATTATTAAATTATTCAGTTATTGCAGAGTTAAAATAAAGGTATATAAATATCACTCAACACAGTTTGCAGTAGAGCAGGTTTTGTTAAGCAAAACTGATTTTACTTACAACTAGTAACAAAATACAAATGTACGGCTGTGAATAACTTTGCAGCATGCTGATTCAATAATGCTTGAGAGAGTAAAATGGAATAGGTTACTATAAATTTTACAAACGACATTACATTCTCAGGAAAGGAATTTTACTAGCAAAACTGCATTTTCTATTGGAATTACATAAAGACTGATGAATGCACTTAATTATCTCAAGACAGGATAAGATACTTGGAAATACACGTGTGAACAGTCAAAAATAACAGTACCACCACCTTTGGTGTTGATACCCTGATTACCTTGATTAGTTGTTCCATCAGACTAACTATCTAATACAACTGATAGCAAAGCATTTATGGAAAAAGAAAATCCAGTCATATTTCTACAGTACAGAACTCTACTCTGAAAAAGGGTGCTTCTGAAAGAGAATTGGAAATCACATGAGATACACAAATGAAGCTGTCAACATCACAAACCTCTAGATACAGTGATTGATGTAGTTCTTGTGTGCATATGCATATACAAGTGATCCTTTACTAGGGATCATAAACGCCAAGATAGAGACATCGCATGTAAAACAAGTAAAACATGTTTTACAGAGAGACCTAATTAGCCTCACCTCTTCAGTTTATCGAAAAGAACACCAAAGGTAACTTTATATAAACACACTAGAAGTTCTGTTGGGAAACTATTCTTGAAAACACAAAGAGCTTTTCAAGAACATTCTGGAAAAGATGTGCTCTAGCTACAACGTGAATGTTCCACGTTTCAGTTGATGTAGTTTCTCACTGACTATTCATATCAGAACTGCCTTCCAGGTCTAGCAAGGCCTAGCTTGGGGTCTACTGCATGTCCATAACGTGCCCACAATTTTCAGTGAAGTCTGCCTCAGCGATACAGCAACATTCAGACAAAGTTACTGGACTCAAAGCAGAAGCTACCAGAGTCACTTCTATGATGCATTGTACAAGAGGTCATGAAAAGGTATTACGTGCTCCTTCTGCCTCAAATATTTCTGCCTGATACTCAGAAACAACAGGCAAAGAAGGAGGAGCTGAACATGAAGTACAATCCTTAACACATGAAATGGCCTGAAAATCCATACTCTGATCCATTCTGCTCCTGGCACAATACATGCCATATGAACAATCTGTTCTAAAGTATCTCACAACAAATTAACCTTTGTTATCCTTAACTCTTTTATTACAAGAGAAAAATATACCAGAGGGGGAGAGGAAAAGAAAAAAAAGGCAGAGAAGAAGAAAAAAGCTGTCAGCACCATGAGTCCCTGTAATGCTGTGATATTTCTCAGTTGAAATGTTCTCAGATTAATTTAAGAATATTGCAGTGTTGTCAACACTTTATCCAAAGTGTAACTACAGGCATTTGAGCAAGACCACCTTAAGCAAAGTACTTGAGAGCCTTCTCAGTACTCACAGCAGTACTAATGCACTTCACATTCTTTCTTACCGTGGTTAGTCTCAGGTATCTCTAAAAAAGACAAATGCCTCTTCTTTAGCCTTACAGAAAACAAGCAAAAGCCTTCATGTGTACGATTTGTTAATGACCACACAAGCCAAAAAATAACTAAAGGTAGATTGAGAAGCTACATATGTGAGACAAAACAAGCAGTGGAAGGAACCTAATCCAGAAAAGGTCATCCCAAAAATTTTACTAAACTTTCTGGCATGACATGTAAGCCATAGACCTCCCTCCTACAATCTTTGATTAAAGCATACCCCTGAAAATGCTTTTATAGTGCAAATGGTATGCCAATCTGCATAAATATTCCTGTTTGTCTGGAATACTGCTTGTATTTTACTTACCTGAAAATGAGGTTGAAATACACAGCAGTTGACAGTACTATAATGCCCTCTAAGCATAGTTATCAGTTCTCCTGTGAAAACTGTATAAACAGCAATGGTACTTCCATACGGAACAAAGGCAAACTCTGGATTACAGCCACAAGAGATGGCAAATTTGAGTCCTTTCCTACTTTCATTACAGACTTTCCCATAGTTCACCTGCAAAATAAATGATCACATAGATTACATAGTTAGCTATTAAGTAAAACCACAGGAAATTATATGAAAAAGTCAATTTTACTTCATGTGTAATACTCAATAAAATTAATTTTGGGTTATGCTAATATATCTCTTGATATTTCAAACTACAGATGTCCGTCAAGAGAATTACTTTTATATCCACTGAAGTTCACTCTTCTTAATATCAATTTTAAGAAAGGGAAAGAAAGAAACACCTGAAAATTAGCAATTCTACACTAATAAACAGGATTTGCACAGGCTGTTGCATGCCAGATCTGCATCAAGCACCTAAACCCTCACTGAAATCACCCATGGTTGAGGAATTACCACCTGTTGTGGTTTAGGAATAGTATTTTCCAATTTGGAAATTCCACTCACTCCCCTGCCTCAGACTGAAAGCACAAAAGGCAGAGATCATGGGTTGAGATAAAGACAATTTACTGGAAATAGCAATAGAAAACCAAACAGTAACAGCAACAATATTAATAACAAAAGGTATGAGAAAAGGAAATTATTTACAAGTTAAATAAAACAATATTTGTCCATTTTCTTCCAGGGTACCTTTGATATGAAAAATTACTAAGACCTTACTCATGAAGTGTAAGGGAAGCCATGCAAATTAAAGCAGTATAAGAGCACCTTATTAACATCTGTACTAATGTCTCAAGCTACAGATTTATAGTTTCAAGCTCTTGACAAGTCCTGTACAGATAAAAAGAGAAGAAGATTGAAAGTGAAGTTTCCAAACATGTTTGGAAATATTCCAGTTGGTTATATCAGTCTAATTAGGTCCTATTAGACATCAAAAGTGGATTTAAGAGGAGATAGAGAAATAAATTCATGGGAACAGTACTGCCTTCCTCTAAACAAATTTAATTAAAACAAAGCATTACAATTTTGACTTTTTTTTTCATGAAGAGGGAAAAATCCACTACGAACACCTCAAATTCACACATTATCTTATGATTTAAGAGAAGTGTTTTTTCTAATAGCAGTATTATAAATTTATAAGTCATTAATACTATATAGCATTATATATAAAAAACAAAAAAATGTTTTAAACAGTATTGGCCTACAACCTAGGCTTTTACCTTTTCCTGAGAACCAGAATTCACTGTTACGTATAAGGTTAGTAAAGCTGTGTTCATCTTCAATCTCCCTACCTAAAACTGAAAGCCTAGAGTTAAGGAAAAAAAGAAATCCCAATTGTGAAATTTTTTGACTATTAGCTAAGAAATTTACAAAGTTCATCAGGTAAATATTCTAACACAACATCGTGGTCAGGTTCTTAATCCATACTACATCAACTGCTTGAGGCAAATACAGCATCAGCCACCATGAGCCAGGCAAGAAAGAAGGCTATTTGTTGCTCCTTTTTAAAGTATGCTATTTCATAGCAAAGTGCAGCTATGTAAGAAAAGTATAATAAAAAGGAGAAAATCTCTCTCAATCATCATATAAATGCATACAAAGAGAGTTTAATTATCATAAAAGTAGGCTTACAGACTCACAGAATGGGTAAGGCTGAAAGGGACCCCTGGAGGTCAATATAGTCCAACCTCCCTGCTCAAGCAGGGTGCCCCAGACCACACCACTCAAGAATGAGTCCAGATGAATTTTGAATATTTCTGAGGAAGAAATATTCCACAGCCTCTCTGCTCAATCTGTTCCACTGCACAGTCATCCACACAGCAAAGAAGTTCTTCCTCATGTTCAGGTGGAATTTCCTGTGTATCAGTTTCTACCCGCTGCGTCTCACCCTACTGGATAGCACCAATGAGAAGAGCCTGGCTCCATCTTCTTGATACTCTCCCTTCTGACACTCATAGACATTGATGAGATCCAGCAAGAACAGGCCCAGCTCTCTCTCAGCCTTTCCCCACTTTCCCAAGCGAGATGCTCCATTCCCCCCAGAGGTGAACCAACACGCGTGACTTTGATGCCATTTCAAGCTGTCTGTGGAAGAAGTCACCCATTTTCTTCTGATCAAGCAGCCTGTAGCAAACACTCACAGCAGCGTCATCCTTGTTAGTCTGCCCTTTAAGCCTAACCCATAAACTTCCAAGTCATTCATCATCCCATCTGAGACAGAGTTTCATCCATTTCAGGTGTTCTCCTACATAAACGGCAATTCTCCCACCTTGCCTTCCTGGCCATTCATGACACGATTCCCGTCATGTGAGCTGTCCCACCATGTCTCTGTAACTACAGTGAGATCAAAGCCTTGTGACTGTACACAGATCTCTGAATTTTCCCATTTGTTTACCATGCTACATGCATTGGTATACAGGCACTTCAATGAGGTATTTGAGGTTGCTATTTTTAACACATGGAGAAGATATTTTCATGAGATCTGGTGCTTACATAGTTCGTGGATAATACTGCTCATTTTGTAAAGACAGTGTTTGTAAATAGTGACTGTGTTAAGTTTTGCTAATGCTAACATTTTAGAGGCATTTTACTTTGCTGATAAAGAGCAATTAAGCTTCTTTACACAGGAATATGAGCTGTAACACCAACAACTCCCAAGCAACACTGTTCATAACAAAGACATGTACAAAGAAAGAGAGGAGAGAAAATTGAGAAAAGTGTATTAAATTGATAGTGTTAATATTCCTGCTTAGTAAAGGAACAACAGAAAGGAAAGGGTGCTGCCAAAACAAGAACTGAACAAAAATCTTAAAATCTGGCTTTGCCTTCAAGCACGCAAACAGAAAATCTGGTTTTTGTGGAATCAGGATGTCCTATTCCTTTTTGTGATAAAGGATGTATACAACATGCCTATTACTTAAACATTCAGTTCTCTTACTAATTGAAACAACCAACTAGGCTCCAAATTTCTTCCCTGCTTCATGGTAGCTGATGCTGTATTTGCCTCAAACTTAGGACTCAGGCAACTGATGTAGTATAGATTAAGAACCCGACCAAGATGTTGTGTTAGAATATTTACCTGATGAACTTTGTAAATTTCTTAGCTAATAGTCAAAAAATTTCACAATTGGGATTTCTTTTTTTCCTTAACTCTAGGCTTTCAGTTTTAGGTAGGGAGATTGAAGATGAACACAGAGAGTTTTGCTAACATTGCACACAAGAGTGACATTGTTAAAAGAAAATCATATGTATGGCTTAATTTCTATACCTTTTGAAAGATACAGAAAAATATTATTTAGGTCAAAAGGATTGTCAGGGAAATAAAAGGACAATGGCGTGAACTTGTATTACTTGTACATGTATTTATTTGTTTGCTGATGCCTTAAAATTATTTTAAGCATACACTCTGGGCAGTGTATGAAAATACAGTACTATGGACAATGTAACTCTGGACTTCAAAAAGCAAAGCAGGGTCGAGCTATTCCATAATGGATTAGAAAACTGTAAAATAACCTACAAAACAAGTCAATGAACTAAGAGGCATAGAAAAACCAAAAAAACCAGTGATCCAGCTGGTAATAGGAGAGTGAACAAACTGTATTATCTACTTTGGAGATGGTGATTTGAAGACAGAAAGATGTTTGTTTATGAGGCGCTGAGAACAAGCTGGCAAATATGCGCAGCATGGAAAGAAATCTTTTAATTTAAATATCTATAAGGAATTCTTTTTGCTCTATTCGGAAACTAAGCAGCAGAATTAAAATATTTCTGAGGTAGAGTAAAATTTCTTCCTTTCCTGATAGCAGTGACAGACCATAATTACAGCTGACTAAAATTCCATGGACACTGACTTACCTAGTATGTTCTTCTTTCAAAATAAACAAAGAAAACAATTTTCTTTACTGAACAGAAAACTAAAATAAGAACCCTCAGTGCAAAAAAAATCCACAAGCCATTGAAAGGACCGGAGTAGCAGTAGAGGTTTAACACATTTCCCACCCCTCATTTCTGCTGCTGTGTGACTACAACACAAATCTGGAGGGATGGATAAAAGGATATTTTTAACACTGCCATGTACTCCACAGAAGAGATTCCACAAAAACAGAAAGAGAGTTGCAAGAAAGCCAGGCAGTCAGTGAAACTCTCAGGTATGGCCAAGTGCTCTACAGATAGTACATTGGCAACTAATAGCTTAAAAAACCCCAAAACTTTCTACCAACAGTCACTGCTTACTAAAGTTTTTATTACTGTATGAAGTGTTTATAGCTATACTCTCAAATTCACAAACCTAGAGTTACCATATTCAATCTTTAAGTAGATCCAGGCTTCTTCATCCTCTTTTCCTTTAAAATAAGTAGAAGAATAGAAATCTAGAAGAAAAAAATTTTCACCAAATCTTCTAGTGATGAAACTGAGCAGCTACATCATTTATGAAAATGAATACAAAGTTCTAATGACAACAGCAGAAATTATAAATCTCTTAAAACTAAATGAAAGTAAAAATGTAACTTAAGTTCCTTGAAAACTTACTAAGGTGTTTTCTCCAGTGGAGCTGTTCCAGAGTCGCATCCGATCATCGGTACCAATGGTTAACAGGTGAAGTCCATCATTTGTATAGCATAAACCATTAACTCTCCCATTGTGAGCAGTGTTTGCTGCCAGGAAAAAGAGCTGGCTCAGGTTTCTAGAGAAGAATTACTACTTTGTGCACATTTTTACTTCAGTGTGGAGCACGGAAAGTGTTAAATGGTAACATTCAGTTAATTAATAATTTAATTTTTTGTTCATAAAAGCGTCTGGCCAGCTAATAGGCACCAGCAGTGCTCCTCAGGGTGCAATTCAAGGGCCAGTTCCGTTCAATCTGTCATCCAGTTGTTGACACCCCCAGCCTGTCAGTGTTCAAGAGGAATTCGGACAATGTCCTCAACAACATGCTGTAGCTTTTGGTCAGCTCTGAAGTGGTCAGGATAAGGCCCCTCTGCATTATACTGCATCATCCAATTTAGACATACCTTTAAGGTAAAAGTGTGATCTGCTTTTTAAAGATTTTATTAGAAAAGAATTATTACCTGCTATTTGTTTAGTTCATATATATTTCAATAAATTAAATGCCCTAGTCTATATTACTGATATTAGATTACCAAAAAATCATCTTGAACCTGTCAGACAAAAATAAAGTTGAAAAGAAATATGTGATTGAACAAGTCAACACGTTATTCAAAGGAATGTATAAAATGCCACTACTTGTCTTTGGAGTCACATCGAATTTTCTTTTTCATTAAACAATATTTCTCCTTTTTTGACTAAATATTAGCATTCTTTAGACCATTTTCCTCTCAGTAATTTCTTGAATTTCAATCCAATTTATGGTTACACAGAGGCTAATATACAGCATAAATGAATTCTTCTACTCACAAAAAAGATAACAAAATTTTCCTTTTTAGAGGAAAGCCATTTAGAACAGATACACTGCTGTTGTTAAGGCAATCCCTCTAAACAAGACCCCAAACAAGTACTGACTCTGTAACAGAAGTAACTGAACAAAGCCAGATGGCCTCTGTTATGTACTAAGTAACAACTGGATTATCACTACTCTCCTTGCTGGTCTTAGTATTCAAAACATTCATGCAATATAAGAACGATTCTAGTTACATATGAATTACCACCAGTTATATTCTGTATTACCTGCCTCAGAAGACGCTTTGGACTTCTCGCCATTGTGCTGATCAAGTGTACTCAGACATCCAGAAGCTCTCCTCACATCCCATAATTTTACTCTACCATCAGCACTAAGAAAAACAGATTTGCATAAATTAGGGAAATTGAGTGCACCATGGTTCAGGAACGGTCTTTGGCCAACCCACCTGGCACTCACCTTGGTCCGGCAACTGTTCTGCACCACTCACCATGTGGGAACACTCAGGTCAACAGAATTCCATTAAAAACACCTTAAGACAGACTTCAAACTTTCATTTACCTGTATTAATAACTATAGCTGGTACACTATCAGGACCTAAGAGTGAATCTTCATCTGTAATACAATACACTTGTCCATTTGATTACAACATACACAGACTGGGAATAAACTTGCTAATTCTTCCATTTATTAAACTGTAGCTACAGACTCCAGCATTGTCTGTAATGGCGGTCTGGGAACTTGGGCTTCTGCTATCACAGATCTATTGTATGACTGGTACAGAAACTGTCTACAAGCAAACGATTTTTCATCTGCAACATCTGCTACAATAAAACAAACAACAACGAACCCACAAACAAACAAACAACCCCCTAAACAACAGACAGTTAAAACATTTTCCAACTTCGATGAGCCTGATTTCAGAAACCAAAAGTTTGCAAATCTGGTATCAAGCTTCACTCTAAACTTACAAAACAGCCATTCCTCTCTGCAATTCAAAAGAAAAGTAAAAAGGCATCTAAAAGAGCAAGAAATGTCACACTATAATCAAAAGCTAACATATACAGAAGTTATAAAAAAGCCAAGATGACTTTTTACATTAAAAATGTCTGGACAGAGAACAAAAAAAGCCCAGGAATATCAATGTACAATCCATGTTCACTGAATTACTGCAGCTTGGAAAGTTACTACACATCAGCTAAGCTACTCAAGCTGTTCTCTTTGACACAAGTGTGATTACCAGAATGGTAATTTGAGCTAGACATGTTTTACTTTATTACAGAACAGATTAGCAATGCACACACTAATAAACAGTAAGAAGTGAGTATCTCCTCAATATTCTACCATTTTCATATACCCGTAGCTACAGTTAGTGCTTCAAAACTCAGTACAAACTTGCTATTAAAAAAGCATGACTTGTACAGCTCTTCAGGTTTTGTTTTTCTAGGGAAAAGCTATAAAACTGTGAATAAGTAAAAGTCAATGAAGATGATTAACTCCAGAAGTGCATCTGAACTGTAAAAGGTCTGCATAAAGAATATATAAATTTTTTACCAACAAATATTCCAGTGAATTTAACAGTTCACCAGTATCCCTACCTTCCTGTGGCCAAAATATATTCGTGACGTGGGGACCAAGACACTGCCAACACTTCTTGCCTGTGACCTAAAAATTACATGAAAAAGCTTATTATACACACCATCTTAAGTAAATAACTGAAAGTGAAAGCAAGTATTTAGTTGTATAGGATTCACCAAGACAAAATCATAATTTGAATTGTAACATCAATTTGAATTTTGTGAAACTATATTATTTCAGGATAGAAGTTATTTCTCTTTCTTCTTCTTGCTTGAGTGGGATTGCAGTGAGTAAAAAGTGATACACGCAGTCTTACAAGTGTATAATTTTTCATAATGAAGATGGTTTTACCTATGCAAAACACATTACAGCACAGTAACAGCTTTTTGCGCAGCGCTGGTGTTCTCATACACAGAAAGAACTTTACATTTATTTTACTTCAAATCCTTTAATAATGTTCAATATAAACTCTAGTTACCTTACATACTTACAATTAAAACTTTACTCATTTTATCCTCGAAGAGCATTGTCCTGAATTTGTGGTATTTTTTCCCTTAACTATTAAGGTATCAATGAAGCTGATGAAGGGTCTGGAGCACATGTCCTGTGAGGAGCAGCTGAGGGAGCTGGGGGTGTTTAGCCTAGACAAAAGGATGCTTGAGGGAACCTTACTGCTCTCTAAAACCACTTGAAAAGAAGCTGTAGCCAGATGGGAGGTCAGTCTCTCAAGTAACATACAACAGGAAGGAAGCGGCCTCAAGTTGCACCAATGGAGGTTTTGATTGGCTGTTAGGATCCTACCTTTTCCAAATAAAATTCTGGCAGGAACAGGCTGCCCAGGGCAGTGGTTGAGTCATTACCCAGGGGGATAAGCAAAAGATGCATAGATGTGGCACTTAGGGACATAATTCAGCGGTGGATTTGGCAGTGCTGGGTTAACAGGCGGACTTAATGATCTGAAAGGTCCTTTCCAACTTTTTTTTTTTTTTATACACCCCCACACACACATGCACACACACACACACACATTAAAACTTGGAAAGTAATGTTAAACAAATACAGACAATGGGAAGGGTAAGATGACCTAAATGGAAAGACTGCAATCATGCTTCATGTAATAACAGAAACAGATTGTTGAAAAATAAACTAAATCATACAAATACATTTCTGCTAATGCAGTTTAGAGGTGGTGTGAATCACCTTGTTCCTGGTGCATCCTCTAGTAGGTGCTTTCCCATTACTGAAATTAATCAAAGGACTGTGATGACCAGGATAATAAGAAAAATCTCCAAGATACAGGTACTACAGGATACACTTGGAAGGCTCAGGGCAGACAGATTCATTTGGGTCCATTAATTAAACTACAGCCATGCATTTACCTTCACTTCAGCTGCTAGTGTTAGCCTCTGTGAAAATATTCATACGTATGGTCAAGACACTACTGATTGCTCCAGTTCTGCAACGAATTAGTAGATTATGCTAAATCAATAATATATTCTCCTTCCTCTTATTCCTCCAATATTGTACTTGAGGTAACAGGCTACCCAGGCTGTGTACAAAGACACAACAGAGCTCGTGCCTGGAAAGCATTAACTCTTGTGCTAAAATTAAGAAGCCCCAGTGAAACCAAACAGGATCTTTAGAGAACTGTTTTTGTCATTGCCCTCTCTGGAGCTCTTGGTTCTAGAAACAGAATATGAGATGCCTGTTGTAGCCTATTCAGTTCACAAGAGTTTACTGGTTTAAGCTCTGCGTCACAAAAAAATCACCTTGGCTCCTTTTAGACTTAGCTGGCCAGTGAAGAAATAAAGCTGCATTTGCACATTGCTGTATCTGACCTTACGTTTCTCTACATTCTAGATCAGATCTGTTTCTTACTCGGCTGGTTTGAAGCATGAAGATTTGCCTCATAAATGCCTCCTCTTGAGCATGTGTATATATACCAACACTCCAAGAAGTACACATCAGAAAAGAGACACCAAAGGCAAATTCCTATTAAGTGCCAAAAGTAATGGACTATGGAACAATAAAACCTTATATTTAAATGAATTAGGAAAATGCAAAGGATTTGATATCATCCTTTTACAGAAAGCTTGTTCTACAGAAGTCAGAAACTTCTAAACAAATCCATTCAAACACCTCCATGGGATATTTTGTTAAAAGCAGTGAAGTTTTCTTTGTGTTTTGGTAGGGGGTTTCTTTTCTGGGGGTGGTAGGGAATTTCTGCTGTTTTACTTGGTCTCTTTTTTTTTTTTAATGGCACTCCAAAACTCCCCAAACCAATGACTACACTTAACCACGTAAAAAATAGTAATCAGTATTGATTAGATCATGAAAATGCCCAAACATCTGTAGTAACTGCTCATTGATTAATGTCTGTATTCTGCAATTCATTGGCACTAGAAAAACACCCAAAAGAACCTTTTGCCACTGTGTAATTTTCACAACTGGCTATAAATAAATTAGTCATGTTACTGACAAAGAATACATTGTATACAGTGTTTCTTTACAGGACTTGTTTTTACTCAAAGTAGTTATTGTTTAACATTTATGTTTCAGACTAAAAAGTACCCTGCAGAATGTGAGAACTGGATCCAGACTTCAAGTCACAGAGCTGTACTTTGGGGCTTTTGGTACCAACTGTAACAAGAGAAACAAAGACAGCTAAAAAACTCCCCTGCATTTGAGAGAACAACAACAAAAAAATTCTTAGCAATGACAAAAAAAATAGAAGAAAAATGCTAGCTGCATAACTAGTCAGCTAGTGCTTCTATAACTAGTCAGAGCAGTGCTTCTATTAATTGATTTACATTTCTAGACCAAACAAATTTACCATGTAACAAACAAAATTTAGAAACTGGAGGTAGACAGGACTGTACTTAGAAACTTAAAAATACCTCCTCAAATATTTTTTTGCTAAACATAGTTAAACTGTGTACATGTAAGCAATACACAGATTTATTTCCACAATTTACTACATTTGGATCTAATAACCTTTGAATGCTAACTTATGTAATGAAAGAATCTAATTATAGCTAAGAATTTTATCAGTAAGGAGAAATGATTGATGCATTATTTCAGAAGAACAAATATGATACTCTCATTGACATCATCCAACTAATAGATAGCATTTTATTTTACCAGTAAACTCATATCTTACGAAGACTTGATTTACGTAAAAATAAGACAGAGCAGGGGAAAAAACCCAACTGAATATTACTTATTACTATAAACCTTATCTATCTCTATCTATATATACCTGTTTCTTAAAAATAGATACATACCTGCTATTAAACAATGCTTTGTAGCAACTGGAGACATGTGATGACTGTAGACTGTTCCCTCAAAGTGAAATATATCTGCAGGCTGATAATAAAAACATTAAATTAATCACAATGCAAGTATACTAGAAGAATGTAAATGCTCACCATTATTTTTCAAGTAACAGCTACAAGTAAGACTAACATAAATATTACTATTTACATAGTAATGATAACTCTCCTGGTTAGTAGCCAGATCACACAAACATCACGAAGTCTGTTTCCAACAGCAGGACAACACCACAGCTCAGAGACAACCCAAAAGACAGACCAAGAAAATTGGCTAATGAGAAGCACGAATGGAAATTATTACAGTTATCAAAAATGAATACAGCTAGTAAGTAAACAAAAAGATTATAATACGGAAATAGAGTCAACAGGAAGAAGGTGCGTAAAACTAAGTTTAAAGCCCCTTGTCATTCACAAATACCACACACTATTTTCAATTCCTAAAAAAATAAAACACTTCCATATAAAACTATTTTCTGCCTTATGAATGTTTAAAATTAATGGAACATATTTACTTTAATAGATTTTAATGCTTACTTTAATAAGTACAATTGCTTCCAGGTAAACTGCTTTTGTTGTCTCATTCTAAAATACTGTATATGAAAAATCTCTTAAAACTGAGTTGTCTGTACTTTCAAAAACACCATTTGGTGGCAGAACAGGTCATTCAATAACCTTTACATGTACACCATGTCTTTCAAGGGATGCTTGCAGAACTATCTGGAAACTTAATACTTAATTGTTTATGAGAAGATTTAGCAATTGCAAGCATAGCTTCATATCTCACCAAAAAAAAAAAAAAAAAAAGGTAAAATTCAATTCTTTATTATGTCCCTAGGATAAAAAACCTCTTTTCAAAAAAAAAATTATTTCACTATGCATGAAAATATTTGCAGCAGTCAAATAGTATCAATGTAAATTCATTAATACATTCATAAGGAACAGGACAAACTGCAGTCATGCATTCACAGTGCAACACAAGATGTGAGGATTAGTGAATCAAAGCAACATAAATTCCTAAATAATCTGTTTATCTCATTAATGCCAGTTATATTGGTTAGCATATTTTTAACGGTTTCTCTCATTCGCTATCAATTTTTAGAAACGGTGTCCATAGTGTTTACAACAGCAGAATTCTGGACCTGGATCCTGCATGCCAAGACCACCAGTCCTTCAAATGCACTGGTTATTAGACGCTGGTTATTAAAAATAAGTCGCCCTGCTGTACATTGCCATTAGACTCAACAACCCCAAGAATGAACTGCAGACTAGACCTTGCTGGACAAGTTTACCCAGCAAAAATTCAACTAGCTGTATTCCTGTTCACAGCAAAAGCAGAAAGGAACTGTCCCAAGGGTTCCAAGCTCTCCTACATTCGGGTCTTCAGAAATGGGCAGGTATACACCAAGGTGTACACAAATGCCAGGACCACATCACCCTGCTGCTGCACTCACAGTTCTAACAGGTGGCTAGTTTTCATCTTCTAGATGCATAGTCCTGTTCAGCTCTGGAAGAACTTCAGATATGCAATGAATAACATGTACACAAAGAAGGCTGCAAGCTGTAGAAACTCTCTTACTTGTAAAGTATTTGTATCCCATATTTTCAAGGTTTTATCAAATGAGCTGGATGTAAACATGCCAGTGTCATGAGGATACCACTGGACTGTCTCCACGCTGAATTTATGTACATCAGGATGACTCCTAAAATAAAGGAAAATATTCCAACTGGTTAGTTTTGATAATCATCTTGTAGTTGTATTGGCATTTGACAAGTTGAAAACAGAAATATTTTTTAATACATCCCGAAGTTTTCAAGAGCTGTATTTTTGTTGACTTGATTTTCATTCAACTAATATTAATTACTTTCAAGAGGCTTCATTTCACAAAACTATAAATCACTGCCTTTTCAAAATATGGTAACTGTAGCATATATCCAGACACTCAGTCTGAAGCACAAAAAATGTCTTTTGAAATTTTTAAGTTGCCATGTATACAGATCTAATGTTAAATGTGATGGCCTAACACTACAAACCATTCATGCTTCTTAGAAATGGATCCACTGAAAAATACAATCACATATACAGTTCAAAAATTCATTAGTATTAGCGAATAATTACAGCTACATAGTTATTGGCAATCCCTGTCTCCCAAAGTCACCAGAGAGCAGTAGGCTAAGTTACCAAGAGTCATTCATATTTGCATTCAGACATGAAAGAGGAAGAACAATAGGAAACTTTAGACTGAACTGTGGATATTTACAGAATGCAGTATAATTAATAATTAACTGTTGCACAAAGAACAGACAGCAGAGCCAATCTTGACAGCTCTCAGAGACAGACTCAACTGACCAGGCTCTGAATAATATATGTCATTCAAATACCTGGTAGACCACTCATATCTGAGCTGGATTCACGTGTATCCAGCTTTAGGGGCCCAAAACCAGCTGTTTGCTCACTCTACCTTCTGCAATGGGATGAGGGAGAGCATTCAAACGGCAAAGGTGTGACGAGTTGTGGATTGAGATAAACATATTTTAATAAGGAAAAGGGAACAAATCAAAACAAACCCTACTCCCCCAAGAAAACAAAACAAAACAAAAAACAAAACAAAAACCCAACCAGTGAAGTGATGCAAAAGTAATCCCTCACCATAGGCTTCAACTGCTGCACATGGCATTTTACGGTACGTAATATATACGTCTCTGGTCAATCTGAGTCAGATGTTTCAGCTGTGTTTCCTCACAGCCTACTGTCCGCCCCCTGAAGGGGCAGAGTGACGAATGGTGAATGCCTTGACACTACCAAGCACTGTTCAGCATTCCCTAAAACATCAGTGTGTTATCACGACTGGTTACAAGTCCAAAACATAGTACTATACAAACTACTATGAAGAAAATTAACTCCATCCCAGCTAAACGCAGTACTTATGACAAAACAGTTCAACTGCAGCTAGAAAAGGGCTCAAGAGATTTCTTTGCTTCAGCTCTTATCTTTGCATTGTTCTCTCAAGTGTTCTGGCCTCCACAAGCAGTAAGTATTGCAGGGGTATCATGCAAACAGAGATGGAGATCTTCAGTACTGCCATGGGTACAAGAGTATGTACTTCTGGATGTACCTATGCCTGGCCTAAATTTGTCTACAGCAGCACTATATAACACTACCTTTTATAGGCAGGAGCAGGTCATTACAGAGGAGAATGAAAATCAACACCTTTTACCTCTGAAGGGAATTAAAGGAGACATCATCTCAATAGGATGCTGAATTCAAAATAACTAAATACATGACAACAGTCTTACACACTGTTGTAAGCTATGGCAAAGTGTAGTGAATTATGCTGAAGGAAAAAACCATCCCTACTTGTTCTTCTAAATATGAGTGTTGGCATACCTTTAAAATATCCCATCCAACACTTGTGATTTGTCTTTGAACAGATCCAAACTCTTGATTGAACTAGGGCCTTCAATTCAAAATTGCTGAACTGCCATTTTTAACAACTCAGCATCAGCCTTCTATTGAACTGCCTCCTCACACCTATAACATTGGTTCCTACTTAGTCAAGAATACAGATCAACAGTAAATGTTATTTAACCCAACATGGTCTCTCAAATAAGTTGAACTGTTTATGCAGAATAATGTTTCCACAATCCAACCAGCTTGCTCACTGCTCCTGAAAACCTCTTATGCAGCATGTTTGCATAAACAAACCCCCACTTCCTCTAGGCAAACCAGGAGGGATGTGACTGGCATCCCGGGAACAGGATGGGGAGTTCTAAATGGCATAGACTCTGACTTAGTAAGGAATAAAACTAGTCACAATAAATAGTGACTTAAATAAACTGAAGCACCCTATATGATCTTCCCTTTTGGCTTTGGGAACTAATCAATGGTTTCAAATGGATATATTACCTCAGGGGGAGGGAGTTAATGAAAAAGACCATCAATTGATCACAGATGCACTTAGCATAGTCCAAACCAATGCTTCTTTAGCTCTTACTTCCACCCAAGCTCAACTATGGATGCAATCGATGACAGCTACAATCACAAGGGAAGGTGAAGAAACCATTACCCAATGAAATCTGAGAGATAATTTGGGATAATACAATTGAATTTCAAAAGAAATTCCAGTTCTGCTGGTGCTTAGTCAGTTTTACCTATGATCCCATCAGCAGCACAGCCACAGCTTTTGTGTTAATAATACATAATGCTTCACTATATGATATATACTCAGTCATTAAATTAGGATTAAACCACAGTAGAACTATACCCATCCTCCGGAACATAGAGTATGGGCCTGAAAAGATGGAAATAAACAGGAGACCGCTGATGCCAACATGTGCATTGCATGAGAGCAACAAGGATACATCTGTGAACATACCATTAAAACCCAAGACATTTATCTTGACACCAAGCAAAATATTTCTCATTTGATGATTTTCATTCATCCTAATGAAAACTTGGAAACTGTGTATATTGGTAAAGGATGAGCTGGTATGAGACCCTCTTGTGATTTTGCATTTGTGGATAACACTATTGTAGACACAAGTAATCACTCTAATATTGTGCCATAACTTCACCAACATTATGGAATGTAATTTTCGTTATTCAGCCCCGATTGTATCCTATTAAAATATTAGAATCTAATTATATTCCGATTCAAGATTGCAGCCTACTCACGTTGGTATGAACCTCATGCTGGTAAAGAAATTGTTACAGCACGAAGACCTGAGCTTCTTGTTGAAAACAAACCCCAAAAAATGGGCAACAGACTTTGTTTACCGTCCATCATGATGTGGAAGAAATAAATCACGTGATAGAGTAGGTGAAGAAAGACGGAGAACACCAGTGGTGGGACACTCTTTTTGGACGGTCACTAACAGCTACCATAATTCTCACCAGAGTACTTCACCCTGTTGTCATTTTGTTGATGGTAACTCTTTTGCTTTTTGTTCTAATAATTATATTGTATGTTAAGGTTTGGATGATTGTGAAACAATTAGCCTATTGGCTACCCCCACTAATACCAGATAACCACACACTAGAAACGTATTAAATGATCCACACTGCATAAAAGTGTAAAACATTCTCAAATTCTATTTGGATATTGTGAAGCTTGAGTGACCAGTCATGGGTGGACTATGTGGAAAAATGGCTGAGTGTAAAATTAGAGGAAACTGAGAAGTTACATTGACATCCTAACAGAAGTTATAATGATACAGGAATTACAGGGTGAAGTGCAGTTGCTTCTTCTGGATGGAATGTGGTGAGCATGACTGAAAGCTATTCCACAATGATTCCCCATAGACACAATCTGCAACCTCAAGCACCTGCTAAGGGGGATGAAATGGGGGGTGGAGACAAGACATCATGGTCAGGCACTGTTGAAATCTGTGCAGGGAGGGGTACTTTCTATCTGATAAAGCACATAGCACCTGTCCACCAAGGGAGACAGGAGAAGAGGTCTTGATGCTGAACCAGAAACTGTGGTGAAATTGCCCTCCTTGGATGAACTTGGTTCATTATCATCTAATTGTAATACTAACACAGACCTCCATCCCAAAGTTCAGAATCACAGAATATTCTCAGTTGGAAGGGAGACACATGGATCATCAAGTCCAACTCTCAAGTGAACAGCCCATACAGGAATCAAACCCACAACCCTGGCATTATTAGCACCGTGCTCTAACCAACTGAGCTAATCTCAAGTTACCCACCTCCAAGGTAAGACTGCCCCTCACCGAGCATGCACTCTGGATTTGATTGACTGTATCTTTATGAGCAAAGGGAGAGAATTTTACAGTACCTTTGCTATTGATTGGCGTAACTCAAGCTCCAACTAAACAAAATGGAATAGTATAAAAGTAAGTCAAGAAGGGTAAAAAGCTAGGGAAGATTCCATCGTAACTTCTGGGATCAGTCGAGAAGGTGATCCATCTTCTTGCCCTGAGGGACACCTATTGGTAAGAACCTTACTCAATGTGTGCTTTATTAGGGATTAAATCTTGTCTGTATATTGGTCTGAACATGTTTTTGCAGTCAGAGACTATCACTGGCAGGCCTCGAACCTTAACCTGTCACAATTTTCTCTTATTAATAAAGAATGTTATTCCATAGTTAGAGTGAGTCCTTCATGGACACTGGCAGTCACTGGCAGTGGGTAATACACTCAAAATAAAGTGGGAAGTCCCACTGAGGGGGTCTCTCTTGTGTTGTTGGTGTGTGTCCTTGAACAAAGCCATCAAACCACCCACCAATCCAGCAGAACCGTACAGTGAAGAGTCCCTGCAACAAGGTGCTGAGGGGCTGTTTGGGCAGAAAGGTCTCAGCTTTCACAGGGCAGTGACAGACTAATCTAACACTAGGGGTTGAGGAAATCTTCCCTTTATACATGACGTCTATAGATCTGATTTCATCTGAGCTAATAAACCTTTCAGCTCACTTGGGTTGCTACAAAGCGAAAAAGACACCTCTAAGGAGAGTTAGCTTGAAGCCAGCACTGACAATGCTAAGCAAGAGATATTGAGTAACTTTTGTGCTTAGTTTAATGACTTCTCCATCTCTGAGGCATATCCTAGAACAGCCTGTTAATCTGGCACAGTGCTAAAAGTCAACAGATGTCATGCATTCATTCTTCAGGGAGGTGTGCTGGTTTTGGCTGGAGTAGAAACAATTTTCTTCACAGTGCCTAGCATGGGATACGTTTTGGATTTGTGCTGAACAGAGTTGGTAACATAGAGATGCTTTTGTTATTGCTGAGCAAGGCTTACACAGAGCCAAGGCCTTTTTCTGCTTTTCATACTGACATGCTGGTGAGGGGACTGGGGGTGCCTGGGAGGAGACACATCTGGGACAGGCGACCCCAAATGACCAAAGGGATATTCCAGACCATGTAACATCAAGCTCAGTATATAAAGCTGAGGTCAAGAAGGAAAAAGGGGGAGATGCATTTGGAATGATGGCATTTGTCTTCCGAGTAACCATTATGCATGATGGGGCCCTGCTTTCCCGGAGATGGCTGAAGCAGTGAATTAATTCCTTGATTTGCTTGTGTTTGCAGCTTTTGCTTTCCCTATTAAACTATCTCAATCCAGGAGTTTTCTAGCTTTTCCTCTTATGATTCTCTCCCTGATCCCATTGGTAGGGGAGTGAGCAAGCACTTGTGCGGAATTTGGTTGCTGGCTGGGGCTAAACCGTGGCAGAGGTCAAGCTAAAAATCTTTAGTACCTGCAGAGCCAGGAAATCAAGCCTGACTCAGAGTGAGCTTACTCCTGGGGAGGCATTTCTACGCACTGTGCAGAAAAATCTAAACCTATGGAACTAATTATCTGGACACAATAAATATAAGTGCACAGCACTGGACTGCATTCAACTCTTCACGAGAACAATCAATTCTCCCATAATCCACAGGGCTGAGGAATGAAATAAAAAACTCTTCAGTAGCTCTGCATGAATCACCTTTGATCTGGCTAAGCTTAGTGGTGGCTACACGCGATTCAGCCTAGTTTCATGTCTCAGGATGTACATTACTCCCAGTTCATTCCATATGAAGTATTTTCACCCATTACTCAAAATATCCCAGCCTTTTCTACCAAAGACAAATACAGAATTAATTCTATGGATAGTAAGGTCACTGTCATCCATTCCTCCTAGACATGTTTTGAGTAGTAGAGACTATCTCAAAGATAAGAATTATCTGCATATTACCTAGAAACTGGTACTGTTCGGTTACTCTCAAACGCCAGTTTTTGTCACAGGCCAACATGAATCATATGAAACCACATCACGCTCTCTGTGTTGACTCCCAGGAGAACAGGGCAAGGTGGTTTTTTTTGTATGGGGTAAATCACAGCCTACCACCAGGACTTATCTCTTTTGGTGTTCTAAACCATCAGATCATCAGCAAGCCCAGTTCAGGGTCTATGCAGAAACAGCTTTAAAGGGCCTCTAGCAGTTTATTCTTTAAGCAACTTTGAGACCAGACCTGTGTTCTGCCCTGCAAACCTGGAAGACAGGCAAACTTTCACAACATGTCAGCACTATATCCTTCAAAGACAGAAGCCAGACAGTTATAGGGAAAGTGTTTCTTAAGTATATTATTAAGTCAAGAACTCTGAATAATATTCCAAATATCTGAAGGTATATATAAACTGTAGCTAATTAGTTACAGTAAGAATTTAGAACATACTAGGAAGCTTGAAGAATACTAGGAGTAAATAATTGAGGCAAGAAACCTACTAAGATTATTTAAGCAATAATAATCATAAGCCTGTCATTTAGAGCAGTGTCACACAAAATCCAATTCTACTAATACAATTTATACCTCAACTGGTAAGAAATAAAAGATACATCTGTGCAAATTAACACCTACTCAAGAAACAGACTACCAGCTAACCATGCTCCTAAACAGAATCTTCAAGGATGGAATATTTCTACTGACCTCACTGAAGTTAATGATGCCATGATTTTAGCACAGATTTAACAGTTTTTATGTTGTGCCTTCTTAGCACGAATTTCTTCAGTTTGCTGCATCTGTTTCAGAATTCATTTCAGTTTTGAGATTTGAGGATGTATG
Source organism: Falcunculus frontatus (assembly GCA_013398115.1). Lineage (NCBI taxonomy): Eukaryota > Metazoa > Chordata > Aves > Passeriformes > Falcunculus > Falcunculus frontatus. The sequence goes on from VZRV01009348.1 coordinate 844,285, forward strand.
CTCATTATACGTTCTTAACTACAATTCCAAATAAGAAGAATATCTTTGCACAAGAAGCCCAGCCATCAGCACTTACCAAATGCAGCTGACTTGCAGAAGATTCTGTTCCTACCCATTTGTTGTGATGTATGTTCTATTAGCCTTTTTCTTTCTTATGGTCCAAGATACTGCTAAGGCCTTTTATTGTTACAAATCTGTTCTGCTCTTGTATATCTAACTCATGATGACTCTGACTCTTAGACCTCAAATAATTTGTAGACTGGGAAAAAATAAGGGGAAAATGCAGCTACCAATCTTTTACAAAGCAGAATATCTCTTACTGTGAGTCTTAGGTGAAGTTCTAACCTACTAGATAATGCTACTATCCAAATAAAGGAAAAAACAGCTTTTGCTAGAAGACTTAATGTCTATAACGAAAAAATTTGTATTGCCTGCAGGGACAGCCTGACAAATCAATAAAGGCTCTGACTCTTTATAAAGATTACACACAGCATGGTGTTATGCTGTTCTTTAGAAAAATACATCCCATTTTTTCAGTAACACATGTGTCTTCATTCAAACATGTCCTTAAGAAGTTCTCTATAAATCACTTCTGTACCTGCTGGACACCTGACGAACTAAAAATAGCTACTAGTAAAGCCAGAACCAGAGAGAGGGGAAATAAAACAAACAACTGCAAATAGGTATTAGAGTTTTTTTCCAAACAGATGAACAGGATTATGCAAATAATTTTCCTCCTGCTTAGAAGTATATTTACTCAAATACATGTATTATACATATTTAGGGAATACATGGAATATTTCTATAGCAGTACCAAAACTTCTTTCTCAGTTATTGGCATAGAGGCACCAAATTTCAACACGAAACAATAAGAAAATGCACAGGTGAGAAGTTATGAGCTAGAGGAAGGTTAGGGTTTTTTTTTCTTCCCCATCTTCTTTTTCTAGTGTTAAAATATGAAGTTAGAGTACTAGGTGTGACTTCTTTTTGTGGTGTCTACAGCAACTTAAAGCTATGTAACTTTAGTTGCCATATGAGTACAATTAATATCCTTCATTTTAACTTTTGAAACTGCTAGAGATTTGCTCAAACAATACCAGAGTCACTGTATGTATATTCTAACCATTAGAGTAGACAAATCAAGAAACAATCTTTGCTACTAGCCTTCAAAGATTTCTGGCACTACTTTCTACAGTCCTTTTATCCTAGAAATAAGAACAGACATTAATTTGCAGGTTTAATTCTTGCCACACAGGGGTTATATCATGTACTTTTAACAGACTTTTGGAGTACTTACCTTCCAACAGTAAAAAGTGCTTTACATGTGTAACTTGGTTTCCTGCTGAGGTTTTCAAGGTCATAAAGTACAATAACACCATCTGATCCACCAGATAACATGCTGAAAGTGTTAATAAGGCACAAAAGTTAAAACATAATCTCAATATGCTCAATATAATAGAGTGTTCAACAAGAAAACAAATCCATAGTACCAAAACACAGTGAATTACTTATGTACACTTTTACCAACTAAGTATATACTTACTATCTTCCCTCAACAGGCTCAATATCAAGGGTGTTAATACCGCTTCCGTGTATTCTTTCCACATCTCTATCTTTATTTAATTCCAAATTTAGGACCCTACCCACAAAAAAAGGAAGAAAGTGAGATGAACAAGAACAAAATTACAGAATGTTACTATGTAGCTCTGAACAGCTGAAACTTAGTTTCATGCTTCTTCGATACATTCAACTCATCCTTGCCATTTTTTTTTCACAAAACCTTACGATACGGAGATGGAAATAAGCCTTGTGAAGTTGGCAAAAAAACCCCCACTTAATTGTTTGGAAGGTAAGAGAGAAATAAATATGTAAAACAGGCTCAAAGAAAAAGCAAAACTGCACTTGGGGTCAACATATTAAACAAAACCTGGCATGTGATTTGAAAACATTGAGAAAAAGAAACTTTAAGAAGCTTGTCATCACAACAAATATTGGCTACTTTGAAGCTTCATCATGTAGCAGGCTTTCAAGCTTCCTCCTGCTTGGAACTACGGACACCTAGTGGACAAATTGATTTAGTTTATCAAGTTTTAGAGTATTTCCTTTAATGAAACGAAGTTTGTATGCTACATTTTCCTCAACACTAAAAGAAAACTAGGCTACCCCCAAGGATGAAGCTTCCAAGACAACCTTTTCTGACCTGCAGTTCTTAGCTTGTACTTTTAAATATGCTAATATTACAGAGTAATATTACATAATATTACAAAAAGAGATATTCGGCTTTGTTAAATCATATTACCTGATATAAAATTCAGCCTTGCAAGATGATCACAGCTTTCTACAGCACCATTTTGTACAAACCACGACACCACCACCATCACAACAGAAACGTAACTACATAGGTAGCTGAAAAGCTGTGAGGCAGAGTGCCCCTACTCAGCTTCAGCTTGAGTGGCAAAAAATCCTGATGTGAGAACCTTAGGTTGTTACAGGCAGGTCCCCAACATCATGTCTGTAGACATGCCATAAAAGCAGCAAGTCATTTAAGCTCTCTTAAAATACGTTTAATATAATTATGCAAGAAATCACCTAGAATAAGAATTCTGATATATACAAGACACCCAATTTAAAACCTTTGAGCTCCAGATTAAATTTTAGGAAACAAGAAATCCCCTTGTGGAAATGTGTTAAAACATATGACTTTAAAATGCAGCTATAAATAAAATCCACTTAAGACTACAGGGGTTTTTTTTAAGTCAAAATTTAAAAGTTTAGGAAGGTAAATGCTAAGCAGACAATTGTCCAAGTAAGGCTAAGCCTGTCCAGTGTGTTACCGTTCTTAACACTAAATGCTACTGAGGGCACAGAGGGACATAACTGTATTGTCAAAACGCACCCAAAAAGAAGATTCCTGAATCAACCACAATTCATTTCAATTTTAAATATTTGTTCTACAATGATACAGTCCCATAAAGCCATAAATCACCAACACAGATCCTCCTGATTGAATTGTGTGAGTGACTGAACGGAGGCAGGCTTTATTGGACTTATCTTGAAATACAGCTGCAAAGTAGATTCTCTGATACTGAACAAACATCACATTATAACCTTTACCAGGAATATTAACAACTCCGTCTATGCTGCCACCACTTCCCACAAAAACTGCTGAGAAGCTTATAAACCCCCTGCACGATTCTTCTTCAACCTGGCAAAATGCCGGGTTTAGGAAAAGGAAGGAGGAGCAGATGAGGGCTCATGAGCATTTACAAACACCTGTTTCCTCACAAGCGGAGCACAGCCGCTCGAGGATTGAACCCCCTGGAAGAACCGCGCCGACAGCAAGGGCAGTAACAGCGAGCTGCAGGGAATGAGGCACAGCTGATCGCGCTGTACGCACTCCGCCCAGGGCTGACTACACTGCGCACAAACACCAGGGCTGCTGACCCACGCACACCACCACAACCCCACGGGGCACTCCGAGAAGAGGCGGGTGGGCGCGGAGAGCGGCTGGGACGGCTCCCCGGCTCTTCTGCCCCGGCCTCTGCGCACAGTCGGGCTGCGGCAGTGGAGCCCCTCACCCCGCCCCGGGCCGCCCCACCGCGGGCTGGGCAAAGCGAGGCTCCGCTCGCAGGGCGGAGCCAGGGGCTGCCGCTCCGGGGCCTTCCCAGGCAGGGACACCCGCCCCGGCCCCGGTACCTCCGGGTGCGCTCTGCCCGGCGCAGCCGCGCGGGGTCGTCCAGCCCGGCCTGGCGAGCAGCCATGAGCCCCAACATGGCGGGAGCGCCCGGCCCGCTCCGCGCCGCGCCGCCATCTTGTCGCGGGCGCGGCCGGGATTGGCTCGGGGCGGGCCGGCGCGCGCCAATGGCCACTGGCGTTACTGGCGAGCCCGGCTCCCATAGGCGGCATCGGGCAGGCAGGGCGGTGCTGGGCGCCCCCCGGCGGCAGGTGGTGTCGGGACGCCGCGCGCGCTTCGTGTCCTGGTGTCCGGGGGCGGAGGCCTTGCCGTCGGGATCCCGGCATGAGCCGCGCCTGGCAGGCGCTCCGCGCTCTGCGGCAGCGGCTCGTGGGGCCCGCCAAGGAGCTGGTGGGCACCGACCAGTTTGGCAACAAGTACTACCGGGTGCCCAAGCACGAGAGCCGGGCAGGTACGA
>VZRV01009348.1:848495-932488 GCA_013398115.1 Falcunculus frontatus
ACCCCGCCCCCCGGCCGCCCCCACACCCGCCAGCCCCTGTCCGCAGCCGGCGGGGCGGCTGGACGGCGGCTGATAAAAAATAGCGGCTGATCAGTAAAGGAAAGGAGAGTGCCTCTGCCAAGGGAGTCGAGGGCGGGCCCGTTCCACGCGTCGGGAAACATGTGCGGGTTTCTCGGGAGGCTAATGCCCGAATAACCGTAAGGCCACTCAGTAGAGGGTTTCAGAGGGCAGCCTGTACTAAGTAGGTAGGCAGGCAGTAATTATTTGCTCTTCTTGGTAATTCGGAGCGCTTCTGCACATGCTTTCAAAAGCTAGAGTCCAGAGAAGGGCAATGAAGCTGGTGAAGGGTCTGGAGCACAAGCCCTGTGAGGAGTGGCTGGGGGAGCTGGGGGGGTTTAGCCTGGAGAAAAGCAGGCTCAGGGGAGACCTTATCGCTCTCTACAGCTGCCTGAAAGGAGGCTGTGGCCGGGGGTCAGCCTCCTGTCTTGGGCAACCAGTGACACGACAAGAGGAAATGGGCTCAAGCTGTACCAGCCGAGGTTCAGGTTGGACATCAGGAAGAATTTCTTCATGGAAAGGGCCGTTAAACATTGGAACGGCCTGGCCAGGGAAGTGGTGGAGTCACATCCCTGGAACTCTTCACTAAACAACCGGACATGGCACTTAGTGCTGTGGTTAAGTTGACATGGTGGGGCTGGTCGTAGGTTGCACTTGATGATCTCTGAGGTATTTTCCAACCTAACTGATTGTGTTATTCTGGGAAAATAATTCTTACATGTTCATTTATCACAATCCTGTAGAAAAAGACTTTTCTAGGTTTGTGCCTGTATTGCAGGAGCCCAGATGCCCTTATTCTCTATGGATATGCTGCACTATGTATAAATCATGGAAGGCAAGTTCCCGGAATATGGCCAGGTGCTCATGCTATAATCTTTTACAGTCCTCTTTCCTCTCTCTGCGCAGGCTTGTTTATCTGCTTGCTGTACTCCACATCTTTCGTATGACTGCATCAGCAAGCATCCTGCAGCTGTGGAGGCTTTTTACTTGGTATTCTTCAGAATACAAAGAGAAGCAGAAGGTCTGAGACTGTATAGTTACTTGATCAGTACACCTTTGAAAACACATAATGGAGTCATTTTCCCTTCAGAGCAGTTCCCCTGACCTGTTTTGCTGTGCAACTTCCTGAACAACTGGCAGTGACATAAAGCAGGTGTCAAACAAGTACCTGGGAAGAAATTGTGAACACCCTTTTGTCAGTGGTGTGTTTTTCCTCAGGGTTAATATGCTGCTATACTTAATATGCTTCCAGGTTTTCTTGATCCTGCTTTCAACTTTTGGTCTTCTCACTGCTGGGGTTCATGGTGACTTTGAGGAGTGTACAAAAAGCTTTGTCTTTTGGCAACAAGAAACAGTGAAAACTACAGTCAGAGTTCTTCTGTGTGATTGCTGCAGTGTCAGTCCCTATTAACCAGCTAAAAAATACTTCTTTCAGAAATACTGGTAGTTTCTCTCTCAGTATTAGAATTTAGGCTGCCATGCCTTTCACAGTGAAAGCCAACTGCTGCAACTTTAAAGTTTACCTCTGTGTTTAGAACTCTAGTTGTAGTGCCAGTAAGAGGACAGGAGAGGTGGAACTTAGCTATTGAACTCTGCAGGAGCACAGTATAAGAGGCTTTTAGAGTTAGTGAAAAATTTAAATGGTTGTATCTAAGACCACATTGTGGCAGCTCTTGCGTTTCCCAGTTTTTCTTCAGGTGGACTGTAAGAATACTGAGAATTACACTCCACAGCTGAAGTTGCTCTGATTTTGCTTTGAAAAGGCTCTGCAGTTGCAGCTCTGGCTGAAGTTCATAAGAATAGCATTTACATTAATCTTAAAGCTCTTGTACCTGAAGTCCGTTTTAGTGATACAAATCACACAATGCACATCTGCTGAATTATCAGTACTCCTCTGTTATTAGGTTTTTCTCTCTCATTCTTCTGCTTAACTTTCACTTGATATGTTTAAAATTCCACACCACCCTGACACAATATTTTACTGCCACCAAAAGGAAGAGGTCTTCTCTTTCCTGTATTTTCTTTCTCACTGCTAACTTTTCACAATCATTTATTTGATGTTGAAAATAGTTTTCTAATTCCTGTAGAAAACTGCAATAAAACAATAGAATAAAATGACTGATGAAGAATAAATTGCAAGCTAGAAATGGCACGGAAGTGGGAATGAAGGGGATAAACAGTTATATGGCATAAAGTTCTGCAAGCTGTCTTGAAATAAAGTGAAAAGCTGGAACTTCTACAAACTGTCTAATAATTCCTAACCATACTTACCTCAGTTTATCTAACAGTTTACCATTAAGGTTTTTAATTTCTCTGGTTTGACCCAGTCAAATGCATATTATCTGGGAAAAACTGTGTCTTAAAAAACAGAATAAGGAATCTGGCAAAGGCCTGATGTTTAATTCACTCTTCCCATTCTTCTGTTCCACCTTTGGCATCAAATTAAGAGAAGGTTTTTTACAAATCAGCTATACAAATGGAAATTTGACATACTGAGGAATAAGATGACATCTTCTATGTCAGTGAATGTCAGATCATTCATAGTCAGTAAATTCTCCCTGATTCTTTTTTTATGTAACTAAAGAACGGGAGAGTTCATGTGGGAAATACTACTGCTATGATTTTGTGAAAATACTAGTGAAAATTCTGCTCATTTTCTATGTATTTGTCACTATGCTTTAGCTTGATCTAAAAAACCCTTAATCCCTCAGCATCAGCAGAATGACAGAACTCTGAAAGAAGTAAGCATGATTTCCACTAACAAAGAAGAAATTGATGGTGATTTCTTTTTATGAAAGTGTCCGAATGTTGCTTTTTATTCTGTTGATTTGTCCTATGTTGCAGTAGTTGTTGGTACTTGCTGTTAGACATACTTGACCATGAGATGCGTTTTTTAACAGTCATTAAGGAGAGAGGGGAATAAGTAGAATGAAAACAACATCAGGCTTCAAAAAATTCTGAAAACAGATAGGAAATACCCAGTAAGTGTCTTAGGAAGAATCAGTGAAAACTTACATAGGACAACTCATAGCTGTACCTCTTCCAGGCATTAAAAGAACAAGTACAAATTACCCTAATGTGGATGAAGACTGGGAAGTACAACAATAAATTAACTGGGCTAAATAATAAGTTTTTAGTGACCACAAAAGAAAAAACAAATGCTCCATGAATCATATGAACTGGTATGAGTGCTGGAAAAATTGAGGAACAAGTAATATCTCCTAAGTATATTTGCAAGGTAGTGAGTAAAAACTGATGTGAAATTTTTGGTTTGAGCAGATAGGTTTGTATCAAATTTTTTTTCTGCTTGGACAATACTTCAATGGTTTTTAGACCTTTTTGTGTGCAAAATATGGGTTATGAATTTGGTATGCAGGTGCATAGGAGGCTATGTTCTTGGAATAGGAGCATAGGAGCAACTGTTCTTGGAATAGTCTGAAATGCTACCCTGTCAGATGCAGAGAATCCACTGGCTGCCTGTCAAAGGCAGAACTACTCAAAAGCTTTTATGAGGCATTTGGATGAAGAACAATAAAGCGTTTTTATTACATTTGCAGGTCAAACTGTGCAGGCGGAAATGGGAAGTAGCTGTGAGCATCTCATGGCAAGTCACTGTCAAACTGTCATAAAATTCGACTAGGGGACCAGCTGGGATCAAGACATACTTATTTATGAAGAAAGCATATAATTTATTGGTTAAAGGGTTCTGAGAACGTGGATTTACACAACTGATAAATTTACTGTAGTACAGCATGTATCAAAGTATTGTGGTGTTACAAATTTCGTATCTGTGACGTCTTAATTTGGATACTCATTTGCTTCCTCCATTTCCAGCTGACAGACTCTCATCTACTTTCCTTACAAAATGGACTTCTTTGTGAATGTTCATTATTGTTTTAAGATACAATTTTCCCTGACCTTTGTTGTTTGGGGTTACTTGGATATAGGAGATTCTATATCCGTTAAATTTACACACACACACGTGATTCATTTCCACTGTAATTTGTGCCTTTACTTCTGTGGATGGCCATCCTTGTAGTGTCAGTATAGAAAAGATATGAGGTTTCACCTATTCCAGAGCAGGAGAGTGCCAGTTCTCCCTCAGGCTTGTGGCTGAGGAGAAAATTCATTCTGACACCGTTGAAGTGATTACAGATGGTTGCACCCAGTGCCTTGGGTGCTGGTAACTTAACTGCTTCTCACAACATTTTTGAACAGCATCCTGTGCTGTACAAGCAGGGTCACACCTGGCATTCGTGGGCTTTAATAACTTCGTGAAGAAGTTTGAAGATATGAATGGCAAAGGTAATAGAAATTGAGGAAGGTCTATAGAAGTTAAAATGTACACAGAAAATTTCTGACAGTTTTTAAAAGTAACTAGGAATTTAAAAGTGCTGAGAAAGCAATGCTCTCTTTTTAAGTGTTAAAACCAGCATTATTTGTTGTACATTAGGAAGATCTGCAGTATATATAATTCATAGCTTACCCAGTGTCCTAACCATATAGAGACTAGTGCAGGTGGGAACAACACTGGAGAGAAAATGAGTTGTAGAGGAAACCAGTGATCTATTGTGCGCAGGTTCCACTGCGAGGTCGCTACAGTGTGTCTGCACTGTGCTTTGCTGTCTGCCCTATGGATTTAAGGAGGACTGAGTAGCTCTAGCACAGTGCCGGGCCTGATGTGTTTGATCCCTTTGTACTGTAGTGGATCAAATATTGCAGAGAGAGAGTGTAAAACAGACAGGTCTTGCTTTCTCTCTTCACTTAGACAGGCTGGGCTTTGTTTCAGACCAGCATCCCACCTTAAGCTGGAGGTGAGAGTAAATAGTAGTATCTATGCCATCTTCTGCTTCAATCAAAAGCCATCTGACACCTTTCTTTTGGCCTGCCCTGGTCTTTGGCAGGGGTTTGGAAAAGAAATAATTGAGCGTGCGATGCAAAGAATTCATGGCTTTTTTCTGTCTCTTGTGCACTGTGCTCTTCTACACTCGGTCCAGGGTCCAGGACACTCTTGGAACCTGAGGCCTTGTCTGTAGTACAGAGTAGTAGGAGCAGGTCAATGTATACAAGTGGTTGATGTTGAGTTTCCTTACACCTACATCATCTGTGATTCAGAGAGTTTACTTCAGGTTAAATTTAGTCTGTTTTCCAGGGCTGAATATCTGCAATATAGACTTTGTAGATCTCAAAGTGGTGAAAAATTGCTAGGTATACGCTGCAGGTGTGGCTTTCATGTTGCCACGGTACCTAATATGCTGTTATTTTCTGAAATGTTTTATAGATTAGGATTTCTTCTCAAAAAAAGCAAGTTATGCACTCAAAAACTACTTTGAGATCCAAATCAACACGTGATAAATAGAGACAACACAGGATTAACTACAAAATCACACTTGCTTTGATTCAAGTCACTACAGTAGATGTAGTCTCACCAATATCCTAAGCTCTTGGATGTCCAAGTCAAACTCAAGATGTAGCAAGTGTACCCTGAGACCACCTTTACCTCCTTGTCATCATAGGAAAGTTACCTTGTGTTCCTGATTTTGACTGTCTCTGAGTAATTAGGTTCTTAGGAGAAGAGCCAGCAACTTGAATAGGTTTTATTGGGATGAAAGGAATTGTGGAGATTAAAGAAGTGTCAGTGATGTGCAAGTGCTGATTTTAACACGTGTTTTGCTGTCAACAAAACGCTGCTTAAACGGTTCTTATGAGTAATAGCAAAAAGATAAGAGTTTGCAAGAGTGTGCTAATTCTCCTGGGTGAATATAGAGAGGATTGGCATTTTGGAGTGAAAGGGAAGACAGATGTAAGATAATGCTGTTTCAGTCTGGTTGTCTTATTTCTCTTGAAAGAGAGAAAGTGAATGTTTAAAGTCCCTAGACTGTAAGAATGAGAAGTCATTCGATTCGGTTAAGAAAGTAATGGCTAGAAATAGAGTGAGTTACGGAAAATTTAAGTGCTGATATAGAGGGAAAAGGTCCTGAAAAAGTTACTGTACTCTCAGCAGAAATATGTGAGAATTCAAAATTAGAGTATTTAATTTCCTGGAATCATGAAACTGGAGTCAAGGTACATTGTTTAATGTTTATCAAGAGCTTTTATTTTCAAGTAGGGAAAAGACTATCATCTTGAAAGTCGTATCAGACCTTCAACAACATAGCAAGATGGGCTTATTTAAACGTAAAGATGGTTCTGTACTTAATGATATTCTGTAAGTGGTGAGTTTTTATAAGATCACCTTAAAGTGATGACAGTGATAAAATAGTACAATTACCCCAAGCTTGTCATGAGAGGAACATCCAACATAACTCATTTACTCTGAGATGACTCTTCAGTTGGTTGTGATAAAAGATGGGAATAGACGATTGAGTAATAGTGATTGAGGACTCATTTCAGTATCTTGGACAAGTATTTCACTAAACAGACTAGATTTATCAATATAAGTAATTTATTTTTCTTATTATATAACGTACTGCCAGGGCATTGCCATAGCTTTGGTACATGATTAACTGTTCTTACAGTAGAACATGGAGTGATACTTAGTGTTCATATATTTTTAATTGAAAAACAAGTTCCTCATGCAGTTTATGCATTTATTGCAACCAAATATATCTTGCTGGAAATAGCTGATTCCATTTTCCATTGAAAATAATTTATAAAGACTCTTAATAACCAATTTTTTTTTAAAAAATGCAGGAAGATAAGGGGCCCTAAATAATTAAGATCTGGTATATACTTTTTTCTTCAAAAGGCTGATTAATGAGCAGGTTATGTTTAAACTTTTTCAGTATCTTCATTTGTACTCTTACCTCTTATAACGATTAAGAGTTAAAATGAGCAGTGTTAAGTACCAGCATATGCATAATTTTTATAAGAACAGTAGGTCATCATCAAGAGGTCAGTTTATTTCAAAGATTGTGTAGGAGTGTTAAAAGCATGGCTTAAATTTTAAAGTTCTCTTTATGGGAACAGCATACTCAGGTTTGACTTGATTTGGACCTTCAGCTTACCAGGAACTGCTGGAAAAAGCCTGAAGCCTTCTGTATTCTATAGGTTTTTATATGTTGCACAAGCTCTGCATTAGGAGTCATATGCAGTCTAAGCTTCTGATGCTTATGAGCTTTAAGAAGGAAAGTGGTAAGGTAAAATTTCTCAATACTCTTATTAAATACCGTTGAGAAATACGTGTGGTATTACCAAGTTTCAGTTGTAAGTTTTGTTGCTAGTAATTGAATGCAAATACTGTCTTCTGTGGGAAACATCTTCTTCGTGTGAAATGCCCACTCACATTCGTATAAGCCTGTATCTTGTGCACTAAATTCTCAACAAACCAGAAATGTATAAATAAAGGAGAATCTGTATGAGGAAAAGTACTAAGTGTTCAGTTGCATTATATATATAAGTTGTCCTATATCTGATTGAATCCAGTCTTTAGTAGAAGTATGTACACTTTTTAATGAAAATTACAAAGATACAAGGTTCTGTTGAGACTAAGGGAATCTTCTGCAATAATTTTAGTAGCTCCTTGTTTTCTGTTTTGGATAGTAGCCTGTCACCTTCCTGTGCATCAGAAGTTTAGAGTCAAATTTCTACTTTTCTTCAAAATCTTTTATAAAATACAGTGTTTTATTGAAGACTAGATGGAAACATTCCTGTAATGCTTTATGATGAATAAGAGAGAGTGGAAGAAGCAACAAATCTCCAAAGCATATCTTCAGAGATAAAAGCTATAGTTTTCTTTTGACTCTGAATGTTAGCTTCCTTGCTAACAGGAATGAAGTCTGAGGAAGAGACAGAAACTGATTGTGATCGTATGAAGCATTTGTAAGCTGATTGTTGAGAATTGCAGGTACGTAATATTACTGAACATAAAAAACCAGTTTCTCAAGTTAGTTTTTCAACTATTGGTGGAAAGATGAATTTTAGTTTTACATGTCTAATTTTAAGATACTAATGAAACACAGAATTTGAATATTGATTCATGTATAGAAAACCAAATTTTAGAAGATTTAATTATCTTGGTTATGGAAATAATTCTATGGAGAAAGTGTGGGTTTGGTTTTTTTCCAGATACAGACTCTCACACTCCCACCGATACCTGGCAGTTAGAGGTTTGTCCAGATGGTGGCAACATTGTTTCAAGAACGGAAGAACAGCAATTACTGACAGCTCACTGAGTATTCCTTTCTGGAGAGATTATAGAATACAGAAACATAGTTCTAAAATAATTGTCTGTATGTATGTTTGTACAGAAATAAAACTTGCACTGCAGACTGCCAGTTTCTAGGACAGTAATTCTGGAATGACAAAACAGCTTTTCAGTCTGGGTTATACATTATGTAGCAAAGCAATTACACTTTGAAGAGCTCATTGCAGATTATAAAAGCATTAATATTTTTTAAATCCATGTTTGTTTGCAGTGATAAAGAATGATAAGGGTATTAAAAAGACTTCAGAGTTTATTTAGTATAACCTTTGACACCACCATGTCAACTTAACCACAGCACTAAGTGCCATGTCCGGTTGTTTAGTGAAGAGTTCCAGGGATGTGACTCCACCACTTCCCTGGCCAGGCCGTTCCAATGTTTAACGGCCCTTTCCATGAAGAAATTCTTCCTGATGTCCAACCTGAACCTCGGCTGGTACAGCTTGAGCCCATTTCCTCTTGTCGTGTCACTGGTTGCCCGAGACAGGAGGCGGCCACAGCCTCCTTTCAGGCAGCTGTAGAGAGCGATAAGGTCTCCCCTGAGCCTGCTTTTCTCCAGGCTAAACACCCCCAGTTCCCCCAGCCACTCCTCACAGGTCTTGTGCTCCAGACCCTTCACCAGCTTCATTGCCCTTCTCTGGACTCACTCCAGCACCTCACTGTCTTGGAGTGAGGGGCCCAGAACTGGACAGAGCAGTCAAGGGCATTGCCGTAGCTTGGTACACAATTAATTGTTCTTGCAGTAGAACATGGAATGATACTTAGAGTGTTCATGTATTTTTAGTTGAAAAACAAATTCCTCATACAGTTTATGCATTTATTACAACCAAATATATTTTGGCCATATATATATATATGACCAAATATACCAGTGCCTGGTACAGGAGGACAATCCCTGCCCTGGTCCTGCTGGCCAGACCATTGCTGATCCAGGCCAGGATGCCATTGGCCTTCTTGGCCGCCTGGGCACACCCTGGCTCATGTTCAGCTGCTGTCACCAGCACCCCCAGGTCCTTTTCCACTGGGCACTTTTCAGCCACTCTGCCCCAGGCTGTGGCACTGCCTGGGGTTGTTTGTCACCTAGGGGCAGAACCCAGCACTGGGCCTTGTTGAACCTCACACCACTGGCCTCAGCCCATCAATCCAGCCTGTCCAGATCCTTCCAACACATAATGCTCCCACCCAACTTGGTGTCATCTGCTAACTCATTGACAGTGCATTCAATCCCCTCATTGAGATCATCAGTAAGGAAATTGTACAGGGCTGGCCCCAGTACCGGGCCCTGGGGAACCACACTTGTGACCAGCCACCACCTGGATGTAACTCCATTCACCACTCCCTGGGCTCAGCTATCCAGACAGTTTTTAGTGAGATAAGTGCGCCTGTCCAAGCCACAGGCTGCCAGCGTTTCCAGGAGATCGCCATGGGACACAGTATTGAAAGCTTTACTGGAGTCTGAGTAGATAACATCCACAGCCTTTTCCTCATCCACTAAGCGGCCACCTGGTCATAAAAGGAGAGCAGGTTGGTCAAGCAGGACCTGCCTTTCCTAAACTCATGCTGGTTGGGCCTGATCTCCTTGTTCTCCTGGATGTGCCTCATGAGGGCACTCATGATAGTCTGTTCCATATGTTTTCTTTTAGCTGCCAGAAGCAAACTGGCAAGCGGTATGGTATGTTAATCTCTCTGACTTGAAAAACCAGGAATAGCAATAAGTAGTCATATGGACAGGTAGTAACTTGTGTATTAGCTGGCCATTGCTACAGCCAGGTTTGATCTTCAGTGTGTGTATTGGTATTAAACTGAGATGCTGATCTTGTTGAATTCTGCCTGCTATGATTAACATTGATGTGCTGTACATTTTTAAGTTAATTCTTGTGCATTTGGCTTGAAAAGCTGTTTTGGTTCTTTCAGTAGATGTGTGTGAAGAGGTAATGGTTTGCATCAATATCTTTTTTTAGGTCTCTTTGCCAAAAAATCAGACAGTAAAAAAGCTTTAAAAAAATTTCCTTCTGTTAATAGATCTCTTCTATTGTGTATAGAAAGAAAAAAGCAGTGCAGTGTTAGAAAGATAGGTGTTTTTAATAGGTGGAAAAATCTTAGCAGAGTTTTTTAATCATGGCGATTTGAACAGCTCACACGTGTAGAGCTGAGAGTAACAGGGGTGAGTGTGTTGCAAATATGATCATTATATCAGTCAGGATTGTTAGCATATCATCATGCCTTCTTTGTGACTAAATTCCATGCCTTTTAGTTCCATTATTCTGAAATACAAGGAGAATTCAACTTACTTTTCGGGTTCCAAAGGAGGAAAAAAGTCCGTTATTAATATACATAAAATGAACAAATCACCTGCTCTGTGTAAAGTTTTAGGATTTGAAATCATGTTGGGAAATGAAAGTACAGATTTTACAGAAGAGAGTTCAGGTATGTCAGTAGCAGGTACAGGAATCATTTTTTGTGATATGTGTATATAATCAATTTCAGTGCATTATTTACTTGAATTTGGGTAAACAAGATTATAAATACTGTATATATGCTTTGTCAGTTGTGATTCTGATGTGAAAATTTTCAGTGTCCATTTTTGCTCATGCCTAATTTGGTGTATCCTTATTTAGGAATTGTTGGTTACTGTAAAATAAGACCACAAATAAAATTAAGCATTTAAATAAAAGTGGTGAAGCTACACTGTTGTTTAACAAATGAAGAGAAAATAAAATTACAAAAAGCTTAACAAAAGAGTGCAGTTGAGAAACCAACGTAGAAGAGGTTAAAAGGAGCTGTGTAAGGTTGACATGCTACCCTGTGGGCTACTGTAACCTTTTAAGGTTCTCCTGAAGAATAGAGAAGGTGGTAAAGAATTAGGTCTGGCTTCTGCTTTGTGCTATAAGTTTATTGTGTTCTTTATAGATCTTTAAAATAACAAAATTTCTGTCACCAGAGGCTTTATAGTTTTAAGGTCAGATTTGCAGATACAAGAACTGCTACGCTTTGAGGAGAGGGAAGCGTCAATTTCATACTCAGGCTGTGGGAACAGGGATTGCACAGAAAAGAAGAACATCAATAAATGAGTGTGACAGGTTGAGGGAGTGGAAATGATGAAATAGAGAGGTGAGATCTTTAATTCTAAATGTTCCTTGTTTATGGCCACGTGTGTATGAAAAACAACATGTTATTTCATCCTTCTTGAAGTGAAGAAGTGATTTGACTAGCCTCATTCATCTAGATGATCTGGAAACAACGTCAGCGGGAATTGCAGTCAGTATGAAATTTGGAAGAGATCAAAGAAAGGGTGGATTCTGGCAGACTTCTGCAGGCAGTGGTCAGTGCTGTAGGAATTGAAAATGTCACAAGCTTTGGAATTATTAAGCACATGTACTGATTGATATTTTGTGTCTGTAAGAAGGATATCAAACACCAGGATGAAGAAAAATTAGTGCATACAACTACAAACACGAAGATAGAAGGAAAGGATACATAGCAATATGCAGCAGGATCTCCACTGAACATAACATCCACTACAGATGTTACTGAACAAGTGATATTTCTTCAAGTAGAAGTCTATGCAGCAGTGGGGAATTGGAAAATTCTTTTAACTTCAGCACAGCAGTGTATGACCCCTATATTCATGGTTAATGCTTAGTTTTGTACCATGCAGTGCTTAGTACAAATACCAGAGGTCAGTGTGGCCTTGTGCTAACTCCTTGTTGTGACTAATAAGTCTTGTGACACCTAATGCTTCATTGTCAATTTGTATTAGTGATTAATATGGACTAGTTGATGTCTTAGTTTTGAGAACAGAGATAGAGTGCTGGAGTAAAGAAAGATAAGACAAGTGCATCATGACCTGACCACATATTTGAGATACTCTCAAGGAAAGAAGATTCATGAGAAGATTCAGGACCATAAAAGGGAATTTTGAGGAATGGGATGTTCCCAAGTGACCACGAAAGACTCATAGCGAAATAAGTTTGGGCTACAGGAGAATCTCTGGTTTGCACCTGGAGCATCTTCTTACCCTCGTTCTTTGCTTTACTTTGGTGTCTGCAGAGTTTTACCTCTCACATATTCTCACTTCTCTGACTGCAATTTCATCTGCGCAGTAACTTTTTTTCCCTTACTAGATATGTTAAACCAGAGGTGCCACCAGTGTTGCTGATGGGCTTGGCCTTGGCCAGTGATGGGTCTGTCCTGGAGACATTTGGCATTGCCCTGTCAGGCATGGGGGAGCTTCTCACAGCTTCTCAGGGAAGAGAAGCTCCCTGTAGCCATCCCCTCCACTACCAGAACCTGGCCACACAAACCCAATATATTAGTGTATAACAGTGACTCCTTATTATGGCCAAGAATATTCCAATTTAACAATTGTAACAGGAAGATATACTATGTAATGAAGAAATTCAGATAAGCTAACTGAGCTCTTTCATATCATGTTTTGCTCTCTGGATCATGTGCTACCCAAAGACTGATACCAGTCAAGGGGAAGGTTCTGCCTGAATCAGGGGAGGAATTAATCCAGGAGTATAGTTCATGTTTGATTCGTATAAAGGTTAATCATGGAGGTTGATAAGTAAATTTACTGCTGCATTGTTAAACTTAAGTCAGCTGAATATTGATATTGTTTCTTTGAATGTACAGTGCATAAGAGAGGAGTTTGAAGTCTTGTATGAATTCATCGTCTTCAGTATAATAAATTGATACTCAGAGAGGACTGCTGGCTGCTTCTGCTCTTGCTCCTGTAAAGCAGACTGACTGAATAGGAATTGAGAAAGGGGGATGTAAAGTTCCCAGGCAGTCAGAATGGCAAAATCTGTGTTTTCTGGTGGGACTGCTGGCAGTTACCTGGAGCAGATGTATCCAGTTACAGGGTACTAAAGGAGCACTTGCTCCCCTGACCAAATGTCACAAACTATTTAATTTGTAAAGAAAAACAGTTGCTAACAGTAGCAATTATTAAGGTGGGGGGCGGGGAGGAGGGGAGAACCCACAAAACCACAGGCAATTTTAAAAGACCATGCAATTAAGGATAGTGGCTACTGTTTCCTTTATGGTCCTCCGCTCTCACTCAAAGTGGTCCTTGCTACTGCTTTTTCAGACCAGCACAAGGTCAGGCACAGCAAGTTCAGTGTTAGCTTAATTTGTTTGTATCTAGCAGCTTTCCTTGTTCCCCTGTCAGCAAGCCTTCATTTGGTGTTGAAAGAAACTAAAAAACAGATAAGCCTGCTTCATGCACAAGGGCTTTGTGCTGTATGAGAGTTGTGAAAGGTTCAGGCAGAACAAGAGAGAAGCCTTGGAGCTGGTTGTAACCAGAAGACTGCAAAGACTGTTTAAATATGCCTGAAAAGTGCTAGAGTTGGTGTTTACCCATGAGACCTTATATACTTGTACTTTGGAAGTGGTGGCTTTTCCTTGTATGATAGCTACAGCACTGGTTAGTGTAGTCATCACAATATTGAGGCAACTAAAGCTTCAGATGGAGCAATCCAGAAACTTTAAAAAAGGTTTGGTCTGGTGTCAACAACCTCTAATTGTGGAACTATGAATGTTTCAGATATAGAGACACAACTTTGAGTTGCAATGTATCTTTTCCTATTTTTAGTCAGTGAAGAAATGTTGGTTAATAAATGATGGCTTGATTATGGTCAGAATCATCTTTATGCTTTTTCTTTTACTACATCAGGTTTTTTAAATGCGGACTTTGAATGTTTTTCCATAAGAAATGAGACAAAACTTATTCATTTGAAGTCAATGACAGAATGTTCGTTGTCTTCCAGAATTTCACTTTTCTTTTTGCCGTTTTTGCAAAATACCTATTGAGAGAGTTCTTTATTTAAATGGCTAACTTAATGCATGTGGTGTGTTTTGGTGTTTAAACCAATGTATAAACACAAACTGTAAATACGTGATCTAGGCAATATAATGAAACACTGGACTCTAAAATTGCCAGAAATTAAACTCCTAATGGTTCCATTTTCTGCAAAACTACTTGGCTATAGTAAAATTATCATCCATATTTATTTGTGTGATGAAGTAAATCTCTGATCTGAGAGTCAATAGAGTCTAGTATTTCTGCCAAAAAACAGCAGAGCAGTCCTTTCCTCTGGCTGCTCATGTCTGCCTTCTAATACTCATTACAAGTGTTTGCGCAGCCTTGTGCTGAGTCTGTTGCCTGTCTAACCTAGTGTGCTGGTTTTTTCCACAAGAGGAGTGACTTGGTGTGGTTCATTGCACAAGCTGTGTAAAGAGCTAAAAATCATCCATGGATGAGAACAGTCCAGGTCAGCTGCTTTTCTGTAGTTTTAAATGCTAGTTGAACTACTAACCCAGGTAATTCTAGTAATTCTAAAGAGTCAAAGGCTGCATTTTTACCTGTCTGTGTAATTTGCAAGTACTGGTATTGTTTTTCTTAGTTCCTATTTGTAATAGCAATAGAACTTTGCCACTGTTGTCTTATACAAAACAAAAATCTAAATTAAACCTATGTAATGATTAAAAAATAATCAAAAGAGTAGTTTTAGAAGTAAGTTGTGATTATCATCTTATCTGTTTGGGATGTTTTTTTACTACTCAGTGTAATAGTTTGTATCTCTGTAAGTTTCTTCAGATCAAAATGGAGACGTTTTTCCATGCTGTAAAATGCACGTGATATTTCTATATGGATATTTTCTAGTTTCAAGGAAAAATGTTTGATTAGTCTATCCCTGATTTGAGAACCAAGAAGGCAGTATCCATAAGCATTGACATTGGTTCGGTGTAACGTACCAAAACTTCCTAGGTTATTCTTGAAATAATTAAGTGGGAGATGACAGGTAGTTTATGAAATTAGCTGATTTTGTGACATTTTCATCATCTCAAATTGAAAAGACATGCTGTGTAAGCAGCTTCTGAGCCAGAGCTGGAAAATGGGTAGCTCTGGGTTTGTGTCTGACCCAGATATGTAATAGCATGGGAAAAAGTCCAAAAAACTGGAGTAAGAATCTCTTGTGAACCTGAAGGTTCACAATGATGTTGACTGTTGATTAACATGAGTTTGTCATTGATGAAAGGGGGAGATCTTATTCATCCTTTACCTTCTCTTCTTCAAGCTGACAGTAGCATTCATGAGAACTGTTGCTGAGCTAGTTTAATTCAGTTGAAAAAGCTGAACATGTGGTCCCATGAGTTATGAAGGTGGGACAAAGAAAGAGGGTGGAACCTTTGAGCTAAAAGTGAGGTGGGAGATTGGTGACTTTGGGTGGAGGAACCTAGAGGACTGCCAGGGGAACTCATGCCTCCTTATGTAGCTTACTCCTTAGTGTTTCTGTAGGATTACTGATGAGATTCTGATATCTGTTTTGTGTTAGATTAAAACAGATCTCTTATATGAGAAAGAAGTGGTAATATTTACTGAAATATGATTTGTTGCACGCAGGGTTTTGACAGGTGTATTAAACAGTTTTTCAGCTCTGGAAGAAGCCATTTAACCCTGTCACAAGAAGGGAAGATTATCAAATTGAATATTTTAACAAGCTTTATATAAACTTTTTGCCAGTGGAATCTCTACTAATGGGTCTGTGTGGCCTGTGCAGATCCTGTACAATGGTAAGGTAATGCTTCTGAGGAGGTCTTTATCCGTTCTAGACCAGAACTTTCCTCTGAGAGCAGGGAGGAATTAGGAAAGCAAAATCTCTTGCAGAGCGTATTTATTTTTAGACTTTTGCAACAGGCACAGTATTCCTAAATGTGACTAACTCTGTCTTCTGTAACAGACTACAGGTATTCTCAAAGAGGTGTAATTAACTAGTTTCTGGAGTAATTGATTGGTTTACTGATTTCTGCTGCTCTGTTGCTTCCGTGCAACACGACAGTTCAGTACACTCCATAAGCCTGACTCTTCCCTGTTCTTTGGTTGTTCACATCTTCCCCTCAGTAAAAGAAAGGTGGCTAATCCAAATCAGAGTTAGAGGCCTTAAATGCCTAACCATACCAGCCTACCAAAATAGTTTCAATGTACCAGAAAACCGGTAAGAAATATGCTTGTTCTGTAAGTCACAACTTAGTTGTTGTATATTAGATTTGCTTTAGTAATATTGAGGCAGCTGGTGAGCAGACAGTTGAAGTAAAGAAATAAGTGTGTCACCCAGCACCTTGGAACCATTTACAATTGTGTGTAAAAAGGAAAGAGGTCTTCAACTACTTACACATCTTGTCCTGCCTCCAGCTTGGTACTGTTTTGCCACTCTTGCTATCTGTTTTTTACAGATTATGACTGTATCTCTGAACTTGTACAGTGACCTTTTGCATGAAGGGTAGTCATCAAACTATCTTGTAGTAATGCATTTGTGAGTTATTGAAGTACATAAGACATCAGGTTTTTTAATATGAATTACTATCTCATGACCCAAAAAAGTCTGCATTGAATTTTACCATGTGATTGATTAGGCTATAAGTATTGTTTAGTTCACCATTCAGTAATCTGGCTTGTGGCAAAGGTTTACAGCATGGCTGGTACTCTTTAAAAGGGTTTGTAATGAAAATGCCAGTACAAAGTTACATTACCTCTGGTAATCAAGACAAAGGAACTGGGGATTAAAATACATCAACTTACAGACTCTGTCCTCTTTTGAGGTGAAAGGGATTGTGTTCCTTCTCAAGTGTTCTTGAATCCCTGTAGCTGTATTAGCCATGTGTTCTGCACATGAAGGAAATCTTTCTCTAGTAGGAAGGTATGGCATAACATGAGGCAGGACTAAAACTACATAAATGTAAGTGGGCAATTAAGTGGAAATAACCTGCGTGAGCTAGAAGAAAAGAAATTGATAATCTGTTATAGTAGCACAGTGGAAACCAGAGACCAATTAAGTGTGATGCTGTATCCTGTTCAAATATGTGAAGTGCAAATGCGGGCCTTCTTTATAGATGGGTGAGGGGAGGAAATAAATTTTACCTGCTGTTCTGTAAAATTGTTTTTGGTTTTTTTTCTTCTGTTGACAAACATGTCCTGAGATTAGGTCTGGCTTCCACATCTAGCTTCTTGGCTCTCTATGTGTAATAGATAAAATACTTAGTCATTACTTAATGATAAAATTACTCCTGCTAGATCATATGTTCTACATGTTTTCAAGTGTGAATTTATAGAGGCTTGTTTAATCCCAGCCAGCCACCAAGTCCCACGCAGCAGCTCACTCCCTCCCCCAGCAGCAGGATCAGGGTAAGAATTGGAAGGGTAAAAGCTGGAAAACTTGAGGGTTGAGATAAAGACAGTTCAATAGGGAAAGCAAATGCCATGTATACAAGAAAATCAGCCGTCTCAGGAGAGCAGCATAATGGTTACTGAGGAAAATAAATGCCATCACTCCAAAGGTCCCCCCCTTCCTCCTTTTTGCCCCTGCTTTATATGCTGAGCATGATGTCACATGGTCTGGAATATCCCTTTGGTCAATTGGAGTCATCTGTCCTGGCTATGTCTTGTCCCAACCTCCCAGGCACCCCTGGTCTCCTCTCCAGCGTGGCAATATGCAAAGCAGAAAAGGTCTTGGCTCTATGTAAGCCCTGCTCAGCAATAACAAAAACATCTCCATATTATGAAAAAAACCACCTGCTGTAGAACTACTTCAAAATTTGCTGTACTGCTGGGCAAAGAACAAGAGCCATCCCTACTTTTATTTTATCTTCCTGGATATTACAGTGTGATTTTTCCCATCTATGTTGTTTAAATTTATTTTCAGATTTTTATTATGCTTATGAACCACAGCAATGTCTTGCATCTCTAGTACCTGCTTGGTCATTGAGATGGAAGGATAGCCTTTATCCAAGGTGTTTAAAGTTGATGCCTAAGAAGAGGTACTGTAGATAAATATGGATAGTAATGGCCATCCTTATTAGCAAAAATACAACCCACTCATGGTAGAATTCTTATACGTCATTTCAAATAAAAGGTAAAGGAAAATTTTGAAGTTAATTTGTGAATATTTATGGAGTTCTTCCATTTAGTGAAGGAGACAGAAAATAAATTTAGCTTGATTGATACAGACCCCTATGTGACAGGATTCCATCTTGTCTCAGGCTGTAGAAAGAGGAGA
Organism: Falcunculus frontatus; assembly: GCA_013398115.1. Classification (NCBI taxonomy): domain Eukaryota; kingdom Metazoa; phylum Chordata; class Aves; order Passeriformes; genus Falcunculus; species Falcunculus frontatus. Next base: position 866,817 of record VZRV01009348.1, read on the forward strand.
AGGGTACAGAGGAGACTCCTCCTTGCCTAGGAATTTGAAAACAAAGTACCTTGTAGTCCAAGTGAAAAACAAACCCTGCAGAGGGTCTAAAGACACAGCTGAGTTCCCACAGTTCCTGACTAGAAAACCAATCTTTGCAGCAGTGTTATAAATTCATGAGTAGGGTAGGATGCATATGCCATGTCAAGAGAAAATTATGTTGTTGTAGTTGTGCCTGAATGGTAGATTTAGCATTGTGGAAAATCTGGAAAGTCTTACTGAAAACATCTTCTGCAGGTAAGATTATTTATGAAAATATCTTTCCAACTTACATTTTGGAGAGAAATCCTGAGTACCGGAAAGAAAGGAGGAGAATGATGGCATTCATCATGATTATATGGAAAGGGAGAATGCTAATTTTAATATGAAGATCATACACTTATTTGGAGGTGCCAGAGAGAGAGGGAGATGGTAGGACAGAAGGAGGCAGGACTAAACTCTTGGTAGAGAATAATTTTTTTCTGTGTATAAGATGGGTGAACCCTGATAGGAAACTCAGCAGAACTGTGGAGGGTGCTTAGCAGTAACTGGAATCAGAAAGAAATAGTAAAAGTGACTGGAGTCATGTTTTGGTATCTGTGCTACAAATACTTGTCTGAAGGGTGTTTGTGTTGCAAAGATTGCAGTGTATCTGGAGGTGAAACACAGGAAGACAAGTGGGGATGAAGCACAGGCAGTGCCATGAGGCACTTGCCTTGTAAGTACTTCAAGATAATCATTAGTTATATATATATATATCTAGGAGCAGCTGTTAGAACAATTGCTGTAAATGCAGTAGTGCACTGGAGCTTTTCTAGCTCATCTTGCTAATGCAACAGAAAAAGCTGGAAACCAGTGAAGTAGCATAGAGAGAAAGTGTAACTATAGTGAGAAAAGATACGATGGAGTTTTTTTGAAAGCAGTATTGTTGACAGACTGTATAGAGGAATTGTCATGAAAGGCTAACTAAGTAAATATTGGCAGTAAGGTGAGAGGGGGAAAAGGCTTGGATCGAATCAGAAATTTTCCTCTTAATGAACATAGTTAGAAGCAAATGGAATTAAAAAGACTGAAAAGTTTAAAGAAATACTCTTTGGTGGGAGCTTTAATGTTGGACAATGATTGGTATTTATGATTCAGTCCATTTATAACTGGTCTTCGAACCAGTAAAACAATTCAGAGGGGAAAAGTGAATAGAAATGTATTGGCACTTCAGATTTATGCTGCAGTCAAAGTTTTTATTTTTTACCTCTGCTATTTGAGACTAAAGGAGAACACTCCAAAATGAGTTGCTTCCCTTTAAAGGTTCAACCAATCCCTCCCTTTAGAGGTTCAACCAATTCTACCAATAAGGAGCGACTGTGAGTAAAAATAACAGTTTACTAACAAGCAGAACAGCAACAAGCAAGAAATAACAGCAAATAACCACCAGATACAAAACTACTAAATCTCACAGACTCCCCCTAAATAAAGGGAGACACAAAATACCATTTACCCGTGACAACTACCGGTATGAAATGAGGGTTTTTTTCCTCAAATTAACCCACTGTGTATTAATCTTTAACATTTAGTTTACGTATTGCATAAATGTATCCTGTGATATAATAATGTCATCTCTACAGCACTCATTGTTTTGGGGATGGTGCGCCTCTTCTTAGGAGGCAGTATCTTTCAGTTTAACTTGAATTATATTTTAGGTATTGGTCCAGTTAGCAAACAATGAGAAATTCCATCTGTTCAATTGTGTAGAAGAATGTTTAATCTCTGAAGCACATTATCATTTCTAAAACTGACAGCATAATCTATTGGGTTTTGGGTTGGTTTAGATTTTATTTAAACCAAGGTGACTTTTGGTACTGTTTTGATTCAGAAAGAAGTGATTTTATATTTAAAACTGACCTATCTCAAATTATGAGGCTTTTTTCTGTCACTTCTGTGGCCCTGCAGTGGCCATGCAAATTATGATATGTATGCAGTATTCACTAGACTTTTCACCTACCTCCCCCTCATACCCTCAAGCTGTGAAAAGTATAGCAACCACTGTGCATAATTTTAGTAACAATTCACAAGTAGCAATAACATTTTACCCTTTTTGACGATGTGGCTCATCTGTAGCCGGCATATCTCTGAATAGCTGCACACACCCCTTTTTCTCAGGGTTGTTTCCCAAGGCATGTTCTGTAGTTTGCCTTCAGTTGTGCTGAAAGAGCTTGCAGATGATGAATGTAATATTTCTGTAGGTTTAGAAAACTTTTTGTTCTTAGATGGAAGTTTGTAATTTACTCAGTATTGCTTTATTTTGAGTCTTTTCAAAAGGCATCCAGATTTATTTTTGAAGAGTTGTTGGCAGACTGAAACTTTTGTCCTATGTTACTGTAGTTAAAGTTCACATAGTAGGTTAAATCATCACTATTTTATACTTTAAAGTGTTAGTATTTTAAAATTATGATGTTATTCTGAAATCATACGTAGTAGAAGACCTCATAACTGCTAGTGAAATTGAAACAGTTTATAGGGGGTAATTTCTAGGCAAGAGTGGATAGTCTACATGAATAAGATGGCAGACTCTTGGACTGACATTGCCATAATGGGGTTCTGGTGCATTTTGTAAGTGAGCAAGTAGGGATTTGGAGATTCTGAGATGTTTCTGTAACATACTGAGCCATTTCTGTGCAATGAGGTTCAAGAACGTGTTGGTTCTGGATTTGAATCTGTAAGTATATATGTATACCTGTTTTATCTAGTTGGACTAGATGAAATTACTTCAACTAAATCAGCTAAACTGGGGAGAAAAGAGGGGACTGGAATGAAGATTGAGCTGACTAAAAAAAATTGTGATATTGCTAATTAGGAAAAGATACAACATAAGGAAGTTGGCCAAAAGAATAAAAAGTGACTTAGAGTTGCCTCAAAAGAAAGGATGCTATTGGATGCATCCGAAGACTTATGTAAATGTGATGAGTGAAAAATAGCTGAAGATGAATGAGTACTGAAACATAGTATTTAAGTCTATGTAGAGAAAAAGAACCTGCAACTTGCTGTAAAATGAAAGACAGATTGCAAAATATATTTAACATGGACAGTAGAATTAGTACTCATTAGAATATATTTTAAAGTATGATAAAGACCTAACAAATAGTATGTCTTCATTTGACAAACAACAAAATAATGGACTAAAAAGAAAGTAACTGGTAGTTTCTTCAGTGTAGTATTAATAAGTGTTTAGATAGTATACCTGATAGATGCTTCATAGGTGCTAAAAAAAATTAAATGGTGAAAAAAGTTGTTAGAAGACAACTTGCCTGATGGATATATAGGATATGATGTTCAATTAGTCTCGTAGCTACTACCTTATATCACAGACAGGACTTCCACTGTTTGCCTTCAGAAAAGAAGGGGGATCTCCTATGCTTGCCTCTTTCGTTATTCCAAAGGTGTATAAAGCCTTGGATGGAAGAATCCATAGGAGTCCACACTCCTGTTTTCCTTTCAGTGCTCTCCTTTCCATACTTTATCTTTAGGGCAGCACTCTGAACCTGCTATTTGTGATGCAGATTACAGGAGGAATGAAGCTTAAAAGAGTCTTTAACATCTCTTTCTGCATTGTTGACTGCTAAATTCTGTAGGACTCATGCCCTTCAGGGAGGGAAGTTTGTGTAGAGGAGATGCAATGTCATAGGAAACAACTGTGAAACAGTTTTTTGATTGTAGTTGGTTAGTTGGGATTTTTTCCCTTTGTCAAGAGAAAATATGCAAATAGCAGAAAGCTGTTTGAGCTAATCTTTGAATAAGTGAAAGAAAGACACTGAAACTTGTGCTAGTTTTAGTAGGGACTAGGAATGCAGGTGGAAATATTAATGAGCATGGAGGGCTAGGATTTGATGGCTGATACCTAAAAATTGTTTAGTGATTATCTTTTTCCTTTTACACCAAGCTTTAGAGAACTCTTATATTGTGCACACAGGATCTTTAGGATCTTTAGGATCTTTTTATGATTCTAAATTCTTTTTGTTGATCATCTCATTGATGGAAAATATTTGAAAATTACACTTAATGTGTAGAATAACAGAAAAATGATAATGTGTGCTTGATTATGCATTAATTAGCATGGCAACACTCCACATGAGGCTTTCAAGGCTATCATAAATAGTGATACTGGAGGTCATTGAGCAACATGGTTATTCTTACAGTTTTCCAAATGGTTCAAAGGTCTGTAACACAAGCATTTCTGGAAATCTGCACACAAATTTCTATTATACTGAGAAATATTTTTTGAGAGGCTGGATATTAACCATGTTTCATTTTAATAGATAAATGTTGTGTATATTGGGGGTAATGCAATGTTATCATAGATGCCATTATCTAAGCAATGCTTATAGAATTCTGAAATGAATCAGGTTTTGCCTGAGGGATAAACTGACATTTCCATTCACTTTTTAATTTCCCTGGGACTTTACTGGGTTAATATGACAATTTTTCTCTAGGGATCCATCAGCTGACTGAAGAACTGTGATTCTGTTTCCTTCTCCCTCAATGGTAACAACCATAACGTTTCTTTTTTCCGTTCTTGCTGGTGTCCAAGTGCTTTTCTACAGGCTTTTCCTGAGAGCATTTAGGTACAAGGTTATGGCACTGGACAACTGGCCACTGTTGCGGTGTTCTTTGTGTATCACATCCCTGTTCCCTTGTCGAAGTGCCATAAACTGTGAAGGCCATGTAGAGCATATGAGGGTTCGTGTTCCCAGAGAGGGTGTGTATTTCACGCCTATGGTGAATTAACTGACAGTCCTCCAAATAATACAGTTTTAACCACTGCGTGTGCCTGCTTTGGAAACTATTCATTGTTTGCTTTATAAGATTTGGTTAAACCTCGCATCAATTTTCAACAAAATTTTTTTTTTTTTTTTTTGAATGGAATGATTACATTACATAGGGACTGCCTTGCAAGAGAGTACTTTGGATGGGAAAGTAATGGACCTTTTGGTTTTTTATTATAACTCACTTTTGCCTGCTTCTAATATTAGCAATGAATATGCTGTATTTTAAAAATCAGCTTCATAAAGTGGTAGTGCTCCCAACCTTTTTAGGCGGTCTTCCATTTACAGACTTTTCTCGTTGTCTTAGTAAGAACGTGGGAAGAAGGAAATCTTCATGAACTTCCATGCATGTGTGTAACAGGTGTTACTAAATTAAAAGCAAAGCTTTTAATGTGGGAGGAAAGTAATGCAATCTGCAGGTGATGTACCTTAATGCCAAAAAAGTTACAATTTTTGTTTATTTGTAATACTTCTGATACCTTGCAAAAATGTACGCTTAGTGTCATCCTAGGTTTATCTGACTTGTGACATTTCTACTTGATCCATATTTTTTTGTAACAGCAGGTGCCTGAATTCCCCTCCTAATGCAATTTTTTACACAGCATAAAATTCTAAAACTGATTTGCTCAGGGTGAGGGGTCTTTTAGAGTGCTTTTTAAGCATTCTTCTGTAATTGATATACTAATGACTTTCAAGGTTATATTGGAAGGAAAAAGGAAATCATGCTTCTGCAGTGGCTTTACAGTGCAGAAGATGGCATTGGAGAGATACATAGAACATACTAGGTTTTATAGGATCACAGTTGTTGAGTTTGTACTACTGTAGGTTTTCCTCTATGCACCTTTGTGTTGCTTATTAACACCGTTTTCAGTTTTCATTTACTTCCCTAAGTTTTGAATTACTTTGGTGTTTTCAGTTTTGGTAGGATGCCTAGAGGTTAGAAAACCCAACTCCACACATAAACTGGAAAATTCTACACTTTAATGTATTCAATGGAAGTTTACTTACAAGTCCCTTTGTAAGTGCTTCAACACCCTGCACTTTAATAAAGTGTCATGGCCTAGAACTTGGAAGATATGGATAAAATACAAGTAATTGTTTTTGAGAAATGGTGAGGTTTCGAAATAATGCAATATAAAGTTGAACCTTCAGGAGGCCAATTATTATACAATGATTAATACAATTAGGAAGGATTCTTGGTTCCTGTACTTTGCAATTATTACAGCAAACTCTTATCTGTAGTACTCAATATTTTGAGAAATAGAACTAGATTGTCTTGTTATGGCTACCTTCCTTTCTGGCAGGCTCCACAGATAAAAAGAACCAAATAATATTCAAGAATCTGTTATGATGAAAGCTATTATAATACATTCAGTAATTACCACTCTTACTACCTACCCTAGCAGAATTTGTAGATAAAACGCGTGAATGTGAAACATGTGCAACAGAACATCTGCTTCACTATATAAAATTACTTGTATTAGAGGAGAGATTAGTGAGTGTCTTTGTTTTACTGTTAAAGCTAATAAATATATGACAATGAAAAAGTGAAAATAAAGTCTCAAGATTATTGGATCTGGATGTTGTAACTCAATGAAACCAAACCGGAGTTCTGTTGAAATAATATTTTCAGCAAAGTTGGGGGGTTTTTTTGTCGTGCTGAGCAGGGAACATTCTAAGAATAGCAAGTTTATAAGGGTGAGATTAATAAGTGTAGGAAGCCCAGTAATTTTCCTCTGAGCAACATGCCCCTCTGACCTGCCTGTTTGCCAGAGCATAAGATTTCACCTAACTAGTGAAAGTGCTTCTCCGGCTGCATACCAGCATTCTTTCCTTGGATCTTTTTTTGAAGACTAACCTGATTTTTGAGATAGACTAGTGCTTTTGCATATTTATTGTTTTTTAAATCAGTGAATTATACTTAAGTTTAAGAAACCAGTCAGGGAAACTGTATAATCAATTCTGAGGGTTTGGAGTTATGATCATCTCTCAGGTCACTCCAGTTCACATCAACCAGAATGCAAGGCAGGTAACTGAGGGAGGGGGCAGGGAACAGGGAATGACTCAGCTAAAGAAATGATGTAGTGATAAAAGAAATAGAAATGATAAAGTGATAAAACTTTAGTACATTGAAAGTCTTTTGCAACACAAATACTCTGTAGCTCACTTTTAGGATTCTTTCCTCGTTCTGATAATGAATTGAAAGTTTAGTGTATACAAAAAGAAGATGCCTGTTTGAATTTTCTCTAAACTGAAAGACAGTGTTGTGTTTTAGAATGTGGTATTTGCACTGCAACATCCAAAACAGTATCATTCTTCTTGGTGATGGTGAAGTGCAGTTCATTAAACCCCTCACCCATCCCACCACAATATTTATCCTCAGAGAGAAGAAAACAAACAGAATGTCAGTTAGTTCTCAACTACGTGAATACATAAATCATCATTATTAGTGAATTTCTCTGTGTGAATTTTTCTTGCCTCTTTTCTGTATAATAAATGGATTATTTGGTTTGCTTGCAAATTGGTAAAGTGATAATGTTTTATATATTTCATGTCAGTGCCTACGGAAGAGAGAAACAAATGTTCCTCTTAAGCAAAATATTTCAACTGCTATAATGATCTTGGTAGGCTATGTGTGCCTCCTAAGCTTCTACAAGAAACAGTAATTGAATGAGAAACTTTGTTTTACTGTGTTCAGAAAACAATAAACTGTTCAAAACTCTACTAAAGTTTTGATTTTTGTAATTTATGCATCTATTTTCTATTTCCCATCAACATTTAATGTAAGTTGAGATTTAGAAGAAACCAACTATGAACCATTTTGGCACCGTAGGAAAGTCTTTAAGTTCTGTTGCAACTAATTTCTGGGGGTTTTTCACTGCAAAATACTGTAAAATGAATAGCGGGTTCAAATAACTGATTTGAAAGTATTTGGAGTGTTTTGAAGGCCTTTCTATTTTTCTTCTATAAAGAACAGCAAATGGAATCTGATATTTTAATGTAAAATAAAAAAGAAACAGGTAATTTTTTGTGGGTTATTTTTAACCCTTTCAATGGCAGAGTTGAGAGATTGAGGAGGAAAATTACTTGTCTCAATCTGGCAGGCACTATATCTGGACTGGCTCTATTTTAGTGCAGCTCAAATTCTAGCACGAGAAAATTGCAGAAATTTACAATTCAAAGTGTTTCATCAGGGAGAAATCCACAGATTGTTTTGACACTCAGTTAGAAATTCAGCATGAAGATGGACGTCTCATGAAATTTGCAGCTGCTGATTGAATTTATATTTCCATAAAGGCCATCAACAATAGCAGCCTGCAGGGGAAGTGGGGGGAAAAATGACAAAACTTGTGAGGCTAGCATTTTTTCCTCAGTCCTATAGTAACAAATTACTTGTAATAACGTCCTATACTGACCACGATTAAAGAGAAATATAGGGAGCTAGAAGGGAAAGATTTTTCAGTTTAACTGATTTGAACTAAAAATGTCTGAATTTTGATGTTTAAATATACATTTAGTCGTCTGTACAGTATATAAAATGCAACTGTAAATCAGGGGTGTCCTTAAAACTGAAAAATAAGACTCTTACTGATAATTGCAGAAGGTTTATCATACATGTAATTTGATTTTATAATAAATTCCCAGGATAGAAAATGAATGGTATTGAAATATAATAAAATAGGTTATCTTTATTAAGGGTGAAAATCTCATCACATCTCATCTCATCTGTGGCATGCTCCCTCTCATTCATACATTTACACAGATAGGAGAGAATGTGTAAGATCTGAATTTATTTTTCTGAGTAACAGGTCTCATTATGTTGGTCATTTAAAAAAGCATATATGCATTCACATAAAACAAATTCATGTTATCAAAACAATTAGTAAGAAATGCCATTGAGACAAATGCTACAATAGAATTGAACAAATGTATCTTTTTTTGGTTACAAGATTTTGTATATTCCTGTCTCTTTCTGATTTTATGGAAGAAAGAGGGCAGGAGAGGGAAAAGGTTAAATATTTCTGAAGTATCTTGTTTTTTGATAGAAGCGGTAAAGCAGTATCATTGTTGTCAATCTGTTGACAACTTTGTTTCAGAATATCTGTGCATCTTAAAGACTGTGGAGAAGTTCAATGTTTAGGTGTGTCCTTTAATCTTGGTGTTAGAGATTTCTGCCTGCAGCTCTCAATGCACTGCAAGGCAGCTACACCCACCAAGCTGTGTCCAGAAGCCTTCTCCTCATAGTTTGTAGTCTGCATTGGTGCCATCCTTTGCTGTGGTTAAGGAAGCTCAACAAATACAAGTTTTGAGGTCAGTGGACACCCAAGTGTTGCAGAAACTAAGAACGGAGTTCTCCACAGCCGGACAATTCAGAGTTGTGATTTAGTATGGTGAGACACAAGTCGTGTGGTTTTGATATTTAAGAATTAAAGTGCTTGTATGGTATCTTAATATAAAGACATGGGGATCACATGTCTTAGCTGCTCACACCAGAAAGGAGTGAGTTAGAATACTAATTAGGTTAATAGAGCAACTTTGCAATAACGGAAATCTCTATGAATGTCTTTATTTCTGAGTGCTTGCATTTTGGAGATTAAATTGATAGAGCGTCGTAGAGTAACTTTAATTTTACTACCAGTAGGTTTAGGAACCTACTAGTCTTTGATGTACAAAGAAATTAAATTGTTTGGTTATAGAGTTTATAAGTATCACAGCTTGTGTTTTCAGTAGTTGTAAACTCTGTATATCAAACACTTGTATTACAGTTACTGAAAGCTATACAATTCTAAAGGTCGCCATCCAAAAGTGGTCTTTCTACTTTTCTTTCACTGGCATCAGGGTAAATGCTTTCATATAGAAATTTTTGTATAAGCTTATTGGCAACTATTACAGTAGTTTCACCTGGTGCTTTTAGTGGCAGCAAAATACTCTCAAATCAATAAGCACTCAAATAGGTATTTAAGTACTTGATTAGGTACTTACATACTGTGAAAGCACATAGACCTCAGTTTTTTCTGTTTAGTCTGTAATTTAGTTAAGCTGGAACTGTGGAGCTAGAACAGGGAAAACTATCAAGTGTGGACTCTTTCATTGCTTTTTGTGTATGCATTTGCTCTTTCTGACTTGAAAAGAGACCACACAAACTCTGAGAGTTGAGTAGAAAAATAAAATGAAATAATGGGTTGACTCAGATGTAAAAAGCTTTGACTTAGGTTAGTCCCTATTCCCAGCTGTTGCACTTTAATGTTTTTCTGCTCAAATTAGCTTTGAAAGCAGATCAGGTATCGCTGCAATTCCTTGGGTATGTGAAGGCTTTTTAAAATTTCTTCACCACCTACACCGCTCTGAGCTCACCAAAATCACCTAAAGTATGGAGTTTTTTTCTCCAGATCAGTGTTACTGGAAAGCACCTTAACTAATGGGTACATGCACACAGGCCAGCTTAAAGAAACAAATTTTTGAAGAGAGCTTTGAAAGTGACCTAACAGTGTAAAGCTAGAGAGTAATCACCAAAAAAAAAATCATCCATTGAATGGTAAATGATTTTACATTGCTAATATTAATCGACTAAATTATTACTTACTAATATGTATTGTTTAACATTGTTTAAAAAAGTACCTATTACCTTTGAAATACTTGTTTGTCTTAGAACTAACCAAATAAACTAAACATTCTTTTATTTCTGTGTAAATGAAAGATGCTATTTTGCAAATGTCGGATATGAAAAGCTGTAGAAGTACATACTAACCTGAATAACAATGAAACTTAAGTTCCTACAAACATTATTACAGCATTCTTTCAATCTTTTTTTAAAAAATCATATTACTACTTAGGCCTGCAATTTATTTCCTATTTTTTTACTTCAATGCCTTTTAAATAAATTTTAAATTTTATATTAAATAACATGTTATACACGTATAAAGATATGTGAAAAAGCACACTAGAAATTTATTGTAAGTATAAACACAAAAGTAAAGAAAACTGATAAACATAAAAATTCCTATTGTAGTCATACGTCAGTTTCAAGTTAATGAGTCGGAAATGTTTCATAATTTGTTTCTAAACTAGTTTGCACCATTTTTGAAATATCTAATTTTAAGTATCTCCCTTTGAGCCTTCACAAATTAGGAAACGAGTGAAAACATGGTGAGATTTCTTTTGGCCTATTAACTGCCTAACAGCTTCTTCTTAAGGGCTCTAAGGTTGAAATGCTATTGTAATAATTAATCTAGGATTAGGATGAGGTATATCCTCTGTTGTTTTAGAACTGAGATGACAATTTTGAATTCAAGATGTATAGTCTATCATATTATAGATACAGAGTTGTCTTTAAGCCCTCAAGCAATATTTTCTTTTTCTTTCTCATAATAGAAGTAAGGCACGATTTGCTGGTGGGGTGAGGTATTCAAATTCAGTTAGTTTATCTGAGTGAAAGCTTAAACTTTCAAGTTGGAAAAAAGTGGTAACATACATTTTTGGAACTCACCACTGCAATATTTATCTGCTACATAATATTGGTATTTTGAAACACTGGAACTTTCTGTGACAGCATTTTGAGCTTTTAAGTTCAATGTATCATGCATCTTTTCCAGGCCAGGTTCTTGTTCTTTTGTCTCAGTATCAATTTTTATTCCGTCTCAGATTAATTCTTTAGGATTAGTTAAAGCTGAATCCCAGCAGTCAAGTAGGAACTTCAGTATTGTTTTATAAAAAACATGAATATAATATCTGGGCACAGAAGATGATTGCCAGATCCCAGGCTATGGTTGCATCCTCAGTTGGGCAGTAGTGCCCCTGGGTGCACACCTTGGTGGTGCGGAGTTGCGTCACTTGTCGTTTTGGTGTCTGTGCCATCACAGCCCTCTAGGTTGCCATTTTCTGACGTCTGAGGGAGAAGAGTCCCTGTTGCCACTTCACCTGGTTATGTCAACCTGACTGCCTCATCTTGCAGGACTTATCTTTGCCATGAGGTTATTTATGAAGTACAAAACTTCCTGTTAGACCCAGCTCCATGATGAAACAGAAGATATGTTCTCTTTTGGCACCCTATCAGACTCTACTGTTCTGTATATTTATTTCAGTCTTTGTTACTTATTCCATTTCCTTGAGCTTTTGGTGTTTCTCTTGACTGTAGCAGGCTGCACTTAGCAGACATCCCCACAAATTGTTTCTTGTTCAGGGTCTCACTGTAGTCACTTGTCCTGTCATGTTGAGATTGCTTCCTCTTTTTTCAAGGAGGAACTCCCTCTCTTTGCCAGGATCCCCCTTAACTTGCCTGGGGGGCTGTCAGTCTGCCAGTATCCCACAGATGGTGTTCTCGGAAGTCTACATCAAGTTTTGACCTTGTTCTCTGGTATTTGCACATGCACACACGTACACACACCCCTGCCCCACCAGCTCCTTTTTTTTCTTGAGCTTTCCCGACAGTATTTCTAGGTTTTTTCCTAAAGCCCTATTTTAACCCAGGAAGAGTAGCACTTCCCCTGCTGGATGACCCAAGAGGCTTTTTTGAGCAAAACCCCAGCATTCAGCATGTCTCCTGATTTTTGCAAAGGGGGCTGGAGCTCCTTCTTTTTCTACTCGGATTTTCAACAACACCATCAATTTCGGAGCCATGTTGGCAGGTTTAGAGGGGCACCACCTCTACCTTCTTGCTGTGTCTGAAATATTAGGACCTATGTTCAGTCATATCTTGTCCAGATATCAACTTTGCAAGAGTTTTTGTGTAATTACTACATAGGTGTGAACAAGCAACTTACTTACAGCAGAAGTGTATTTGTTGTGTTTTTTGATGTATCTTTATCCCAGTTTTTCATCTGACTTTATTTGTGAGACTCCTGTTAGCAAAAGGACTGGGTGAGGTTGTATACATACACACACCTTTTCTTATGTTCTTAAAATATGCCGTCTTGTAGTACAAGTGCAACTTCAAAGGCTACTTTTGTAATTTATATGGTAAAATGAGCAGCATATAAATTGTAGAATAGAGAATAACATTAAGGCTCTTTGTATGTTTGTAGGATATGCATGTATGTGGAGTGGGTAATACATCTCAAGGACTTTAGCTAACTTTTCTTCAGAAGTTGCACTCTTGGGTTGACTGTGGCTGATACAGATGAGTGTTTTTCCCTAACCTCCACAATGAAAAGCAAACATAGTAAAATAGTAGTACCAGTATTCTTTAATCTTTCAAGTGCAGTACAGGATTAGCTCTAATTGTGTTCAGACGTGACCTCTTGTATAAGACTGAATTTTCTTTGCGAATCTCACACCTGTATTGCTTTTGTAAAATTCATTAAAATCTATTAAAACCCAAAAATAGCATTAGTACCCTGAGAATGTATTTACAGCTATTTCTAATAATTGCATTTATTTTGGAAAAAGTGTAGATGGTAAATGAGTTTTTGCAAAGGATTTCTAACTGAAATGTAATGAATCATCCAAACCGGTCCGTAAGTCTGTGTTGGATCATATTGCAGAATGACTGTTCTTCACAGCTGTGTCTTTCTTTTCATTTTATTTACAATTCATACCCTTGCTGTCATTTACCCATTTCTCTTCCCTGTATGGCTGCCTTTTTGTTTATCTTCCTGCATTATGTTTTTATTTATAAGAGTACGAGTTATTGTGCACTTTCTATCAGCTTGCTAAATTCGCTATATACATGCTAAGTTCCCATTTTAAACCATTTTTCATACATTTACAAAATAAATTCAGCACTTCATTCTTGGATTTATTCACATTTTTACAGTAATTGGTAGAAAAGTGTTTCTTGAATCCGACAGACCAAAAGAAACCAGCGGAACAGTTGGGAGAAAGCTTCTTTATGACAGACCACTGAGTTTCCATCAGCTCTCCAAGGAACTGTCATTTGTACTAGTATCATTTGCACTTGTGTTCCCAAAAGAAGGTAATGCTGCATAATTCTAGTAGGCTTATTGTAGACTCATTTACAAAACAGTGTTTATTTGTAAAGACATGGTAGGTGTTGGGCTTCAGAGATGAGGAGGAAGACATAAGGCTTTCCAGTGAGCAGGGAGAGGGAACTGGTGGCTCTGCATCCTGCTGCCAGGTTAAGAGAACTCAGGGACTCCAATGACAGTGGGTATTTAGCAGAGGAATTTGTCTGTCCATTGAAGGAAATTGTTTCTCGAACAGATGTTATTTAATTGAACTTCCACAGTCTTAAGATACAGCAGGTTTTCAAAACATAAGGTTTGTGTGAACATATATAAAGTCCATGGGCACTGATCCCAGAGGAAGTTACTGACTTTGTCAGCTGGCAATTCTTTTGGGAAGTGAAAAGGGACTGTGGTGTTTGTAGTGTGTGCGAGTCTTTCTTTGACAGTACATGTTCCCAAAAATGGAAGCAATTGTCCTGGCTTGAAACCTTCAATAGAAGTCTGAAGAAATGTCTTTTGGAAAGAAAATACTACTTGCAGACAACTCTGAAAAGCCAAATACATTGTTGTTAAGATGTCATACAAATAGCAAAATTGAAACCATTTGACCATGACTGCCTGGTACTTACAGCTTTTTTGGACTTGCTGAGTCAGCACTTAACAAGTTTAATATTGCTTGATCCTGCATTGTTGTAAAACTGGAAATCACTGATCCTAGTTCATTTGAGGTTGATGGAAATCAGAACCATAGAACATCTGTGGCCTTGCTGCTCTTAAAAGTTCAAATGTGTTTTGATTTTATAAAGCATGAAGCATTTTAGGTTATTTCAAGTGTATTAAAAATTATTGGAGAAAATATAACTACATCTGTAAGTGATAGATGTTAGGTGCAAATACTTAGCTTTTTTGTATTTCAGAATACTATATTGATTTATTGTGTGAATTAATATAATGGACTCTTGGAAGTTATTCATTTGTCACTAAGCAAAAGTTAATTAACTTAATAGAAATATAAATTTGGAAAAAAACCCCCATAATTCTTTGGGAAAAAGGTATTATTTTAAAATATGTATGTCTTTCCTAAGGTGAAGATAATTATTGCAGAAACACTGGAATACTGACCGTGAAGTAACATGAAGATAGTGATCAGTGAACAGACTCCCTCAGCTAAAAATCTATGCAAAGGAAAGATAGTGGCTTTCACAAATTAATACTTACCTTTAAAAGGGTTGTCTTTTCACTTTCTTCGCAACACACGTATTTCCCTTCTTTAGTGGAGATGAAAAATTTGGATCTTGTTCTGACAGTGATGGGCTGCTCATGCAGCTTGTAGATAAGTAAATCTACATTTGTTATTGCTGGAGAAGTAGTTCTTCCTCTGCTTTGTATGAAGAACTTCTCATAGTTCAGTTGCTTTAGTAATTTAATTACTGCTTCACATTTAGCAAAAGCTACAGTTTATTTGATGGTTAACAAACAGGAAGGAAATGGGTGACCTATGAGTGTTGTAAGATACTGCTGAAAAAAATTTTAGAAACCTTTGTTTTGAGTGGTTGAAGTTTGTGTTGTGTTGCTGACAATGAAATAATAGCCTGTTAGTGAATGAAGTACAATATAATCTCTTCAAAGTACATAGCACTTCAGTAAAAAAGTATGCTTTAAAAATGCTTCTTTTATCATGAAGTTTAGAGCACTGCTGTGCAACTGGAATTCAGGCCATTTGCCTTAAATTCACAAAGGTTGCATGTTCAGTCTGTGCATTTAAAAAACAAAATCTTGGTGGAGTGTTTCTTTGATGGACTCTTACCATGCAGACGTTGCAAATCAGCAAGCCAAAAGAGTCCTGGTCCTGAGTTCTCATGAACATCTGATATTAATTTAGTTTGAAAGGGGATTGTTACTTTAACGTAGTAGTGTGTGAGAGGGAGATCCCATTTCCATCTTCTGACTGCAAAACTGATCTGCTGATGTTTTATAGCTGGCAGGGGCTCTTGTTCAGGTAGCTCAGTGCAGATACCAAAACCATCCAGTCCCCTGTTGCTGGTCCCATTTCTGCTCTCACTGATTATATGTGCCGTAGTTTGTTTAGCTGTACACATTATACAAACTTTTTTGAGGGTTAATAGGAAATATTTTTCAAATAATGGTTTTGTAGACAGTGAAAATCAATCTAGGGCTGCCGAAGATCTTTAGAATAATGTATATACTTTTTTTTTCCAAGAAATTGATATCAGAAGAGTAATAATTTGGTTATAGAACACCACAATTTTGGGATCCATTACTTATTTTCATCTGGAAGGTTCTTCAATGGCTTGTTCTAAATGTAAATTACATATATATCATATTTCGTGACTGCAGTGGAATAACTATGATATTTTGCCCATAGAAGTTACTGAAAAATTAAAGTATTAATTTTATAACATCTGTGCTTATCTGCTATTAACCATGGGTTTTGTTGTGAAAATATAACCTAGTTTCTAGGCTCCTTAGTCTATGGATAAAGCTGTAGAAATTTAGAAACTGATTCATTACACCGTTGGCTACCCCTTTATGTTCCACTGTATATTTCCTTTGCTGGCTTTGACTATCCCCTTCTTATGCCAGCAGGCCACAAAACTTCTGCTAAACACTTTTGTTTTCAGGCTTTTATGCAAATTCACTTCAGTCATGACACATTGTTTTTCGGATAGACTGGGACTGACAGGTTTAGAGAAAATATGTGAAGAAAGTATATAAATGTAACATATATAAATACTGTATCACTTGCTGAAAGATCTGTCAATTACTTACGCTTCTTGGCCATTTTGCCTGCTTGAAAACTGCAAAACTGGAAATTTTGGCTACTTTGGTGTTCAGTGTAAACAATGTTGTATATGATATTCCACATGAACATTCTGTACATTTGGTAAATTCTTTCTGAAATGACCTGCTTTTTGTTTTAAGACACAATTGGATATATTGTGTTATGTATATAATCCCAACTTGAAGCATTAATGGTTCTTCGGTGTTTCTAGCGTCCAGTGGTCACATGAAAATGAGGTTACTTTTAAAGTGAAAAGTGTCCTTATGGTGTTATTTTTAATTGCTTCATGTGCATGTATGCTCTTACAAGTGAAGTTTCATGCATTGCTGTAGCAAAGACCCTGGTATTTGTTTGAAAACATGGGAGTGAATTAATATGAAGCAAAACAGTCAATGAAACCAATCTTTAGTATGAAAAACCACTTCCTTGAACTGTAAAAGGTTTTAATTACATCTAAAGAGGCCTCAGTGCAGTCTTCACTACAAAAGCCTATGTAAATTATTTGTCAGTGGTGGTCTGCCAAAAAAACCTAGGGGACAAGGTAAATCAGACAGTTGAAGTTAATTAGTGTTATGTGTGCATCATAAATGCAGAGAGGCTTAAAAGCTATCAGCAGTACACAAAATAACACATTTGGGAAATAATTTCTGAGTTTGGCTCTGCAGTATGATTAGACTGTGGGATCTGGAGAATGAATTTTTATGGGAGTATTATGAAAGCTTGCAGCAGAATAAGACGTGGAATATTTTGTTAAATGGTATCAGTCAGAAGCTGTGGTGACAGAAGTAAAACACTTCTTCATTACTCTTTCTTATGGCAGTTTATTTAGATGGTGTAATACTCAAATTATGGACAGTTTTTTAAAAGGTGCTGTTCTAACAGTAAAGTCTGGTAACTTTACAACATTGGAGAAGAGTGTTTTTTCTGAGACTTTTATAGGATCAGCCCTAATTTGATACCTGTTTAGCTTTTCTGGAAATCTTCTGTATGGGAAGAAAGTAATTCTGTAGTTGTGTTTTGCTTTGTAGATAACAAGTTTAAGAAATTAAATCATCACTGGTATTGTTGAAAAAAATTATATTAAAGCAAGATACAAGCTATAATTTCCTTAGCGTATAGGAATTGCATACTTATAAAACAAATAAATATCAATCATACAGCTTTCAACACTGATTAAAAATACCTAATTTTAAAGGTGAAGGCATGCTACACAATATTCTTTGCCTGATAGCATATCTTGAAAGAATAAAAATGTTGCATTGCTTAAAAATAAAATATAAAGCTAAAGAAGATACTTAGAAAAGGAATTTCAGATTCTATCCAAGTTCTTATTTTACTGTATTAAATAATAATGAATAATAGTGTGGGGTTTAGCTACTAATGGTTTTAAGTCTCAACTGGTATCAGTTTTAAAACAACTTCAGTTTAAATACTTGTTGAAAGCATACTGAAGGAATGAGCTGCATTAATCACTTCATTATGAAATAAAATGTTTTATGCAGATATACTTTGTGTTTCGTCAAAATGTCAAATTTCTCCGTACCAGCACCCTAGGAAGAGAAAAAGCTGGTAAAAAGAGCCTAGGGAATATTGTTAGGTTTTTCCCTGTGAGGGATGGGAACCTTGCATATATTTCTAGTACCTGGTAATTTAAAAAGCAAATTAAAATACTCTTTCTCTATACAGTAGCATGATATCTAACAGTCAGTCTGCTGCGTACCACCTTACTGTTTGAACTTATTTAATTCTTCTTCTTTGGCAGTAGTAAAATCAGAATGCGGGATGTAGATTCAGGTTCCTCACAGTTGCTCCCCTTTCAATATACTGAGTGTTCCCTATCAGATTCCTATCTACTGGCTTTTGGTTTTTAACAAGGAAAATATTTAGTTTATAGGCAGTTGTGAAAAATCTCAAAAGCACAAGGCAGTTGCCGGTGACTGGAGATGCTGTGGCCTGACTGCTTTGCAAACCTAACCAGTGAGCTTTGGGTGCTGTTTTTTGTCATTAATAATGCAAGTCAAGTATAGAACATGGAAGCTTTTCTTGAAGTTACTGAAATATACCTTTCAAATTGACATCTAGATGCTAATAATTTTCTCAGTATTTTAATCTTTCATTTTTGTCCTGTATATGTCATTGCACTCATGTGAATAAATACAGTTCTTTCAAAACAGTAAGGTGATCAGCCATTGTAAATTTATTTGAAAATATATAATACATATTATGTATTATATATAATATATATAAAATATGATATATTATATATTAAATATTTTATATATATATATGCCTTTTTCTTTCTTTTTTTTCTGCTATAGGGCAGATTATACCAGAAAGAAGATTTGTAGAAGCAGTTGATCGTGAAGCGTATCTGTATCAAACTGGTGACTTTCCAGCAGAATGGGAAGGTAAATATTTTGGTTTTATTTCCAGATAATTTTGCCATTGAATGTAGACTCTGTATTTTTAATGGAAAGCCTGATTATGTGAACAAGTTGTTTGTTATCCTTCATTTTAAGTAAGGCAGGCTTTTATTTAAATGCATAACGATGAATTCTTAAAGTAACCTCTTTAAAAATAGGAAAAGTTTTGTTTGAGAAGTCGGTACTTAATAAAAATTAAGCCTATGTGGACATGGCTTATTTCTATTAAATGTGAAAATATTTGTGCCTGGGGAGGATCTGATTGAATAACCAGCATGAAATATGTTAAATAACACAAAACTTCCTTATTATTCCTTCACTGCAGCGTTAATATGTAGGTCTGTTGAGTTATTGGTGCCACAGTGATGGGGTTTGCTTTTTTGTTTTTTTTTGGTTTCCTATATTCTCCTTTGTACAATCTGGTAGAGAGTTGGACACCCTGTTAATAATTAACCAATTTATCCCGCTGCTGCTGATTAAATTCTTGTCTGAAAATTTGAGATATAATAGAAATTTTTGGGAAGTTGGAGCATTTCTTTAGGATTAGCTGATCAGCTTTTGGAGAAAAAAAGAAATGAGAGGAGTATATGTTGGTCTTTGAGGTTGGTAGGTGCTTGAGCCCCATATGGGGCTAAATGTGACTTAAAATCCGGGACTCTGAAGCATAAGCAAGGAACCCCTGATATAGTACATAGAAGCTACCCGTCACTCAACTTGCTTTTTTGGAGAGAAAAATACCTGGGCATCTCCCAGAAGTTGGTAAGTTTAAAGCGAACAGATTTTAAGCAGTATGTATTTAAGCTCTGGAATTCCTTGTTGTTGAATGATTCTGCTTGCTGGAAGTTTACATGAGTTCAAAAAGAGATTAAAAGTATTGGTGGAAGAAAAATTGTTCTTATACACAGATATTACTGTAGTTTAATTTGTCAGTGAGCTGCAAATGAATTGAGTCTACAACAGGTTTTGAGGAAATGTCTTAGTATACTTGCTTTACCTCATTCTCTTCCAGTTATGCCTGATGCTCTTCTCTAAGGGAGATTATACTGATCAAAGAGAAAACTTCAGGTCCATTATATCCCTCCATGTAATCAGTAGAGAAATAGAAAACATTCTCATCTTCTATTTTATCATTGTCATTACACTAAATTATAGGATTTTTGCTGTGGTCAACTGAGACTAGTATTAACAGCTGAAAGCTTCTGAAAGGTGTTTCAACACTGTTGGCAGTGTTTGCCAACTGTGGTGAAACCACAGTATCAACAGTTTCTGTCTTTACTGCTTCAGTACCCACATTGGGTTGGCAAGTCTTAATCTAGTTGTTCCTGGTTCTTTGTCCATCCAAGATAGCCATCTTCTGAAGGAGAGCAGCTGCCTTATAGGCTTGTCCTAGCTAAATCATCTGGTGCTTGCATGGAGATCTATTTATCCAACTCTCTGAAGGTCTTTTTCCTCATCCAAAAGTTCTCTAGCCACCAGTGCTCATCTTCGTTCTCTGTGACTGTCATGCAAACACTGCACCACAGACACCGAGAAGCATATATGAAGCTTCAGGTAACTCTGCTCTGCTGTGAATGAATTCTCATCCAGGACAATTCAGTAGTCTCTGTCTGCACTTGGCTGGAATTAACAGGAAACAGCATGGACAGTCAGACTGTCTCAGATGGGTGTGGACTAATCATCCTTGCACAAATGGTCTTAGACTGGTTCAAGCAAATTGCTATCCAAACCCATTGCTTCATACTGCTGAGATAAAGCCTCTGCTGTATCTCTCTTCAGAAACTTAGCACAAATCCCTGTGATTTGACAATGTGGTGCCTGGGAGGTTGCAGCTTTTTGGGAGATTGTGTTTGACAAGACCTTGAAGTCAAATATCACATACCCTCATGGGCGTATGGACTTGCCTAAAAAGCTGCAACTGCCAGCAGAGATCTGAGATACTCTTTTCAAATCAAGGCATCCTCTTCAGGTTTGTTTTAGAGAAGAAATGATGAACTGGCAATTCCTGGTTTTATGAGCTATGTTTACAGTTTCATTGCCTAACTTCTTCATCTTTGTGACTATGAGTTTTTTTCTTTGTGATTTTGTCAGCAAATACAAAGAATTCACAGAGGAAAGGAAAATTTGCAGTTTGCAGATTGAGTAATAGTCTTTTCCTCTAGTGCTGGTTTTGGCCAAGGATGGGGTTAATTTTTTGTAATGGCCAGGAGAGGGTGTGGCTGATGGGGTGTGTCCAGAATCCAGATGTTATGCAATACCACCTCAGGTCAATGCTGGGAGTAGGGGAAGGGGATTCTGGCTTCTGAGAAAAAGGGTGTGGCTTCTGGTTGGAAAAATCATGACTGTGGTCATCTCACATCGTCCTCAGTGAGCATTTTGCATGTAAATTACCCTCTCTGTTGTGTGCTTTTGTTGTTTGTATTAATATTTGTTTGTTTCCGTATCTCATTGCTGTTTCCAGTCAATTGTTATCTCACCCCATGATCTTTGCCTTTTGTGCCTCCCATCCTCTACCCTGTCACCCTCAGTGGGGAAGGGTGGAAGAGGACGCAAGAGGTAGTGAGGGAGTGGCAGTGTGGCTTGAGGAGCTTTTGTGTGAGAACTAAATTGGGGAGTACCATTCCTCAACCACACCAATACTGAATTTCTCTAGAAAGAAGAGATACATGCATGCTTTTTCCCTCAGTGCATTTAAGCAGAATGGGTGTGTAGTGTATGCTTCTGAGAGATAAAGATGGGAAAAAAGGCTAACCTGTATTTTTTGTCCAACACCAGCACAACCTTTGCAAATGGTTTTCTGGATGCAGAATTTTAAAAAGCCAAAACTGGTACTTCTGCTGTGGATATTGAAGCTTGAAGTTTGAAGAACTGTTACGTCCTTGCTACGTATTGGGGTGTGAGTTAGGGATATAGGATGCTCTGAATTTCCATTCATCGCTACTTCTTTTTTGCCTCTTGTAATAAGAAAAATTCTCAATGAGTTAAAAATGAGAAGGAATGGAAAGTGTAGATAGTTCAAATAATACTATAGAAGTCAGTTATCTGAGTAAGAACAGTATAATTCAAGATTTTTAGACACTCTTTGCTGAAAGGCTCATTACATTTCTGTCCCAATTTTTTCCTCTTTAAGATTGGTCTAGAAGTTTCCCAGGCCCACAAGACCTGTGCTGAACTTTCACTCTGTATGTTCTGTCCAGACTCTTGAAAATTTCCCAGTACATTCTTTCTGTGGGTGTTCACGTTATAATTCGTGCTATTATGGATGCTGATCATTCCAGCAAATAGACTGAGACTTTGCAGAAGGAAATACTTGCTGTTTCCTCTGAACAGTAAAAGATGAATATAAGATTAGAAGCTTATTTAATATTTCTTATTTTGTTTGCTCTTTGCTCTTGGACTCTGTTGAGCACAAGCTTACATCTCCAGGGCCCTCCTCTCCAAACCCTATGTATTTACTTTGACATCCATGGCCTCTGCTTAAGTTTGGGCTGGCTCTCCTTCCTATTCCTTTCAACCTTTTCACTTTTAGGACTGTGCCGAAGAGTCTGTTGCCTCCTCTTCTTTTCTTGGGATCTGTAGAGAGCTGCTTTTACCTGTCTTTGTTCTGCCAGGACTCAGGTTTTTTTACTTGGGGACAATTCTTAATGGCCACCTGATTTAAAAGCAGTCATCCCAGCACCCTTTCCCTTTCTTAGTTACACTACAGAACTGTATGACTGACTGTATGACTAGAAAAAGAAACCTCTTGTGACCAAAATTAATAAAAGTACCATCCCTGGAAATACTTACAGGCATGACTTGTCGGAGACCTTTCACAAAACCAGGGACAAAGACTAGTGTAAGGAATGGGAACAGGCTGTGGTGAAACTGGGAGAGGATCTGAGTTAAATCTCATTCTATACCTAAGACATTCAACTTGGATAGCTGGTAACCTGAGGAACTGATTCTAGTGCTGTGTTTATCAAGTTTTGAACACGTAGTAAGGTAAAGGAGACCAAGTAGAAAGCTATAAATCATCATCCAGATCACAGACTCAAACTGTGCAAGCTGTTTCTTTGACTCTGGAGTGGGTATTCATATGCTGATCCTGGGAGCTTACTGAATACAGGGCCAAGGGTTTACTCCTGAAGGACTTGTCTGGAAATTTTATCCTAAAGATGTTTTAAGCGCTCTGTGGGATTAAACTATCTATGTTCTTAGATCTGTGAATTTTATGAAAGTTCTGAAATGTCCATTAAGGCTTTTGTAAAACTAAAACAGAATCCCTTGTGTTATCCTTAGCGTTAGCTCTTTGTACACATAAAATTCAGTTAATTTAAAAAATCCAAAAGTGTGTTTCCTGTTGTACTATAATTTTGAATTTAGACTGTAATCCATATGTATAATACAAATATTGCCTGATTTTGTTTAGCTGAAGTCTCTTATATTTTGCTTCAGAGTGGGAGCGCCTACTTTTTCTTAGGCAGTATGGATGCACACAATAGATAACATTTCTGTATTTTAGTTCTGAATGTTCACCTACTGAAGAACGTGGAGTTTACCTCCTCAGGACATGTCAATAGTGCTCATGATGGAAGAGCTGTAATTTTACATACCACAGGGATTCAGGAGATAGCATCTTCATGCAGCATATTATTGCCATCTACTCTTAATCTCTCTTTTCTTCTTCTTGGTAACATTTAGTGATTAATGGGAGCCTTAATTTGTATGTTCACTTCTGTGGTCATTGCAGTGTGTTATCTGCCAGTAGGAGTCTTAAAGTTCAATGCAAATTTCATTCATACTAATAAGAATCCAAATGAGTCCTGATGAAAGAGTGTGATTGTCTCAAGGTAGATGTCCAGCTTACTTGCAAAATTCCTTTCAGATAAGGGTGGAATTAAAATGAGTACATCCAGATAAAATTAGAAACAGCAGTTTTAAATGGAGGCAATGATACATTTTGCCAAAGCTTTGAGGGGCAGGGAAGATGTTTTGGTTGCACTCAGTACATATGTGTTACCTTCTCTGCCAGGTTTAAAACATCTTGGCTGACAATGGTGAAGGCATTTTGTTTTGTTAGCTTGGGGAATGGGAATGTCATGTAGAAGTTTTTCCCAGCTATAACTGTCACCTTTTAATTAGGTATATGCCTGTGTGCGTATGTCATTCAAATAAAATGTAATAAAGCACTGTGCAGATTTGAAAGTAAACCAGTGAGAGACTCCAAGTCAGAAATACAATTTAATAGGAAAAAGTAAAATAAATGCAATAGTACAAAGAAAACCACTGGCAGAGTCAGAATACAACCTGGCACTCTGTCGGTCAGGGTGTTGGTAACAGTCCAGATGAAGTGGTCCTGTTGAAGCAGTGATCCTGTAGAAAAGAGTCTGGTCTTTACCTGAAGGTCCTGTGGCATAGCATAGCTCTTGTCCTCTGGGAGTCCCGTAGGTAAGGGCTGTGTGTGCTATTCCAAACCTCTGATTATATACAGATGGGAACTCTCAGTTCCTCCTCCTGGGCAGAGCCTCTCCCAATGGGATGGTGAGTCACGAGGCAAGGCATTGATGGGCCCATCAACAGGAGACAGTCGGTAGGAGTTATCTATGAGTCACGCTGCAGGGTCCTTGATTGCCCATTAAACAGAGATAGCCCCCCGGAGGGAGTTATCAAGGGTGAGTCATGGTAGCAGATAACGAACTCTGTCCCACCTGTTTTAACAGCTTATGGAGATGGTGATAGAATACATGCTTTTGGTTACATCTTACATTGTAACCTAGGACAAGCACCTACTTACCTTGTTTCCATCAACAAATATTTGACTGTGGTATTGATGCCTATAAAGCTGTTCAGTAGTTTAAAAATGCATTCACCAAAGGTGTAATGCCGATCATTAAGAAAGGTGCAGGAGCTTTTTCTTTACTCAACTGTCTACACAGGTATATTTTCTAAGGAGAATGCAAAATATCTAAACTTCAACATATTACTTACTTGGATTTTGTTAAGGCTTGTGCTAACTCAGCAGCAAATTTGTTATATTTTTGTACACCTTCATTCTTCCTTTACTCCCATGAATATCTCTTACATGTGAGTTATGAGATGTTGATGCTTTTTTAAACCATGTGTTGGGTGCTCAAAATTTTATTGATAGCTTAAAAATCAAAGACTTGAAAGTCTTTTAAAAATTTCCCTATCTCAAAGAGAACCACATGAAAACTGATGAAAATTAAATATATTAGAGTTCTCCCATTCTTATCCCCAAAGATTAAGGAGTGGTCAGGTGAATTATTAGTAAAATGCATTGCTTTTGAAAGACTGATAAAACTATTAGATGCTAAACTGCAGTATGCTAAAATATACTGAATTCAGATGATGTTTTCTTTGCTTTTAATCTTGTATTGCATCTTGAGCTTTATGAAGAATATTTAAGAAGTGGATTTGCACAGGGGAATATGACAATGTTAAATCTAACTAACTTCATCTTATGGATGTAAAAAGATTTTAGTACATTTTCTTTCTGTATTTCTCCCTCAGCCACATGGCAGTGAAGAAATCTTTCATTAAATAATGACTTTCTTATGCAGTTCATTAGAGATATTAAAATTATTTACTTGTAGTAGTTCAGAAAATAGTATCATTATTTGTGCCAACAAGTTTTATGTACCATTAAGCTGAAAAAGATTTGGACTCCTGACGTTTATTAGGAAAAAAGGAAGGTTGATAGCTCCTATAAAACCATGCATTCAAGTGTTGTTGTAACTGGAAAGAAAAAGAGCAAAATGTTAAAACTGTGTGTATTATTTATGTATTTAAATAGATACCGTTTTGTTATGGAGTGTTTGACATGAGAAATCTTCCTAAATTAAGGTTTGTTTTGTTGCTTTTGAGTGTTGGTAGTGAGTTCAGTTAATGAATGAAAATGCGTTGTGTAATGCTCCTTACTTCACAGCCTTTATTCACAGGACATGTGTGATTGTGTTACCCTTCACTGTTTTGTTTGCAGCTTGTTAAATGAGCTAGATAATTAAATGATAAAATCTTTTACTAGAAGTATTCCATTCATCTGAAAATCATTAGTCAAATGATTGCTAAAAGTCACAGGTGCTCTTGAAAGAAAATCTATTGTAATGTTTATATTTCAGCAGTACTTTCTAATGGCAGCTTAATTTTTGTAGTATTTCAAATTTTTTCTTTTGAGATCAGTTATTGTAGTCATCTGAAGTTTAAAATGCAGCTGGTGTTTTAAGAAAATACTGGCAATTTCAAAAAAAGTAAATCAATTTTTACATGCTGAGAGTTGTGGGATTGGAAACAGTGGTACTGTCCTTCCATAGGTCAGGAGCAAGGTATGGCAAGGTAGAAGATGATATTCTGTTGAAAGTAATCTGTTAAATTTTGATGGTTTAAAGCTTTAATTTTTATGAGACTTTTTGAAGTACGATATTTCCTTTTTTTTTTTTCTCCAGCTGTATCTTTTATTGATTTGTGTCTAGTATACATATCTGAAACCTTTACTACTTTCTTGCTTTTTTTCTGAATGATGTTGGTAAGTATTTCAGTATTCTGAAACTGTTGCTAAGTATGGACAAAGTTAACTTCTGTCAGGAGGAAAGGCTTATGTGGTAAGATTTTCTTCAATAAAATTGTTGGGTTTTTTACAGAGTGTCTGCAAGGCTGCCAGCTGAGAAGTGGCAGTCTCAGTTTAGTCTCTGATCTTGCCTGATTTTGCAGTTTGAAATCCATGTAGAATTTAAATGTTTGTAAGTACTACAGGTACATGTAGTTCTATAAATCCTATAATTCTATAGATTTAATAGAAAGTCACTTAGTTGTGTTTTGAATTACCTTAATGGGCTGTTTTTCTTTCCACTGACATAAAACTTGCAGGAACAGTGATGTTGGCTGCCCATAGCTCTGTCACTTCTCCACAATGGCGAATTTGGATCTATCCTTTGTTAGGACTTCTGAGAGGAGCTGACAGGGACTGCTTTTAAGAAAAGTAGTTTGAGAAAGATACTTAAAAGTACATATTTTCAGGAAGTGGCATCTAATAGACGAACCAAAAGTATTACCTTGCTTCATATCTTTACAGGTATTTTACCATTAAACTTTGCCATTAACCAAGGCTGGTGGCCTTGCCATCCTGGCTAAATTCCAAACTCTCAAAGACAAAGGGTGTCTCCCTTTGTTCATATGATAACTGGAAGCTATTCTCCCTAAAAAAACTTGCATAATGCTGCTGAAGCCATGGTATTAGTGTTTCACCTTCTATGTAATTGCATTTTCAGAAGTGAGATGATGTTATGACTGTGCAGATTTTAGTGTCTTAGACTAAGACACTAAATCATTCTCTGGTTCCCCTCAAAATACAGCACAGATGGTATTAGAAAATTAAAATTTGGAATAGTTCCTTCTTAAAACATTTCTGAAACTTTATAGATGGCTACAAGTGAGGCCAGGAATTTGAGTGGGTTATAGCAAAATGTTATTTTTGCTCTAATTTTCAAGCATAGTAACAAAAATCTTAATTATCAAAACAAACATATGAAATAACATTTTGTTGCGTCTCAGCACTTGGAAGTGGCTGTCCTTATGTTTGTCATTCTGTTCATTACTGGCTACTTGCATTCTGCTACTAATTAATTTGAAAAATACGAGCAGAAAAGATAAATGTCTTTGAAGTTTCCAACCAAGTACCTACCAATTGTGTGGATTGAAAAGGCATGAAAAAATGCTGCAGTAGTGGTATTTCTAAAAAGTGGTGTCAGGTAATTCCCCTAAATAATGTCCGTAACAGTTGGAGCTCTCTCTTTTAATTCATCGGCTGTACAAAGTGAGACCTGTCAGCGTCTGCAATGGGGTCTCTGGATTGCTGCCTCCCAACAGTCCCAGCTAACATCAGTGTTAGTGATGGAAGTGGGCATATGTCTATGGATTTTGTTCAGAAAACCTGAGCCACAGGACAATTGTCCTGCTTTTATTCCTCCATTCCTCAGCTGTCTTTTCCAGCATGAATTGACTAAGACAGAGGGATCCTTCCCCCAGGCACAGTACCTGCCCCTCTATGAAGTGGGTAATCCCACAGAGCCATAGGATGTGCTTCAGTCCAGGCTCTGCAGTCCCTCAGTCAGGTCTGGGGCTGTTCCTTTCATTCCCGTAAAGGAATTCTACCTGGTAGTAACATAAAAAGGTTTTCAGTTTTAAGAATGCCTGAAGCATGTAGGAATCCTTCTTCTCCGTAGTGGTCTAAGGCTGTTCTTTTCATTGGTCAACTTGTCATTTTCTTAGGGTGTACCTGAACTCTGTATTGCAAGCTCAACAATAAGCCTGTGCTGTAAGCCCTGCTTTTTAAGCCCTGTTTTCACAGCCAAAGTGATATGTAAACTGTGCCCAAGGTCTCCACACAGAGGTGACACCATCCCCTACCTATTCCTTCTCTGAAGACTGAGTATTGAAACATAAAATAGCATCTTGTGCCTACATTTTGGGAAATGACATGGTTTGCCAGGTTGGGGCAAATTCTATTGTAATTTTTTCATAAATATTTGCTTTCTTCTACAAATTCATAGTAATTTTGAATTTCAATACTGTTTGTGATCTTTGAAATAATCCACTTGATTTTTTTTTCCAGCATGGATAAGAAAAAAGAGAGACGATCCACCCACCATTGAGGTGAGATGAAATGTCTTTAAATTTTCAATTGCTGTAATGAAACTACCATTAATTAATTTATAGTGGACTCATCTGTGCAGTAATCTGTCACTTGTGGGGGAGAATTTAGTATGTTCCTTGCCTAATTGATGAAAATATACACTGGCTAGATATCTAGCACTTATAAAAAAGTAAAATAAGTGGAAATATAAACTCAATTATTCATTAGTCATTATCTGTGTGAATTCTTTTAAGATGGTATACATAGGTTCTTTAAGATGATCATAACCATTGAAAAGTCTCTTCAATTAAAAAAGGTCTTAAATTACTGCAATGACTTTAATTAATGCAAGGATTTTTTCATGGTGGTTGATACTAAAATGTATGCTTCAAACCCAGCTGCCAGTGGATTCATCAAAACATTAAATCAATTGCACTAACATTTTAGAGTGCTAATGAGATGGGGGAGTTGCAACGATGTGTTTTTCCATAAGAGAAAGCAGAGATATGTCCCACAGTGTCTTCCATGCTGATGAGTTTGTAAAGAGTTTACAGAAAAGTTTGACTGCTGATCTGTGTATGCAGATGCATGCACACACATATGTGACTTGCCCAGCATTCCTATTGCAAGTTGCTAAGCACCAGCTAGGAATGAGAGAGAAGATAAGACATTGTTTGCTGCAGAAAATTCAAAATGACACCCACAGAGGCAGATACTTGACTTGCATCAGGAATAACGGTGTCACGTTCAGTGAAGATATGTTGGCATCTCTAGCCATTTGGTCACTGAGATCTTCTGGAACGTCCTGGACTGTGAAAAGTTGTCCTGACTTCTTGTGTGTTGAGATGAGCTGGGGAAGCTTGTCAGCTAATGCTGACAAACTGTAATGCATTGAAACAAGCTCCCACACAACATACAGCTTTCAACTGATTCTCTCTGCCCCTCTTTCCCACTTGCCACTGAGTCTGTAGAGACAGTAAGGGCTATAATACACCCATGAATGAAAGAAGTTCAAGTTAAATTTATCCTTAAAGCTATTCAGGGAAGTACTAAATGTGAGTTTGGTTTTTTGTTTGGTTTTGGGTTTTTTGGGGTTTGAAAAATTTTTTTTCCCTTCCCTCCCCAATCTAGTTACTTATGCAGAGTCATGGAACAGTTGTTCCATCTAAATTTGGACTGACCTCATTATAATTACTTCTGGCTTATACCAACTGTATGCAAACAACTTTTATTGTTGAAATTACCACTTAATGTGATACTTGAAGGTGGGAGGTGTTTTTTGTTCTGTCATTTCTGTGAGCCAGGCTGCTGTGATAGTTGCTCTGAGGTAAACCTGCTCCAAGGCAGGCAGGCTTGGCTGTGGAATTGGTGCAATAAAGCTCCTCCTGGTGCTAGAGATGTTGGTTCGTTTTTGAAATAGGGAGCAAGTCTCCACAGGTGAGAGAACTATGGAACAATAGTGTTCTAAGTACTTTACCTCCCAGAAAAAGCAATTTAGGGAGAGTGAAAGATTGCTGGGACTAATGGTGCATTCAGCGTTACAGGACTGCTTGTATTTTCAGTTTCATGAGGTAATAGATCTGAAAAATAA
Source organism: Falcunculus frontatus (assembly GCA_013398115.1). Classification (NCBI taxonomy): domain Eukaryota; kingdom Metazoa; phylum Chordata; class Aves; order Passeriformes; genus Falcunculus; species Falcunculus frontatus. Next base: position 897,000 of record VZRV01009348.1, read on the forward strand.
TTTAGCAGCAAGGTACTTTACCTGCAGGGCTGTGCATTGACCTTATCACAAAGCAGAAGGGATAACCCAGGAATTTGAAAATAGTTACCTTTTCAAGTAATCTCTGAATAGTTATTTTCCTGTTTAAGAAAAGGTAGTTCAAATATATGTATGTTAAAAATTCTTACTAATATTTTGAAAAGAGTGCTCCAGTTGTATTTTTAATATGTGATAGGGAAGCCTAATTTTTTTCTCTGTGTTACAGAGAATAGTGTGGGGTGCTATGTATGATCTACTTTTCTCCTAATTTGAAACTGGCACAAACCCCTACATCACCATATCATTATAAATATAATTATAGTAGTGAAGTACATACAGCATATTGTTTAGTCCTTATTTGTAGAGATGATTTGCTTTAATGTTTTAGCTACATAAACTTTACTGACTGCTATTCTGTATTATATTCCCCTTTTTGACAGTAAAGATGGTATGGTAAACTACTGTTTGACAGCTATGAAACAAGGGAATATTTGTGGCATATTCCATGTTGAACCCTATATAACAAATCTCCTTGTTCTTTCATGTATTTCTCATGAGACCAGACTATTTATGAAAAAGGATGTAAAGCCCACAAATTTTCCATTTTTGCTTTAATGACATTTTGCTGTCAACATCATATTGTAACAACCCTGAAGTTCCTAAAGCGTATGTTTCTGGAGCTGTGCCTATGTTCCTACCTTTGCAGTCTGTAAAACTACTTTTTTTGGATGGTTTTCCTTTCTTTCCTGTCCTTTGCCCTTCACTTTTTTTTTCTTTCTATGTTAAACTTTATTAAAATTTCTGTTCCACTTCTGTTAGCCTGCCATCCCCTTTTGAGTCTTATGTTCAAGGATTTTGTATTTGTCTATCTGATCTTTGATTCAGCTCTTGGCTATTGATGATAGAGGTTGCCAAGCTGCTCAGGCTACCAGGTTTCATGATGAGGTCTACGATGAATTTTTAATTGAAGATATTGAAGAGATACAGCTTCACAAAGCAGCTAGATCTTACTGATCACACTGATGACCACATGTTGGGAACCAATGGTTTGGTAAATACTGTAGGTTAACAAAATGTCATTCATAATCATCAGGACATGTCAGTCATTTAATTGAGAATGAATGTGAGTTGTTCCTCCTTACCAGTGGTCAGAGTACTTGGGTCATGACATCAGCTAAATCTGTTGATGATTTTCTTGAGACTTGATCATGTTTTGTATTCAGGCCATTCTTTCTTCCACAAACACCTAACTGATCTTTTTTTGTTTGCTTGCTTGTTTCCATTATAAATCTTTCACTTTTGCTCAGAAGTTGCTTTACCTGTCTCTTTCTTTAGATTCTATCTTTTTTTTTTAATGGAAGAATACTCCAAGTCAACTTGTGCAGTGTTAATTGTACCACATCCCTAATGGTTTCATTCCTCCTTGTGCCCCCATCCCTTTTTCCCCATTTTTGAAGGAAGTCACTTGGACTTCTATGTCTGGCTAGACATAACTCATGAATGCTGTCATCACCTTGGTTATTTGTAACCTGGCCAGTTACATAAAGAATGTTAGTGCTGGAAGGTTTTAAAGTCATCTTCTGGGATACTGTTTAACAGTTGGTTGCCTTTTGATTTTTTTACAGCTTGAAATATGCCAAGTCTCAACTCAGTTATGGTAAGGGTGATAACTTGACAAATTAATGCAGATCAAGTTATTTTTTATGTTCTGCTTAAACATACTCGGTTCCTATGGTAATCAGGGAATCCGCCTTGATATAGAATTCTGGATCACTCCTTCGCCCTATCTGAGCATGTGTACAGTATGTGTACAGTACATATACTCCTTAATAAAAGGTGAGAATCTGTGCTTGAATATGTATATTTTTGCAGTACTGTAGCATTCTGTCATCTGCCCCTTTATATGTACATTGAGTATGATCATAAATGATCAGCTGAGGAAAATCATTACCTTTATTCCAGTGCAGTTCTAAATTATATTTTAATCAGTTAAACAAGGGATGAATAACTAGGTTAATTAATACATTTCTTTGTTATGTATATAGGAAACTAGATGTATGTAGCAAGTGTTTTGGCAGATAGGAAATGTGTCATTGTCTAGGGACCTTACAGTTTTAAATTAATGAAAATGTTTTAAAGGCTACTAATATTAAAATAACTTTAATCAAATGCTATTTTTTGGAAGCAGATTTAATAATTTATCACTTTATATGCATATTAGTTCACCTGCTAAGCTTTCATTTTGTCAGAATTTATTAAGAAAAGTTGTCTTGAGATATAGCGATTGTTTTATAGAAAGGATGCTCCATCCATGCAAATTATTTCTTTAAGAGGCTATTTCCTTCCATTCTTTGAGCCGTAGTCCACCTTCTGGCTCATCCAAAAATTTGCAGGGTAAATGTAAATGTGCTCTCTTGCATATGCTCCTACCTCCCAGTTTTCCTTCTGGCTACAGACTTCTCTATTGACTTTAGACATGGCATCTTTATATTTTGGATTTTTCACCTCTTGTTTGGAAAGGAAAGAAAAGATGCTCATGGGAGACAGGGAGGAAACCTTCTCTCTTCAGGCCTTTCTGTACCTAACTTCTATTTGACTCTTTTTCTTGTTTCAGAGGGCATCAGATTTGTAGAGGCTTTTAAAGAATTCTGCTATCTATAACACAAGGTATCTGAATGAATTTAGAAATCTAACCCTTATTTTCTCCCATAACAGATCTTATAGCTACACACTACTTCTGACAATGTCCTGAGGTTCAAAGGTGTCTGAGAAACCTGTCATTGTTTAAAGCCATGTCTGTAGAATGGAGATAGAAATAGAGTTAGATTTTCTTGGGGTATCAGAAAACTAATGAGGAAACTTGCAATTATGGCAATGCTGAGAGAAACTGGTATGGAGAGAAATGTGGTTTATCTCTGAACCCAGCAACGTGGTATCCTGCAAGTGGTAGATGTGAACCTATAGTAACACATCTCTATGTACACAGATATTTGTACTAGACAGCACTTCCCTGTTGATACAGACACTGCTTCCTCTGTAGCACACACAGGGCTGCACAGCCACAAATCTCAGTTTGAACTGAAACTTCTCTGTTGCTCTGTATGCATGTGTGTGTTATATTAATATTTCATGGGAAGTAAAGTAGAATTTCATGTTCCTTTAATTAGCACCAAGATACTGAAAATAGTTTGAAATTGAAAACCACAGTAAATGACTGCTTTTCTCACGCAGTATGTACTTGTTACACAGTAATAAAATTCAGTGGGTTCTGAATTGCACAGTTGGATAGAAGGTGAAGTGTCAAAAAAAACTTCTGTGATGACACACATTCTTTCAAACTATTTCTAGGATTTCCATAATTGTCTGTTTTGACAAACTCCTTGTCAAGGTTAGGAAAAAACAGTGAGTTGTAATAAGCATAAGGTTTCTTCTTCCCACCCCCTGAATAATTACATTAAAATTAAATTCTTTTTAGTTCCCACAATGCATACTGACTTTTCCCATTTGTTTGATTGTAAGTATTAGTTATTTGAGAGATGTGTGATCAAAACTAGGTTCAGTTATTAGTTTACACAGAATTCACATTCCTTTAAGGAGAATGGAATGCAGCTTAGAAAAATGCTTTGTTTGACACTGTTGGGATTGCATGTTATAGTTTTGCTTCTGTCTGCTTTCAGAGTTCAGTTGAGAAGTTGTAAAATGAGAACACTGACAGGGAGATTGTACATTCTTACATAGAGACTAGGGCTTAGCACATGAGTAATCTACTCCTGAAGCCACCAAAAGCTGCACAGTATGATTTACAGTTCAAGGAAAAAATGTTTTAAAAGCACAGGGATAAACATGTCTCTGAGCAAAATATTTCCCACTGTTGTTGTCCGGAATCACAACCAGGATTTGGGCCATATTCAAGTAACTTAGGTTGCACTAAATAGCATTTTGCATAGTAAGTTATGCATGATTCCAGAGAGGATTATTATTTGGTGCAAAAGGGCAGTAAAACTTGACAATATAAAGAACTTAGGTACGAAGACCTTAAATGGAATGGAGTAGTCATAGAAGTCAATGAAAAAAAAATAAACTGAGCATTTGCAGAAGCCATCAATTTTTTAGATTTTTTTCCTCTTGTTCATTTTAACTTTTTCTTCAGGTTTGAAATATAAGTACTTGTCAACCTCCACAGAGGAGTACTGGGTCACCACTTTGTCCCGTTGCTTCCGGATTGCTCATGCTGCAGGTTCCAAAGCTGCAGAGCAAAGAGCTGCTGCTCCTCTTCTGCTCCTATCCATGTGGGAGGGAGTGCATGGAGCACTGGCTCTGTGTCCTAATTCACTGACAGCACAGCTGAGCGGGGGTGGAGGGCAAAGTGAAGTGTACCAGGAGAAGGGCTGGTACAGATTACATCATATGCAGATGAAGGGGAAAGCAAGGACTAAACTGCGACTATGTCACAACTACAGTTCCTTGTTTGCTCTGTGGGGGTCAGAGCTATGCGTTGCCCTTTATTCAGGGTAGAGTGCAGTGTTGCCAGGCTAGTTTGTGTTTTTTGCTGCTTCTACACAGTTTCATCTGTGATCTTGAATATACGTGCAGGTCTGGACAAATATCTTTGCAGAACTATAAAAATAATTCAGGCACAAACCCCTACTGTCTCCATGTGTTGGTGATATGCTTTGTAGTCCAGTGTCTCTTTCTTTTGCTTCTTGTTACATGTTCTTGCCAAACACGTGTGTTACACTGTGGTGCCCTAGAAACTATGTCAGCTCATGCCAGAGATTCTGTAGTTCATAAGTAGTACTACAGTATTTAGTAACAGTTAGCACTTCTTGCCTGCAGATTTAATTTAAACAAAAATTACTGTGAGTTTGAATTAGTATTTAACTGATTTAGCTTGGTAGTAAATGTGGTCTTAGTACTGCATTTGAAACTAGATATTGCAACTGATCAGAGATTTGCTCCAAAACTGACCCTGCATGAAGCAAATCTTACATTGATGTGATTAACATTGTTGATTGACCGAAGATATTTAGTGTATGTTGCTTACAAAATTAACAGTCAGTTGAGTCAGTGTTTAGTTTAAATAAGTATTTTAGCTAATCCAGATAAGCTCTTCTATTTCAAATCATTCCTCTGTTTTTGCCATGCAGTGACAGCCTTCCATTTACCACATTATTTCTCATTCCCAAGCTGGTACTGCTGAGCTCATGTTCAGTTGCTGAATTATCAAGACCGGCCCTGGATCAGAACGTTCAGTGCTTCCCGAAGTTGAGGTTCTCTCTCTGCCTCCTACTCTTGAAATATGATGTAATAGCCAATTATTTCATCTCGCCTATTTAACTTGTCAAACTGGAAAATGGAGTTTAGTTAACTTGTTTGGTGATATTCTAAAAAATGGTGATTCAGCTTAACTTCTAGCGTTTTGCCAGAGTTTTAGTTAATTTGATAATGAAGAAAAATTCTGACATGTTAAATTGTCTTGCAACAATCAACTTTTTAAATACTATGCTAAAACTTTTTTAAAAATTCCATTTGTTATTTTAGAAGTTTTTGTCAACTTGTAGGTATGAATTTTTAACAGGCAGTGTTCTAAGTTCAAGTTCATTCATGATTCAAACTAGACACAAAATGCAAGTATTCTATGAATATTCACTGTCTGCAGTTCAAAGACAATTAATCTGTCCAGCTGTTTCTCAGTTGTGGCATCAAACAGTAAACTAGCTAACCCTATTCAAATCAAGTGAAATCATGAGTATTTCAACATACGTATTTAAAGATAATTTGGGAAGTTGAAATAGTTTCTAAGACAATGTAAAGATCTGTTTATTTCTAATTTATCAAAATACAAACCCATCTGAAATGAAACGTGACATTTTTCTCAAAATTAATAATAAATAAACCCCATGTAATTAAAGGGTTAGGTCTAGTGTGTTTAGAAAACCTTCTGGAAAGTGCCAATCTGTTAAAATAACCTTTAAACCATCTCCCTTAGACACCGTACATTGGTACTGCATATCTAGCCACCTGCATCCATAGAGCTCCGTTCACAACTTTGTGCTCAGCAGCTTGAAAATGCTCTGTGGGAGGCAAGTGCTGGTGTTACCGATGGCTGGCTTGAGGGCCGAGGGGGACACAGTGAGGGAGTAAGAGTAGGGGAGGAGCGATTCCTCAAGCTGTGGGGTTCAGCAGGTACTGAAGAAAATAGAAGGCGTTCAATACCATCGTTTTCCTGTGGAGAAGACTAGCAGGAAATGTTCAGCAAAGAGTGAGCCAGACCCCACCTGAAGGAATGAGTGAGTCTAGAGAACCCTCTTTTGTATTCACAACATTTTCCTTCCAGAAGGAACTCATTTTATTCATTCTGTAAGGCTACTAGCTTATTCAGGAAGGGGAAAGAAGTGACAATATGGAAGTCTTTACGAGGAAAAGAACACTGCATTGCAAATAAGGACCCTACAAAGCAAGTATTCCAGTACAGTCTGGTAGGCATCTAAAATCCTTTGTCTAGATTTTTCTCCTTGCATGGAGTGGAGGTGAATACAGTTTCCATGCCACAGAGGCTACTTTGTGATACAACTCAGCTGCCACAGTTACATGAGAGCTTTGAAAAATACATAGTTTGCAACAAAAGTGAAAATTTCATGCCGGTGGCAGGAAATACAGCCCAATGCTTTTTGCAGAAACAACCTTGGAAGACAGCAAGATGTCTTGAGCTGTGTTGCTCCTATGAGCAGGCCATCTTTCATTCTTTGATCATGCAGCTGTTACCAATGCTAAGATGTCAGATTATGCAGAAGTCAGCAGTTGCTGGATGAAAAGCAGCTGCCTCAAACTCCACAAAGGGCTACTTTGGTATTTCCTTAATAATAATGTCCTTCAAGAAAACCTTAGACATCACTTTCTTAAACTCTGCCTTCTTAAGGAGGCAGACATGCAGCTCCAAAAACTAGAAGCATTAAAAACCTCACACAACTTAAAATAATCACCAAAGCTGGACAACCTGCAGTGAGTAAAATGTCTTGTTTTACTTTCCACCTAAAAATAAACTGTAGAACATGTAGTTGGACCTAGCTCTTGGCATATCATGTGGATCCTATTCATGTGTAATGTATGCTGGGAGCTGATACATTTCAAAGTGAACATCTGCATGTAGGGATTTCAACTGCTTTAAAATGTGGCTGGATATCTTAAGGCATTTTTGGCTTTTTAGTTTTGCAGCATAACCCCAGTTATGAGATTTCTCTTTTAATAAAAGTCTTGAAGGACATTTCTGATACTCTTGACATGCCATGTACTTCCTGAGAACTGCTGGTTCAAAGGGCTTATATAATTTACTTGAATAAAAAGAAAGGGTTGGAAAAACAAGCTAATCCTTAGAAAACTGCAGCTATCTGATAGATACCATGTTCTCTGGGTTGGATAGAAAGATTCTGTATTTTCCTTAATGGTCAGAGCACATTACATGTTCACGTACTTATATTTTAGCAGAAAACTTACTGGGGGGCAGTTTATAGTGAAGATAGCCATCTCATAAAATGCTTTGATTCATCTTGGAGGAGGGGAGAAGATAAGTGTTCTGAACCTGACAATGGAACTTAAAAAACCAACCAACCAAAGAAAAACCCACAAACAAACTAACTTTTATCCCTCAGTTACTTTTTGTAGCAAATCCGACAGTAAATTTAGCAGTGGAGTCTCAAAGTGAGAATCTATTTGACCCAATTTTTCTAACATGCCAATTGACCCAATATCTCCAATTCATATTTTCTTTATTTTGAGCACAGGAACCCAGTGATTTCAGTGTATGTGTTAGTGGCATGAATTTAATGCCAAAAATGGATGTGTACAGATACTTCGTAGTTGAAAAATTTTTGTCCTGGTATGGATTGTATAGAAAATTCTGAATAAGTCACTTCAGTTTGGGGTTTTTTTCTGCATTTCATTAATAAGGATCATTTCTCATGTTTTTCTTTCTTTTTTTTTAAGATCCACTTTTTTATTTTACTATATCACAACTATACTTTGTCCACAGAAAGCTGATTAAAAGAGCCTTATTTGAGTCTGAAAATGGGAGAACAATTATATATCAACATTTAAAATGGACTTGGAGCATTTGGAGTTTGGTTACAGCTGCTCTTACCTGACTCTGATAAGTTTATGTTGAAGTAATCACTCAAAGAGATTTTAAATTAATAATAGCTGTTCACAGTAAGGAAATTATGTTTGTTTAATAAATAATTTCCTGTTGTTTTAGCAGAGACAGTGATGCAGTCTTCAGTTATCACAAAGGTATTTGACCTTGTTTCTTGGTAGTGGTTTAATACAAGCACCATAGGAGTAATCCCCTGGAAATCAATAAGGTCATGGTGAATTTACATAGGCGTGTGGTAAACAAGGATAGAATTGAGAGATGCCCCAAAGAGGTTTTGCTATACTGACTGTTGAAAACTTGAACTTGTTATGCCTGGCAATATTTCTATTCGAGCATGTGAGAATTTTCACCCCTCTCCAGTTTGCAAAGTTGTCTGTTACTCATATATTTCCATTTAATATTCATATGCAAAGGGTTCTGCCTCTGCTCTGTGTATCTGTGAATTTAAGTACAGAGGCAACTAAGAGCTAAGAAAAGGGGCTACTTTCCATGATACCTCTAAGACAAGGTGTACTGGGTTTGTATGGCCAGGTTTTGGTAGCAGGGCAGGTACAGGGGTTGCTTCTGTGAGAAACTGCCAGAAGCTTCCTCCATGTCTGGCAGAGACAGTCCCAGCCAGCTCCAGGATGGACGTGCCTCTGGTCAAGGCTGGGCCCATCAGAAATGGTGGTAATGCCTCTCTGATGATATTTTTAAGAAGACTTAAAGAAAGGGTTTGTGGAGTTGTAACTGCTCAGAGAAGGGCAGGGTGACAGTATGTGAGAGGAACAGCCTTGCAGACACCCAGGTCAGGGCAGAAGGAGGAACAGGAGGGGCTCCGGGCACCAGAGCTGAGGTTCCCCTGCAGCCCGTGGTGCAGACCATGGTGAGGCAGCTGTGCCCCTGAGCCCATGGAGATCCACAGGGATGCAGACATCCATCTGAAGCTCCTGGAGCAGACCCATGCTGGAGCAGGTGGATGCCTGAGAGGAGGCTGTGACCCCGTGGGAGGCCTGTGGTGGAGCAGGGTCCTGGCAGGGACCTGGGGACCCACGGAGAGAGGAGCCCATGCTGGAGCAGGTTTGCTGGCAGGACTTGTGACCCTATGGGGGACCCATACTGAGGCAGGCTGTGCCTGAAGGATGGCACCTCCTGGAAGGGACCTACACTGGAGCAGTATGGGGAGGACTGTTGCTCATGAGATGGACTCATGTTGGAGAAGTTCATGGAGAACTGTCTCCCATGGGTGGGATCCCATGGTGGTACAGGAGGACTCCTCTCCCTGAGCAACGCCAGGAACATGTGATGAACTGACCATAACCCCCATTCCCTGTCTCCCTGTGCTTGCTAGGGGGAGGAGACAGAGCTGGGAAGGAGGGAGGGGTAGGGGGAAGGTGATTTTAAGATCTTATTTTGCTTCTTATCATCCTGCAATAACATCAAGTCTGTTTTGCCCGTGACAGTATTTGGTGTGTGATCTCTCACAGTCCTTAGCTCATGAACCCTTCATTATATTGTCTCTCCCCTGTCCAGCTGTGGAAGGGAGTGACAAGCTTTGGTGGGCATCTGGCATCCAGCCACGGTCAACCCACTATATAAGGTTTTCTTTAAACACTTTAAATACTGTCTTTTAAAGCATTCTTAGGTATTCATAATTGCTATTTCAACTCCTGGCAGTTATCACATGTATTTTAACACCTAAAGTCCTAAAATAATGTCATGGTCTTCTGCTCACAGAGAAGGGTACTAGTATATTTTCTCCTTAACTCTTCCATGTACTTTTAATCTGAAGAAAAGAATTCAGCCTTTTTCTTCATTGTGGAGGCCATCTCTATCCACGTGGTTGACTGGAAGGTGATCAGGAATAGTCAGCGTAGATTCACTGCAGATAAATCATGCTTGACCAACCTGATTGACTTCTATGATGAAACAGCTACCTGGATGGAGGAGGGGAGAGCAGTGGAACTTCATCAAGGCTTTTGACATTGTCTCTCACAACATCGTTGTAGGAAAACTCGAGGGATGTGGACTGGATGTGTGGATAGTGAGGTGGATTGAGAACTGGCTGAATGGCAGAACCCAGAGGGTTGTAATCAGTGTCACAGGGTTCAGTTGAAGGTATGTCACTGGTGGTGCCCCCCAAGGTTCAGTACTGGGCCCAGTATTGTTTAACTTATTCACCAGTGACTTGGATGAAGGGACAGATGCCTCCTCAGCAAGTTTGATGCTGACACAAATCTGGGAGGAGTGGCTGATACCCCAGAGTGCTGTGCAGCCCTTCAGAAGAACCTCAACAGGTTGGAGAGATGGGCAGAGAGGAACCGTCTGAAATTCAGCAAAGGCAGATGCCGGGTCCTGCACCTAGGGAGGAACAACCCCAGGCACCAGCACAGGCTGGGGGTGACCTGCTGGGGGGCAGCTCTGCAGAGAAGGACCTGGGTTCCTGGTGGAGACAAGCTGTCCATGAGCCAGCAGTGTGTCCTGGTGGCCAAGGAGGCCAGTGGGATCCTGGAGGGCATTAGGAAGACCATTGCCAGCAGGTGGATGGAGGTGATCCTGCCCCTGTACTCAGCCCTGGTGAGGCCTCACCTGGAGCTGTGTCCAGTTCTGGGCTCCTCAGGACAAGAGAGACATGGAGCTCCTGGAGCAGGTCCAGCAGAGGGCAATGAAGTTGATTAGGGGCTGGAGCATCTCTCCTGCAAGGAAAGGCTAAGGGGACTGAGGAAAAGCGGAGAAGAGATGACTGAGAGGGGACCTGATCAATGTCTATCAGTATCTGATGGGAGGATGCCAAGAGGATGGACCAGGCTCTTCTCAGTGGTGCCAAGCAGCAGGACAAGAGGCAATGGGCAGAAACTGATGCACAGGAAGTTCCACCTGAACATTAGGAAGCACTTCTTTACTGTGAGGTTGACCGAACACTGTAACAGATTGACCAGAGAGGTTGAAGTGTCTTCCTCACTGGAAATAATCAAGCACTATCTGGACACAATCCTGTGCCATGCACTCTGGGATGACCCTGCTGGAGCATGGAGGTTGAATGAGGTTGGACCAAATGACCCACTGCACTATCTTCCAACCTGACCAGTCTGTGATTTTGTGATTTTAGTTATTTATTTTTTAATCTTGTACTAGCAAGACCCCAAAGGTTGCACATCTGTTCCTCCCAAAACTGCGCCCCAAGGCACAGATACCTAGCACCACAGGCATAGTGAATTACATGAAGAGATGCAAATGATAAATAGCTGTAAGTATCAACTCCTACATAGGAAACAATGCAAAAAGTAGCTTTATTTTTAATGTATTTTCACATTTATTGATGACTATATTTAATTTCTTAATTTTTTCTTTTTGCTCCAACAGAGTAGTAAAGTGGACACAATGCAGTTGTGTTTCAACAAGATGATCCAGGCATTAAGAACTTTCTAAAATAGGATTGAATTTGCAATTGTGGGAAACCAATTAATTTTGCCACATTTTATTTTACTTACATACCTGAAAATGCGGGTTATAAAATTAAGAAAAGCAATGGCTGTTTAAAATATTTTATTGCAACACTGTGTATTGCATTTGCTTCTGACTTACCTAATTATCTTTCTGCTGTGTTCTTAGGAGATTCTTAGGAATGAAAATTATAGAGAAGAAATGAAACAGAAAGTCAAGGATGTATCTGAAAAGGATAAGCTGCTTCAGGCCAAGGAATATGAAGAAGGACTTGTTGCTGAACCAAGTCATACTCAGGTTAAAGGCCATGCATCTGCCCCTTACTATGGAAAGAAGGAGCCCTCACAAGACCCCACGAGCACTGCAAATACCTTCCAGCCAGGGGCCTGGATGCCACCAGCCAGTGGTAGTAGTCAAAATAAATAAGCAATTTAATGGACAGATACTGCTAATGGATAAATATTTTAACAGAACATACACAGCTGTTATATACAAAAGTGCAATAAAGTAGTATGAAAGCAGTTGCATTTTCTTTTGCAGAACTATTCAAATAGGCTTAATCATGACAAAGTATTGTAAAGTGTTTCAGTTTAGTGAAAAACAGGATATGTAACCAAGTTTGGTTTTGACAGTTGCTGTTCATCAGTTACTCTTGAATTTGCAATTAAAAGACTGTCTAAATTTTCTTAAAGTCTAAATTGGCTTTTTCTTTGAATACTAATTTAGTTTTTAAACTGTTCTTGATGTAAAAATTGTAGTTAGTACACTTACATTTTCCCAAACCTTGGCCAAGATGTCTCTTCAAAATAAATCCCTTGGCAGTGTGCCAATGTGCTTTCCATTGGCAAGCAGATGGAAAAGTTGATTTCATTAACAGGAATCACTATGACACTACACTGATTACACACTGTACTCATCGTAGAGACGTTCTTGTAACTTGAAACAGTCAACATATTTGAATAATGTTTGATTTGCAGACAGCAATCTGCACAGGGTAAAATCAGTTAAACAACATACAACTGCTATAATAGACGCTAGAAGTACTTGATAAAGCTCCTGGAAAATAACACTAGGTCTGGGACAAGGCACTGTCATGAATATTTAAAAAAAAAAAAAAGTTTTATTCCTGGTGTATCCATGGACTTCCCTAGATGATTAGATCATTCTGGCCATAGTTTAGACACATGTGCAGATTATTTGCTTAGAGATGATATTTGAGAACTTCAAATAAAAATAGAGACCACACAATTTTTTTTCAAAAAGTATCAAATTTATTTACGGAGTGTATCCCTCATCGGTTCTCTTCCCTGTGTTTCAAGCTATGTAGGTATCAAAGGTGGAACACATACTTCTTTCACAACACTTCATACAAAACATGGAGACTTAATCTCACGTATTTATAAAATGCCCAAATGTCATATTCTAATAATGCTTGCTTTCACCAACAAAATTGAAATGGGATCAACTTCACATTTACTTAAAGTAATTTCAGTTAGATTCCCCACTTCTGATCCCCCTTGGTGTCAGCCAGCTCTATAGGTCTCTTCATTTGAACAATGGTATTATTTTAAAGTTTTATTTTTAAACCTGATCAAAGAGTAGCTGCTAGAATGCACAACTCCGTGCTGCATTTCTATGCAGAAATATGCAAAATGTAAAATCTTAATGACTGCTACAAGCTCTTCTGAACTAGACTATGTAGAGGCCACCACAGACTATTATTAGAAATTAAGCTTTGAAAAATTAATCAGTTCTGTTAAGAAGAGAAGAATTGGAAATAAGGTTAAATAATTTTGATGCATTTACAACACAAACCTGATTTTTTTGACTACGTCAGCATCTTGCAACCTGTAAGGCAGCAGAGTTTCGAGGGCCATGAGAACAAAAATCCCACCTAAACTCCAGTCTTAAATCAAAGGTAGCCAGAAGGTTAGCAAGCAGAAATACTGTCACCAGCTTGTGCATCATCCTTGCACAGCCATCTGCTGTAGGTCTCTGGGACACAGCACTAGGCCACCTGGGTCTTTGGTCTCACCCCATTTATGGCTATTCTTTGAGGCATAAAGAGTTTATGAAGGCAGAAACAAATTAGTTACAGGTGGAGCATTCAGATGATTGTTAGGGAAGACCAAACAACATAGTACTGTATTTTACAGAACATGAGTGTCTTAAGAGAAGTGAAGCTAATAAGAACCAGCAATCAGTTTCCTAGAACCTGGGCTGAAGTTAAAGGCTGTTGATGGCTGGTAGTTCAGGAAACAGGAAAAGCTCAGGTAGGTTATTTCTGCAGACAAGCACCACCATCAAAGACACCGCAGCAGCCACTATGGGCACACATAGCCACATGCAGTGACCTTAAAGGAAATCAGTCATGTCTGCTATCTAATGCTACAGCTAGCTTGTCTCTACAGCTCTTCTCAAGGTATGCCAAAACTTGCCTTTCTGTAATCCAGTTGATTATTCACATTTTCCCCAAAATTCGACAATTTTAAGACACTTGTTAAGTCATAGCTCGGCTAAGAGAAATAAAATAATCTACCTCCAGAGCCACCCAACAGGTTAATTTTTTAATTTAACATGCAAATTTAGAAAAGCAATCTCCACTAGAATACAAGTAGTAAATTTAATGGCTCTAACAAGTGTCACTTGGGCAAATTTTACCACAAATCAGCAGGAAAAAAATACACGAAGTATTAAATTTCATACTTCAAGAAATAACAGGATCAAGTATCAAAGGACAGTTACGACACAAAATGTACAGGTATTTCATTTAAAAAGTGGATTCTTTGCACAAGGAAGGCCATTTTTGCCCATTTAATCCTTCTTTGTTCGTTTGGCTTTTGCAATGTTCTCCTGGCGTTTCTGTTTCTTCTTTTGCTCTCGTTCCCTGGCCTCAATCATTTTTGCAAGCTTCCATGACAGTGCTGCACTAATTACGAACAGCGGCGTGAGGGCCAAGATCACGGTCGTGAGAAAGCCATAGGGGTCCTTGGCAGCCCACTCCACAATGTACTCGGCCCAAGCCTTAATATCGAACATCTTTTCTGATTTGCTATTGGGAAAGCCCTGTGGAATAATAAAAAAAATAATTTCTGAGTACTCAGAAAAATAAAAGCACACGTACACAAGAACAAAGCACAAGTTACACCTTCATGTGAGAAAGAACTTCTTTACATTGAGGGTGGCTGAGCACTGGAACAGGTGGTCCAGGGAGGTCATGGAGTCTCCCTCTGGAGATAGTCAAAGCCCATGCTGACATGTTCCTGTGTCACCTGCTCTAGGTGACCCTCCCTTGGCAGTGCGGTTGGACAGGTGGATCCCCAGAGATCCCTTCCAACCCTAACGATTCTCTGATACCAAGTACTATTTTAATATAAGTTGTCATTGTTCACTATCAAAGGACAAGACCATTTTTGCTAGAAAATGGTGCATAGTAGAAGCAGCGCATAGTATGTGAAAGTGCAATACAAAGCATTGACCCTACGTTAAAGTTCAGTGCTTATTAAAATAATTAGGCATTTAATCCAACAGAGCTGCAAATCCTTTCAAGAATACATTGCTAAATGGAAAAAGAGTGCGGTTTGTGGTTCTCTGGAAGTGAAGGAAAGCCAGTCCAGCTGGTGTATCTCTCTGTAGGTTTCACTAGGGAGGCGAGGGAGCTCCGGCAGTGCTTTGGGTACTGAACTGGCGGCAGTCGGGCAGCCGAGACCACCGCAGCGGTGCCAGCCCCGGCGCGCCTCCCCGGGGAACGGCTCGACCGCCTCCCTCCGTGCCTCCCGCCCCGCCCCGGCCGGCACCGCCTCACCTGCGGCCCTGGGCACCCTCTGGGCCTGCCGAGCGGCGGAAGGGCCAGCTGAGTTCCCTGCGGAGAGAACACGCGGGCCGTGAGGGGACGGCGATGTCTCCCCCGCCGGCACCCCCCACCCGAGCCACGCTCCTGGGGCCGCCCCCCGCCCGCCGCTGCCCCGCGGTACCGCGGCCCTGGAGGGCTCCGGGATTCCGAGCGGAAACAGGAAGGAGGCGCCTGCCCCGCCCAGCCCGGCCGGCGGGAGCGGAGAGCAGAGCCCGCCCGCCGTGGGGCTGGAGCGGCCCTGCCGTGCCCCGTCCGCCGCTGCCTCTGCCCGAGCCCCGCCCGGAGCCTCCGCGGGGCGGGCGCTGCTGCCCGCGGGGGAACCACGCGGCGAGGAACGGAGGGGTTCGTCAGTCCGTTACGAAAAAGCTTTAAGCCGAGAAGAAGGAGTTTCTGACGTACCCGGATGGGCAGTTCACGTGGAATAGCCTATGGAAGCTGGAATGCCGCTCGCACCAGAGCTGGGAGCCCCGTGGTGTCTCGGTACGCTCGCCCGTTTTGGGGCCGCTCGGGTGCGAAGAACGATCAGGAGCAGACCGCGGGTACCTTGCCACGACCTCGGCAAGATGCCACATGTATGTCCTGGTCCTTTTGGGACTGCCGACCCGCGCGGGTGGGCGCCCCGTGGCTGTTCCTGGGGCTCCATGGCCGTACAGGAGCCGCTGTCTGTTGCACTGCTCCCCACTGGACTGACCTCAGCAAAAATGCTCAGCTGATCTCGGTTTATTCTGAGCCTTTAATATGATCATACTGAAAAATCTATCAAAATAAAAAATTTCATATTTTGCCTTTTTATGTTGCACCAAGTCTTCCCTTCTCCCTTTGCAAAGACACACAAGTGTGAATAAAAACTTTGTTATGTTTCCAAGGCAAAGTGTAGATTAGGATATTAGCTTAATACGTGAGAGGATCTTGCAATCACTCGTATTGATCAGTTCAGGATCAATTCTCTGTACTAAACCAACAAATGCCACTACAGCATTCTGCTTTCATATACCTTTTCTTTATGTGAATATTTACACTATTTCAAGGGCAGAAAACAGGAAAATAAATTATATTTTGTAAAAGAGTTATTGACAGGCCACCTGGCTAATAATCTAGATTGCTTTAGTTTCGGTATGTTGAATGCAATTTTTTGCTATGTGGAAAATTGCATTATTTGTGCATTTTTATTCAAAACCTGTCTGTTGTGTTCAGCCTCTTGCAATATCTTTTGAGGATAGGACAGGACAGGACAGGATAGGATAGGATAGGATAAGATACTTCTTTTGAAGGGTACCTACAACCATTATCTGGTACAACTGCCTGACTGCTTCGGGGCTGGCCAAAGGCTACAGCATATTGTTAGAAACTGCATCCTGAGGAACACCACTGGTGGCTGGTCACCAGCCAGCTGCAGCGCCAGTCACTGCACCCCTCTGAGCTCTGCCCTTCAGCCAGGTCTTCACCCAGCACACCCTGAACCCACTGTTGGACAACATGTTCAGAAGGATGCTGTGAGGGACTGTATCAGGAGTCTTAATCCAAACTTAATCCATTAAGAATCCTTAATCCTTCCTAAATCCAGGAAAACTACATCCACCTCCTTCCTTCACCCATGAGGCAGGTGACCTTGCTGTAGAAGGATGTCAAATCAGTTAAACAGGACTTTCCTTTTGTGAAGCTGTGTTGACTCTGCCTGATAATTGCATTATTCTTCAAGTGCTTTTCAACTGCAGCCAGTGTGATCTCCATAATTTTTCCAGGTACTGAGTTTAGACCAACAGGTCTTCCTGGTTCTTCCTTCATGCCCTTTTTGTAAATTGGGATAATGTTGCCTAGCTTCCAGTCCAGGACCCCCAAAGACTCCAAGATCTTTGGTAGATATCTGTACATATATCTCTGTACCTGTGTTACTCAGCCATTTATGTGAACATTAAAACTCTTAGAGAAGTTATGGATCCCCATTTGTTCTGTAGTTTGTAAATCTTAGCAAAATATAACAATCTCAATTTACTGGATCTTAGATACTCTTTCTGAGATGTTGTATCTAATGGTATCACTATAAGAAGTTTTTGTGTGCTGTGTAGCTAAGTTAAAAGTAGGTGGGCTATTACATAAGTATATCCTATTTCTGGTAAAATTGTGTATTCGGCGAGAGGGACACAGTTACATTTCTGATGCTTAAATGAAAAATTCAGATGCATCTTCCAAAATAAGCACTGACTTAGTCAGCAGCTATACACAAGCTTTTTAATATAACCACTGCAAAATTAATTTCCAGTTCCAGTCTTTCACATAATAGAAGGTGTCTCATCTGTCTGTCTTTCAATGTCTTTTCTGCTTTATTGTTTTAAAGAGGAAAAGTACCTGATTCATTGTGTCAGGGAAGAAATAAAAGGCAGGGATTTTTAATTCACTTTTCCTAGTAAACAGATCTTACATAATTATTTTTCTGGCTGTCCTTCTCCCCTTAATAGCTTGTGAAGCTATTCACTGGTTATATTGGCAAAGTAGTAGAAGTCTTGTACATAATAATTTCGCTCTTTTTAAGATCTGTGAAAACACGTGTCTAGGTAGAGAAGACAGGCCCAGACTACCACCTTGGCTGAAAGCTGCAGTGAATCTTTAATAGGAATGAAGAGATGTTATGGGAAAACTACCAGATGGGGAGGCTTCATTTGTGGCTTGCATTTTACCAAATTCAGAATAATTTGACCACAAGGCCATGGTAGATCAGGATTTATGTTTTGGTTTTCTGAATGCATCAGCTCTTGTACTTTAGGTAGTCAAAGACAGAACAGAAATTTCAGAATTAACTACAACTTGCACGAAACAGCACAACCCTTAGTATACTATCTAAGGTACTTTAAAAGTACCTTAAGAGTACTTTAGAAGACCTTTAAAAGTACTTTAAAAGTACCTTTAAGAGTACTTTAAGAGACCACGTTGAGCATGTGTTTGTGTTAACTGTAGTTTTGTCACTGAATTGCTACTTTGCAAATCTGCACTTTCTTTTACATCTAATCTAGAATTCCTTTAAATGACCCTGTTCTGTTGTTTATAGTCATGTATGTGCCTGTGTGTATTTTAAGACAGTCATTAATTTTGTATCAATTTTGTAATCAATCCACTGATGAAAGATCACAAAGAGGGAGTGGGCAGGGAAATGGAAACAGCACTCAAAAAATCCAGAAATAAGAAAATGAGATACAATGCTGGGAATGTAATACAGGCATGGAAAATGGGAGAGTTACTTGCATGAAAGTAAAGCCTTTCTCACACCAACAGTGACTGGAGGGTCTGTGAAGTATGTGGTTGTGTGTGGTGAAGACAAGCTTTGAGTAAATGTATTCATTTCACTCAGTCGTGTTGACAGGTATCGGTAGTCCAGAATCTTTCTGTATAAGGAAGCTGCTAAATATTTCACTCAGTGTAATCTCTAGCTACCCTTCTATCATTTGTACAGTATGAGGATAAACTAGTTCCTTGAAGCCAGTTATTTTCTACGTACAGCATGAATGCTCCAGTAATTCTTATGTATACTTATTAATGTTCTGGGCGTGGTGTACTCCACTTGCTGAATACCTCTGTTTCTAGAAGACCTAGGTGGAATTCTTGTGCCATTGCACGATGGTGGGGTTTTTTAGGAGTTTTGTAAAGTAAAAAGACTATTTGTTTTCTTCTCCAGCCTGTTAAATATCAGCTGTGAAAGCTTTATTGGCAGATTTTTGACCATGTATGATACATTCACAGTAAGTGCCAGCCAATAAACATTCTGTTTTCTACAGTTGTACTTAAGCCAACAAAACTCCTTTGCAGCACTGGGGATTAAGGATTATTTTTCTGCTACAAATCTTTGAGAACTTTGGTGTTTCATGTTTAAGTGGATTTGTAGTCTGTCTTTATTCTGTAAATTGCATGATCAACTCCAAATATTTGTAGTTTGGCTATCATTCCTAACAGTTAGGTCTGAGTATCCAAGACAAAAGTAGTGAAAATCATGATTAGTACTGCTGCTGTACTTAACTCACTTCAAACAACCCTCATAAATTGTTCTACTCCTATATATATTCAAGGACAGGACATGTTGGGACAGTGCATGACTCATAGGTTAACATGCTGCAGCCTTTTTTTTCTTAAGAAGGTAACAGGACATAGAAGTATGTTTGTTTAATATTTGATTAAAGAATGATCAAATGCTTCTGTGCTCTAGGTGGTCTCATTTATGTAATAGCATTGTTTTTACTACTTTTGTGATGAATAATGTAACTGAAGAACTGAAGTGTATCATGCCATACTCTAGCCTTCATTTGTTCCCATTGTAGGTCTTATTACAGTTCAAAAAGGAAAAAGAATTATCCAAGATAGAAAAAGCAGCTATTCAAGATCTTTTCATCTCCTGAATCATTAGTCCATTCTGTTATGGTCATGACTGATGCAGGTATTAACTGACTTCTAGAGTTATGGATTATTTTAAAGGGAAGGTGAGAAAAAAAAATCGTTATCAATACAACTTTATAAATTCTCAGAGCTTTTCCCAGAGGTAGTTTAGTGTAGCAGGTCAGATAAGAAACAAGAATCACAGGATAATATACCAGCTGTGACATTAGGCGTGGGTTGATTTGCACAATTTTTGCCATTGCCACAAAAATCTCATCTACATTTGAACAAAGCTGAAAAGCACTGGAGAAAGATTGGTACCTCTGAACAGGCCCTCCACAATGCAAGTCATTCTCTGAAGCTGCGTGCTTATGCTCACAGACCATGGAGGGCCCTAAGGACTGAGGATTAAACACCTCAGTGAAATGCCAAATTGAAGTGCAGGGAACACAAACCAAACAGCCTATCTTCCAGTGAATCAACTCCATGTATGGTAGGTGCTAATATTTATTCACCTTCTTAAAATACTTTAAGGTTCTTGAATAAAAGAAGTGGTATTAGCATGACTATTGGTTGAACTTTTAGGATTCAGGTTTTCCTTGATTTTCTAGAAGCTTGAGTTTAACAAGCAATTTATGTCTACTATAAAGCTATGTGCAAGTAAGGGTTTTAAACAAAACCTTTTCAAGTTCAGGGAGTAGAGTTTCATTTCTAAGACTTCTTCTATTTGTGGTCTTACCCTATTCCTGTTTTTAGAGGTTGGTATTTCTAGCGTGCAGCTAGACAGCTCAAAACTGTGTACAACTGAGTGCATTTTTGTGGCTTCTTCAGCAGATAAGACAAAATTGACAAGAGTAATTGATATTTAAGCCTTCAACGACATTCCTTTTTAACATAACTGACATACACTCTAAGGTAAGACACTTAAAGAATGAGGTTCTGAGAACTGGAGAACAGAGTTCTGAGAACTTCTGTTTAACCATCACATTTCATCATGGGCGAGCTGAGCATGGTTATTGTTTTCATAGTTTCTTTCCAAGAGCAGTAAGAAGTAACGATACTGTTTCATCAAGTGTTACAGATGCTTTCTGCAGATCACGCTGTCCCTAACAGGAGTTGAAAAAGTGTCCCAGGGTAGTGTCTGCAACAACCTCTTTTCTAGAATCATCATGATCTGCATATTCCGTAAGAATGAGTTCCTGATACTTCAGTAATGATAGTAGTTGTACTGTTTATTGTTTCAGTACTCTGACGCACTCATTACATATTCAGAGTACATCTCACAGCTGTTCTACTGTCTTTGCTAAATTCAGGTTCAAATAATACATTTTCCTCAACAAAATTCCTTTTTGCAGCTCCAGTGGTTTTGATTTCCTTTTTACAGGGCACAGGTAATCCAGGGTAAAAGTGAAGTTGGAGACTCTCATAATAGGATATAATTTGATGAGTCAGGACTGCTATAATAGCAAGGCACCCTAATTCTGATTCCTTATTCCTTTTTGGGCAAGTAGACCTTATATGCTGTTGTATGTTTTACAGCTGTCATTATCCATCTGAACATGGCAGTATCTTTTTTTTTGTTTATGTGTGTTTATAAAGTTTACACTTTTTATAAAGTAATGTGATCTCTCTGCTGCTGAAAGACACTGTATAAATCTTCAGTATTGATAATGAGGGCCCATTTCAGAATTAACTTAGAAAAGTAGTATATGCATGAGTCACTGAGATGTGAAAGACAGCCAGCACTGTTGGCTGGTTCCTGCTCTGTCTTATGCGGCAAGAAGCTATTGTCAGTGGAAGTGGGAGTCTGTCCCTTATATGAATTCTTAGCTCTATGGAATGGAATGCTTTAGCAATCTGCAGCACTATGTGTACACCCCTCCTTCCTTCTTCTAGTCAGCAAAGGAGTCTTTGGCAAAACAAAAAGAAAATTCTAATATGTTCCCTTACCTAGTTCTCATGCTAGAATTAAAACACCTGAAGTTAAAAGCTTTTCAGCTCATTCTTAGCAAAGAAAAATGATTAAACATAAAGAAATATCACCACAATTAGTATATTTAAACATCAGCAAGTCTTGATGCTGATTTTGTTGTCTGAAGCACCTCAGCCTCAGGATCAGACATTTAAATGGTACTGCATGCTCAAAAGATAATCAGAAAAGAAAAGTAATTCCACTACTCTGGAATTTGTACTCATTTATTTCTTCCTCAGATTATAGGAAATAATGTTCTTACAAGAGCCTTCACAGCTGAGAAATCTTACTGACATAAACTTACCTTAATCATAACACCGGGGGCCAGTTTTGCAAATGTAAAAATGTATGGTCTTGAAATTGAATTGTTCATGACACACTTACCAATTTGGGTACATGTCAGCTTGTCTGTCCTTGCCAATGCCAGGTCCACTCCTAAGTTTCAAACATATGGAGTATACTTTTAGAATAGCATCACTAAGAAAAAACAACCAACTAAACTTGTGTTACTTAGATTGTTTCCAATACAATAGCACACATCTGATTTGTTTAGAACCAGCTTGATAGAATAGCTTGCGAAGCTCAGACAGCTGAAAGCTGCTGTCAGGGTATTTCACCCTGCAACAAAATCAGGTGCTTTTCCCTCAATTTTTTCTCCATTCTAAGGCATAGAGCAGTAGATTCAAACGCTCCTCTGACTTTTTGGTAGCACAAATTCTGTGTAAGAGGTCAGGTGTGCTTTTAAAGGTAGAAGTATTCCTTGATGTGCTCATGCTTTTTAAGAGCTCTACCCACAGGATTAGCATGGGAATTTATTCCAAATCCTCCAAAGGATCCCTGCTGTACTGAACAGGAAGCAGCGAGGGCAGGCCACTTTAAGGGCAAGTGAGCCAGGGGTGAGGGCAGGCAGGACAGTGGCAAGGGTGCAGTCCCACAGCACCTGAGCACAAAGAGCAGAGCAGGTCTAGTGATGGCATCGAGGCTCAGCTCACAGACCAGACCACCAGACAAGCCTGTAGTGATGAGACAGTTCAAGGTCAAGCCAGAATATCAAGTGACCAGGTCAGGTTCAGAGCCAAGAGCCTGGAAGGTACAAGACCAAGGAGACTGAGAGCAAGAGACTGAGCTTAGAAGCAGCTCTACAGCAAAAGTGGACAGGACCCCACTTCCTACAGCTTTTTGTCACACCACTCTTTCTAGGCACACCTCCGACTCAAGGTCATAGAGCTGCATGAAGCCAGTGGTGAGCTTTGGCCTTAGGCAGCTAAATCATAGAATCAGAGAAACACAGAACATCCCCAGTTGGAAGGAACCTAGCAGGATCATTGAGCCCAACTCCCTGCTCCTAGCAGGACTGCTTAAAATGAAACCTAATGATGACTAAAAGCATCATCCATGTGCTCCTTGAACTCTGGCAGGCTTTCTGTCATGATCACTTCCCTGGGGAGTCTGTTTGAGTGACTGGCCACCCTCTCAGTGAAGAACCATTTCCTAATGGCCAATCTGAACTTTTCCTTAAGGCAGCTTGGTTCCATTTCCTTGTGTCCTGTTTCTGGGGACCAGAGAGAGCAGATAAGGACCACCCCATCCACTGCTCTCCTGGAGGAAGTTGTAGGCTGCCAGGAGTTCACCCCTCACCCTTGTCTTCTCCAAGCCAAAGAAGACAAGTGAACTCAGCTGCTGCTCCTAAATCTTACCCTCGGGATCTTTCACCATCATGGCCACTCTCCTCTGGACATACTCTAATGGTTTGATGTCCTTCATATATTGAGGTGTGCAAAATTTCAAACAGTACTTGAGGTGAGGCCACAGTTCCTGGAGAAGAGGTGCACTTGGGGCCCTAATAAAGCTTGGTATTCCAACTGCATCTCTATTTAATCTCGGTTGCCTTCCTTTGATGTCTAGAAAAAAAACCTAAGATCCATGCCTGTGGTTTTGACCATGGTAAGGTGAACTGTTCTGCCCGTAGCTGATACAAGTTGATAAGCTGGTCCCCACTGTTACTGGCCAAAGCTTTTATGAGGTACCACCACCTATCTGTATTTATGTTTGTAATTGCTCTCTAACAGTTCTGTTGAAATTACCTGGTTTAGAAACATGCTGCAGATAACCTCTTTAAGGTGTTTTTAAGATTAACTGCATAATTTTACAGAACTGAGTGAGGAAACAATTACATATGCACCAATGCTGCTAGGCCTTTCGGGGAGGCAACCACTTAATTCAAACTGACTGTGGCTAGATCAGGATGTGTGAAATATCTATACATACTTCATGCTCTAAAAATCCTGGTTTTGAAAATTAAGATTAGAAATTATCTTCTGAGCAGATTAGTCTTATTACAAGCTATTGTGTGAAACTATGTCTTCTAACACTTTTGATAAATTCATCAAATTCAACCTCTGAACTAATTTTTCCTGTTGCAGGGTTTCTGCAGAATTTCTTTATTTTGAAGGTTTTTAACATTTAAATTTCTGATCTAATTTGTTTATGGCTAGTTTATAAGGGTTGGTTGGTTGGTTTTTGTGCCAGCATTGTCCTTAGGTTCACAGAATCACAGGATGGTTGAGGTTGTAAGGGACCTCAGGATCATCTAGTCCAACTTGAGCAAGGGTCACCTAAAGCAAGGTGCTCAAGACCATATCCAGCCGGGTTTTGATCATATCCAAGGGTGGAGACTCCACAACCTCCCTGGGTAATCTGTTCCAGTGTGTGGCTGCCCTCTTACACTGGAATGGAATTTCCAGATTCTTGTTCGTTGCTGCTGGTCCTGCCTTTGGGCACCAATGGGAAGAGTCTGGCTACATCTTCTCTGCACCCCTTCTTTTCCTCCCATCAGGTATCCATACAGGCTGATAAGAACCTGTCTGAGCATTCTCCTATCCAGGCTGATCAGTGCTGGCTCGTCCATCCTTGCTTCACACGATAAATACTCCAATCCCTTAATGATCTTTGTATATATTTGCTGGGCTTATTTCGATCACCTTGTCTCACTTGGACAGGAGAACGTATGAACTGAGCACAACACTCCAGACACCCAATTTTGTCATCAAGACTTTATTTTTTATGCCAGACTTATTAACAGAAAAAAATTAAAACCCACAGATTTTCAAGGTTAACCCCATCAAGTAGGAAAATTTTAACGTTGTTTTTTGTCACTAAATATTGCCACCTATGGTGCTGCAAATGGCTGAAACCACCCAGACCCATGAGGACAACACCAATGTGACTTGCTCGTGGTCAAAGGCTTAAGCCCTTTCTCTCAATCCTTGTTTAGGATGAGAGCCCACAACACCCCCAGTTTCATGTTTTTCATACTTAGTTATGGTTGGTTCATGTTTTCCCCTCCCTGTTTTATGTATGAAGTTATTAATATTCATTTCTCTTAATTAATATGTATATGTTCTAGAAAGTTCTGCATTATTCGACACCCCATTGGTTCCTCCTCCAAGTCCCTCCTATTTACTATCCTCGTTGGTTCCCCCAGCTGTCACTCTGTCTTTTATCTCTTACCTTACTGGCTGAATCCCTTATCCCCGCCTGTCCTGCCCTCCATATATAAGCTTAAACCCCTCATTAAAATCCGGCTCTTCATCCCTGTCCTCGTGTGCCCTTAAACCGTGGATTCACGTGGATTACCGTACGAGGAGTTCCCTCTTTCCTCCTTTGCCTCCACCTCCGAGCCTGATCACCTGCCCAGAGGAAGCTCCCTCAGGTGGGGAGCTGGTCCTTGGAATCTTTTTTTGCTGCCTTATTGAGGACACAGCAAGCTGACCCTCGAGCTGTCCGGTAACCTGGGCTGGCGTGCATTAGCCATTTCTTTACCTGCAGTGAGCCCTATTTTGAAGCAATTTCTTTTGTTTAAAAAAATTGTGTTGGGTAATATGTATCTCTACTAAATTGTGATTAATATCTTCTCTCATTAAAAAATGCTGTAACTAATTAAAAGCTAAATAAATTACTAAAAGGAACAGAGAAAGTATGAATGATTTTAGAAATTTTTAGAGAAGTTTTACTAGATGTCTAAAACTCAAAAATTAGATGATGCAGTCTAAAAAAAACACATTTAAAGAGAAAATTAAAGCCACTCTTTGAGAAATAATGTATATCAAGAAAGGGAAAACTAAGCATTAGTTCTTACTCTAAGGCAGAAGGTAAGAATTACAGAAAGGTGGTAAGACAAGGAAGTGGATGAGGTTATAGCGAGCAGAGTTAAGGATAACTATGAGGTTTGATTATATTCTCTTCTAATGAAAGAATTGGTCCAGGAAGGGTTGAAATATTTAGTAAATATTTATTACCTACAACTGGTGAAGAGCCTTGTTTATGGCCTAATATGTGGGTACACTTACTTAGTAAAGGATAGGACAGGTTGACATATCTCAAAAGGACCCTTTTACAGGGAAAGAATAATTCTACAAAAAAGCTGGTTCAAAGAACTCTCATAGCCAAAATCAAACAGCATGTAGACTATGTGGCCACAGGGGATTTAATATATTACATATTTAGTGAATATTCTATTAAATTGAAACTAGTGCTCCTAGTGACAACAATGCCCACTCATGGTGGCACCTAAAGAAAATTTGTGTCTCCTATACACAGTTTTTATTTCCAATTGGAAAACACCATTTTATCACTATTGCTTCTGAAACAGTCTTAGTCAATAGTATGTTACGTTGTGTAATGCTCCTCCAGATTAAGAGACAGGACTTTTTTGTGAGTCTGTTTCATTTGATTTCCCAACAATGGTATCTGTCATCTAGCTTGGCTGATGAGGTAGGTGTTCATGCTCTGTGTCATGCCTCTCCAAATTGTTTGTTCTGTTAATGTACACATTATATAAATGTTTGCTGGAGAAAGCCAAGGGCTGTGACATCCTTTTTGAATGGAAGTGTTTCATAATGTGTTTGAAGACTACTATTCAGCCTAGCCTTTTATATCATGTGGATACTGAATTACCTGCTTTCACATTTCATGACTCCCTCAGCCTAGTATGACACAATGTCCTCGATTCTGAGGCTTGCCAGTAAATTGTGATTAACGAAGAAATACCTGCATGACTAGGACTGTTTTTACATTCAAAGTGTTGCTTCATTTCTGTCCTTAAATTTTATGCTTTTTCCTCCAGTTCGCTTCTGAAAAGGAAGCCTTTTCTTCCCTGCTCCCATCATTATAGGAGGCAATGTGTTTTCTCCAAGGAGAGCTTTCACTTCATCAAAAATACCAAGGAAATATTCCAAAAACCAGAAGGCACACTTCTTCCTGCTCTGATTTAAAAGCATTTTTCACAGTAGTCACAATCCTTTTCAAGGCAGGGAGAAGCTTGGCCCCTAGTTTTCATTCTTAAAACATTTTGAACCAATCAAGTATATTTATACTCAGTCCTGAAGTGCTTGTTGTGTTTATTTAATTGCTCAAACATTTCTACAGGAAATTTTGTTCTCTCTGTTTTGAGAACAGAAAGATATGTGAATTCTGGTGGTTCCCACAAACTGCTCCAAGCAGTGGAAAGATCAGCCCTCAGACTCATTGGTCAAATGAAGGATATTCATGACTCCTAGTCCAGTTCGCCTTGCTCATGTTGGTATTGAATTTACTGTTGACTTGGTTGGAAAGAGAGTCAAACTCACAAAAATGACATTGAGGAGCATGATGCAAACTGTATATTCACAAAATCATTGCCTCCATCAGTCTAAGAGAGGCAGGCATTTAATTGTTGGACTTTTTTGGAAGCTTCAGCTTCATTTTATACCTCAGGAGAACCTGCATAAGAAAGAAGTTGAAGGCAGAGGAGAAGTCTGTGTGAATTGCTTAGAGATGATTGCTGAATTTCATGCTGGGCAAGTGCTTTACAAAATGCCTGTGCCTCAGGGAGCCAATAAATTAAAACAGATGCACAGAGCCAAGACAGGTAGAACATGTAGGAGGACTTCTTCCTTGCACTGCACTTTCCTCAAAAAGTACAGAATAGTTGTGTCCCAATCCCCTGTATGAGGGATTCAGATTAGATCCCTTAGTGCTGCCAGTGGCCGACTAGTGAGGAGATATTCTCAGATAATATTTTCTTTAACGTTCTGGTGGTGCCAGAGAAGTATAAAACAGCTTGGAACTGAGGATTGGAACGCCACAATGGTGGGTTTGTTGATTCCTTCATAGGAAATGCCTGTATTAACATTCCCATAAATCATAGGTAGAAAAAAATGTGTAAGTTAAATATCACCACTTTGCTGCCATGTGGCAGAACTTGGGGCCCTACTTGATGTTTGCCCTTTGGGGAGAAATCAGCAATCCTTCCTAAGAGGTACTGATAAGCTACACACGATCAATTCTAATTTTTTTTTCAGAACTCTTCAGTCCTGATTCCAGTCTTTTCACTGGAAACAACTTCTAAAAGACTGTGAGTTTCAATCAACTATAGGCTTTGCAAAAGTCAATTGAAAAAAATTTATTGAAAAAAAATATATTGAATGCAACATAGTAAATGCAAATGTAACAAGGTAGTGATTTCATGAAATTGTGTAAGTTTGGTGTTCACTTTAAACTAATTTTTTATTATCTGTCCTTTGGTTTTTTTGAAAATTTGGCCAGTTCAGTACTGTGGTCAGTAAGTATGGAAAGCACATGAGGTTCTGACATTTACCTTCTGATGCATTAGGGTGCATCATTTCATTCATCGTCTCTGAAACGTTTTCTTGTAGGCAGGTTGCACTTTGATCTTGGTTGCAGTTCCTGCATAATTGGTGTTCAGTAGAGAAACTTCTTTGATTGTAGCTTAACCAGGAGTTCTCCCATGGCCCCACTTCTTTTCTAGCTGGGGAAGTCTGTAGTGAGAATGCTGTAAAATGGTACGTGGTGATGTGTTATTAAAGCTTTAATTTTAGTAACGTACAAAGTAAGAAATGTCAGACTTCTTTTCATAGCTGTCTCTTCTGTCATTTTTCACTTTTACACCCTAATAGGGTGTTGAATAGCATAATCCCAAAACTTCAGGTACCAAGATGCAGCATACCACAGTCAAAACTGAGCTGCACTGTTGTCTGTAATGAGCCATGCAAATATATAACTAAATGCAGATATGTTCATACATAGCATACAGATATATATATTTAAACATATATATATATATATATATAAAAACAGAGTAGTGTTCTATGATACTATATTTGGGCATGTGTATTGTATGATCATGCCATATGAAAGAACACTTCATAGTAATGTCTACCAATGCTATTTTAAAGGCACTTGGAATTATCCTATGTGAACCAGAGGGAATAGATTTAATGTCTGTGCAGCAAGTGGTAAAGTAAGAGGAAATTTAATTCTATAAGCACAATTCTCAGTTAGATCAAAGCTTATTTAGGAGGGACCTAGTCCTATCTACATTTATATCTTCTTTAATGCTTTTGTATTTTGTTTGCATTATATAAAGGAGCCAAAATGTGGATACGTCTGTCTTTGTAGTTAGTATTGTTGCACTTATGTTAAAGGTTTTTATTGTTTTGATTTTGGTTTGGAGGGAAAAACTGTGTGTAATTATTTATTACTTGTCTGGTTAACAATTAGAATATAAATACAATGCACTAAATTACCTCATGGGCTGCTGAAACTAGATACAGCTCAGACCACTTCAGCTTCCAGACCACTTCAGTATTACTTCAATGTTATTGTCTGAATTTTTCTCAGTTATGATTTGTGATATTTGAGAACATTATTCTAATTGACTAAAATTCCCTCAAACATTGCATGTAATTTTTTCTCGTAAAAAAAATAAAGGACAACATAGTGGAATGCTTTCTTTTTACAGTCTACATTCATTTTTATTTATTGATTTGATTTCTGCAGCACCAATTTGATTTTGTAACATATAAGGATATACTAGTGTCTCTTTAAATCACTCGTGAACCTTTCAGTAACACACTTTTAGTGCTTATAGTGCTTAGAGTTTAAAGAAGCTGCCAGAAACCAGCCAGAGCAGCAGCATGCCCCTAGCTGCATCTTGCATATTCGTGTATTATTTAGCAAGTCCATTTATTTGGGACTCAATTATACTGTGTGGTTTCTTCGTGCTATCTTTGTTGTGAAACAAATAAAAGACATGCAGTGATCCACAGCTCTAAGCACCTGTCAGCATTTAGCCTGTTCGGCTATTTATTAATTATTTAATTTAGTATTTAGCCCACAAGGTTTCAGTGCACACTTCAGTTCATCAGAATTTCCCATTGTTGATGCTACTATTTACATATTCTCCCACAAAAAACAAAGACGCTCTGGGGACCAGTTATGAAATCCCACCTACAATGTTCTTCATTGTTTCCAGCTCTTCCATCTCTCAGGCCTCATCCTCTCTGAATGAACGCCTGCAAGACAAGAGGAACTAAGTAGCATGCCTGGAATGTTTCTGAATCCAGGGACTAATAGACCGGAGAGGGAATCAGATCCCAGAGCTTAGGGTCTCACTTGAGGAGTACTCTGTTACTCCTGAACTCCCAAGTAGTTTGGGAAGTGTCAGATTTGAGGCTCTGCCTTTGGGCCACATCTATCTAACATACCTGGTGATAACATACAAGAAATATAAAGAAGGAAGTATGGGGTGTGTAATTCATTTTTCTCAGTATTGCTTAGCAGTCCTAATTCTGAAGGCCAGAAGACTTTTCAAACAGAACCACATCTTCACAGAGAATGTATGTACAATAAAATGTTTTCTGCTTATTAAACACAGCTAATTAAACTCATTGTTTAGCTATTGAAAGAGGAGAACTCTAAATGGAATAGAATAGGAGTAAGAATATGAAGTGTCCATCTGATAGAGACCGTGATTTTTCCTATTCTTTGACTGAGATTATGCTAGAACACGTGACGCTGTGATAAGGGCCAAGTGTTTGCCCTGTGTTTTGGTGCAATACTGCAGATGTGTTCAGAGACTGTGGAAGTCACAGTCTTGTGAATTCTTGTGTCTTCTTGTGGACTTGATTGAAAAATCTAATTTCTTACACCTTGCAGCCTTTCCTAAGAGTTATAATTAGAACCTAGAATTTCCCTTTTTTCCAGAAACTTTTCCTGAAACAAGTAAGTACATTAGTTCAGGGCAATTACACTTCACCTAAGGCAGAAATTGAAAGGAATGTATTTTGGGACCATTTTTATTTAGGTTAATTTTGAGGAAGCATATGGAATTTTATTTTTTATGTTTTTATTAGCTGTGTATTCTTCCATATGAAAGACCATGTACAGCTACTACCAGTGAGTCCAAGTGGTTTTTTTGTAAAATCCTTGGTGCAAGCTAAAAAAATCTCCTTTCCTAGGTTAGATTGCCACCAGATTTTTAGCAACAAAATAGCTGGATACTTGGAACTCATCTATTTGTGACTGTCAGTATAAAATAATGTGGGATAAGCATGGGAATTAGTCTGTTTGCAGACACTCATATTGTGTAAATTTCTATTTACATTTTCTGCTTCCAAAGTGAATTAAAGGCAGCAAAGCTCAGTTTTGTGTTGGATGCTGAGAAATTTGAAACTGTCATGGCTTTTCAGTCCTCTGACAAACGTTCAAATAAACTTAGTTTTTATGACAGGCTAGCTTTCTAACACATTTTGCTGCTATATTGACAAATGCTGGCCCAGGTGAAGGGCAGGACCTATGTGCTAGCATTCCCCCATGCACACACCACTGCTTTTCCATCCCTGAGCCAGAGAGGTTTCTCCAACACACACCTTTCCACGTGCCAGGGCATGAAAAGCAAGTAGAGGGGGGAAGAAATGCCAGTGTTGGTAGCAGCTGGCTGTTAAATTTGTTTGGCAGTAATGTCAAACTATATTATCAGTAACCCAGCCACTGAACTCATCTCTCATACAACAGAAGCACATCAGGTCTTCTGCATCCAGTCCTTTAGTGGATGAGATAGATATGAGCCTCTTAGATAGCAAGAATAATAAAGAGCAATTGTACTGTAAAGCAAGATTTTCAGATGGTGGCCCATGGGACATCTCTAGACTTTAGGGCACATAGCGAAATCTGACTCCAAGAGTTGCCAACCCTTAGAATAGATCTAGGCTGTGATGTCACCCAGTAAGTCTTTTGTGTAACCCAGCCTGAAAAGCTTCCAGAGGCTCCCACTTGAACTGGCTCTGCTAGGCATCATAATATCTACCACCTGCATTTTCATCTCTTCTGAGCAAATGGGTGATGCTGCCAATGATATTGAGGAGGTCAGAGAAGGCTGATGAAGTGGAAGTTCACAACACCTTCTTCTGTACAGCATTATAGACTGAAGAAGAATCACTTGCATTTTGGTGCTATGCCAGAAAACAGCTGTCCTCTGAGAGATCATTTTTATCTGTATGGACTCCTCTCTCAGGCCGCTGGCTCTGTATCCCTTCAGCTAAGGGGGGGCCTTCCAGAGACAGCAAGATTCTGTCCCTAATGCTATTCCATCCCATCCCCATCCTAAGTCAGATCCCATTCATACAGATAACTTTTCCCGTACTTCGTGCACTGGAGTTTTCTTCTGTGCTTCTAATTTAGCTGTGTCTCTAACAAGTATTTGTGTAGAGATTCATCTTGCCTACCTGCTACAATTGAGCCCTAAGACCTCATTACAGCTGCTAGAAAGAAATGACGGCTTAAGGGTGAAATTTATTTGACTAAACTGAAACATTCATTTTGGGAAAGAATTAACTGTAACTCTGGAAATACCTTCTTGTTTGTGTAATTCTAAAGGAATGTCATATGAGTAGATCATCCATAAACAACTTAATACGAATTTACAAGTCAGGTAATCCCAAATGTATGTACTGCTCCTCCCCTTCTTCTTCTCAGGCTTTAACGTAACAGTCCTCCTACACAAAATTATGTGCCTCCCCCTTTTTACTCTGGAAGCACATGCGGGTGCTTCAGGTAGGTGCTTCATACCCTTCAAACCAAACAGCTTAAAAATCTTAAAAATCTAGCACAGCAGTCCTCACAACCAAGAGAATGGCATACATTAGATGTTTGTCCTCCAATGTAAAATGGATTCGCACTATATAATTTTCGTTACTAGAGCAGGCTTGCTTCTCACGCAACACAAACATTTAGTAAAAAAAGATTCTCTCCTTGTCTCCAGAAATAAACACAACTGTATGTTTCTATGTTTTGTGTTTCAGTATAGATTTTTATATTTTCTTTGCCTGCCACTTTCCAGAGTGATACTCTGCTTACTGGATTTTATCCTTAACTACTTGGTATTGACTGAACAGCTTTGAAAGAAATTTTTAAAACAGAAAGAAAAAAGCAGGAGAGCCTTTATAAATACACACGAGGTTCTTTCCATTGCATCTGGAAATTAAAAGTGTTTGTATTGAGATCATAAGGCGGAAACTAGGGAATCATTTTTTAACATGAGTACTTGGTTAACCTGTTTGTCCATAGGGAGAAAATGCCAATAAGAAAAGAAAAATCTATGATATAAAAAAAAAATCTTAGTTATAATAAAATCAGTTTTATTAATGCCAACACTCTGCGTCTAAATCATGAGTTATTGTGCATCACATAAATGAGAGTAGTCTCGTCTCTCAAGTCAGTGCCATCCCAAACAACAATAAAATTAGGGGAAAAATGCTGCAGCACCCTGGCAACAGAATCTCCTTGGAGTCGTATGATGTGGAGGTGGGATTTTGTGCTCTCCTGCATACCCATGAAGAAAAGCACATGGAAAGAATGTCACCAGCTAAAGGAATATCAGAGTGCCTGTCCAATTGCTTTTCCTATTATTCTTTCTCTGTCAGTATAACACCTTCCCAGGTCCCACACTAGTTTCTCAGGCCTCTCACAGCCTGCCTCCTCAGGGCAGGGCATGGGCGCTGTTGTGAGCTACAGAAGAGTTCAAAAGCACTGCAGGATCCCTGTGCTGCAAACTGCGATGCACAGGGTCATCTTGCTTGGGCTTGCTCTCACTTTTCCCATGTTTATTTCTAAGAAAGTGTGTGTGGTTTTTGTGAAACTTCATGCTTGCTGTAAGCACTGTACCATTCAAAAGCATCTTAGTGTGTAAGCTGGCAATGTTTTTGAGAATCTCTCTGGAATCTTGTACCCTGTACCTTCTCTTTCAGCCTCTTGCCCATAACCATGGAAATACATAGGTTCAGAACCTGGCCATGCAAACTGCTGTGCCACACATGAAGAAAGTATTTCTGTAAATAATATTATACTTTTTAAGTATTCCTGTAGATGCTTAAGTCCTCTTCTTCTTGGAAGTCAGCAGCTTGCTTTAGAATATCCTTGAGGTAGCCCAGGGAGATGTTGCTATAAGTTATTCTTGTTTCTGGTGTATAAAATGCTTATATAACAAAAGCACATATTTTCTTTTGGCTTTAGAAGGAGCTATTTTCTTTTTCACTTTATTTGGTATTTGCATTGATAAATATCTAAAATACAGTGAAAGTTGCCTGGGAAAGGATACCCTTGGATTTCATGGACAGCTCTCACCTTTGTTAGTAAACCATGATCAATTTTTGATTTGTTGTCTGATGTACTTGACTATTCATAGGAAAATAAAAAAGAAATTGACTTTCCTTCTATTGTTCTGTACCAGAATAAAACTAGTGTTGCATCCATTAAACTTGAGTGCAGTCCTCCTTCCTAACATGGAAGTACAAAGTTAGGAAATAAGTATATGACAACCCTTTAAAACTAACCTCCTTGTTTGTACATATAGAAACTTTTCTAATTTACCTTTTTTTGGACATGCAAAGTGTTTCCTTTAAAAAGATGAATCCCTACTTTCTGTTAAGCATAAGGAAAAATTTGTAAAAGGATTCCACAAAAGTGACTAAAATATGAGCATATATATTTGTAAGAAGAAACTACCCATCTATAGGTAGATTTAAACTAATGCAACAGTGACTAACTGCATGATTCAGTGCACTTAGAAGTCAGTGGAAGGACTTCTATTAATTTCTGTGGGTACTGGATGAATTGCCATATGGACCTCCATTTTGGGACCTAATCTGATTTAAGCTTGTGTGTATTAATGGATATAGATGTCTTCCTGTGTTCACAAGTGTAATACTTCATCATTTTAAAGAAAATGAAGCAATGCAAATGGACATCCTCTCCTGCATTAAGTGAGGTTCTGTCAATATTTGCTTTGAATGGCTGTTTGCTTAGTGCAGCTAACATGGAGCATAGTCTACTTTGTCCACAGAATGACATTTTCAAGAGTTGAGTAAATGGCTAAGGAATTATAAAATTAGTTGTTTGAAATTTAGCCAAAGGGATGATGCCAATTTCTACAGACTGTGTGTGTATTACAGGTAGTAAGTAGTTTTTATTTCACTGCTGAAACAAATGAGCTCCAAACAGAAGTGTTGCAGGATTTTGTTCCCCTGTTTTTAAGAGAAATACCATATTAAATTCTTTTTCTATGGCTTTTATTTTTAAGTCATACTGAACAGGAAGTATAAAAAAAATCCCACCGAGAAAGTTTCTAGTTTTTGTACAGTATTTTCCATGCATAGAAATGTAATTGTGAATCCAGCAGTGAGCACACAAAGAAAACAACCTCTTAGGGTTTGGGTTCCCCCCCCCCATGTTTATTTTATAAAATAGTGCACTTCTATTTATAGGATAATGTTTCACAGCACAAGCTGCCCTGTTTCTGTGCCTATAGGAAACTGTTTCTTCTGTTCCCACAGTCCTACTACTTTATCAATTTAATTTCTCAGCTTTTTTTTTTTTTT
>VZRV01009348.1:939019-993812 GCA_013398115.1 Falcunculus frontatus
GAAACGCGGTTCCTGGGAGCTTTTTGCTCACAAAGGACACTTCCAGGGACTTCAGCCAAGGTCCCAGTTCAGTTCCCCAGTTAACGCAGTGTGTGGGGTCAATGGACTGGTGCCACGCTTCTCCCACAGAGTCCCTCGCAGAGACGCTGTGGCGGTGCTCTGTCAGCACCTACGTGAGCACCCAGCCTCACCCTTGCTGGTGGATGCAAGCAGCCGCTCACACACAGTTCTGAGCGTTATGGAGATGAAGAGGCAAGAGGGATTCTTTGCATGCAATTCCGAGGCCATTTACTGGGGTCCGCACGGATCATGAACAAACTGCTCCGAAGGGGAGGCAGAGACAACCTTGAACAAAACTGCGCACCCAGCTTTTACCCCGAGGGGTCCCAGGGATGGGCAGAACATCAGTAACCAATAATCTGAGGGCTAGGGGGGGAGGAAAGGTTGAATGTCATAACGGGGGCCAGTGGAAGAGGGTGGGGAGAGGACCAGGGACTGAGGGAAAAAGAACCTTCTGGCACAGTGGTGTGGGAGAGATGACTTTGAAACAACATGGGGGGTGTAGCGTGGACTTAACCATCGCAACAGCTTTGACTTCCTTAGTTTTTAGCTGTCACAATTATTCTCTATTCTCATTTCAGTCTTAGTGATTTTGTATTTTCAAATCCCTTTGGACATTTAAATCCATTTGGATCAGAACTTCCTGTTTAATATCAGTTTTCTCTACCAATAGAAAATGAGCTGACAAATTCTCTCCTTTACCCAGCCTTTGCCCATGAAATGAAAGGGTGCTGGCCTGCTCCAGTTCCTAAGAGACTTGTATTTCTGTATCAGAAACAACTGCCACTTCTTGACCAGCTATAGAATGGCTGCTGAGAATGACTGGATTTGAGACGAGCTGCGGCAGGTTTGGTTCGTAAACCAGGTGGAAACACCAATTAATGTAGTGGTTCAGTTTGCATTTCTTACTTTCTGTGAGATAGGAGATTTTGGAGGAACGCAAAGCAGGCTCAAACTTAAAGAATATGAAAAAAGTTTATTACTAATAGAATTAAGAGTAAAAAGAAATAATAAGAAATTAAAACAAAACCCCCTTTTCCTCCAGCACCCCCTTCCTGTTACCCAACTTGCACAAATAATAACAAAACATGGGATTTGGTCAGCATTTACAGTTCTTAAAAGTCTCTCTATTATTTGAGGAAGTAGAGGTCTCTTTTGCGTCTTGTGGTTTCCCAGACTGCACCAGCCACAGCCCTGCCCGGAAATCTGCCGCCGTAAAAAACATCTCTCCCATGAAAAGAAATCACAGTCTCTTCCACACTGTCCCATGGGCCGCATAGGGGGTATTCTCATTTAAGGATAGGCAAATTCTAGCCTGAAAACAACAGCTCTCTTCTTCACAGAAATTTTAAAAGTCTCTCACAGGTCCTGGGTAACCTGGCATGGTCACCTTTGTTTCTCTCACAGGCTGAACACAGAATTCTCATCCCCCCATGTCTTTCAATGGATTAAAGAGAAAAACGGTTTGTGATATTACAGTTTTTACCATGGTCTGCAAAAAGCAGGTTTAAGCTCCCTGCTGAAAAGCGCGACTCCACCCTCTTTTCCCCGCCGCCATCTTCAGCTTCCCTCACGTTCTCTTTCTCTCTGACCCTGAAGACGCTGTGGTGATGAATGGTGTTTGTTGTTCGGGCTTTACAATGGAGAAAGCCTTGCTCCCTTTATGCTGCTGGTTATTTGATGTTATCTTGCAGTTCAGCATAGGCTGGGTTGGTTGCAGAAAGCTCTATCAGCTCTCACTGGGTCTGCGTGGGCCATGTGGGGCTGGGGGGGTTCCTCAGCAGCCGCTCCGGGTGCTCTCGGCCATGCAGCCATTATGGCTGTTCCTCAGCTGCCCGTGGCTCTGAGGGGCTCTCCCACAGGCACCCGGGGCCCGTGCCCTGTGCCCAGGGGACGGGAGGCCCGGGGCGGCTCCAAAGAATGGAGCCCGGTGCCCATATTCCCCCCTCCTCCCCGTGGGAAGGCTCAAACCGAAAGGGAACTTCCTGTGTCTCCACAGGGCTTAAATATGTAAATTTCAATAAGCACTACTGGTTGAAAGATCTATCTATCAACTCAGGTTCAACCCACAACACAAGCCAATCTTCTCATCCTCACATACAGTTTATGGCAGACCCCTGTGCTCCGAAAATGTTTTTAAAACTGAGAAACACAGTGCATTCTGAAAACTACATACTCAAAGCTCAATTGTCTAGTTTTTCCCCTCTAAATAAAAAAATCTGGGGAAGTGCTGGTAGAAGAGTGCAGCTCTAAAGAAAGCTGTATTTCTTTAAGTTAAGGGAATTGCTAGAGAGAAATTCACTTTTCTAATCTGGGGTCTATCCTGGATGTTCTTCATAGCTCTGTATGTCCCTGTGAACAGAGGGGATCAGGGTATATCTCAACAAAGCACCTAAATACCTAATGGGAGGGAATGAAGGAAGAGGTGACTCTTCTCCTTGACAGCTCAAGACAGCACAAGAGGTAGTGGGCACAAATTGAAACACATGAAAATCTATCTGAATGCACGAAAACACTTTTTATTGTCAAACACTGAAACAGGTTTCCTGTAAATGTGAAGTTTCCATCTGTGGAGATATCCAAACCCCAGCTTGATATGGTCCTGGGCAAACTGCAGCTGACCCTAACTGAGCAGGGGACATGGATCTGCTTTCACTTTGCAAGTGTTTGTTAGTGAAAAAAATTACTTTGGTTTATACTTAAGAGGTACAGGTACGTATTACTGAAATTCTCATGTAAGAAGTTTAAACATTCCATACAAGATGACATCGTGTAATTCAGAGAGAGAGACTTAAGGACAAAACTCTGTATCTTTTCTTAATTCTTCCTATAACTCTAGTGATTTTAGATATTTGTGGAGTCTAGATAGAAATGTTAGCTTTCAACACTCATGTTGACATTTACTCCATGTGTCATATATCTCATAGACAAAAATTATTTTAAAGGGCATTCCATTATTTCAGTGAAAAATCCCATATCTGAATAGTCAATGTGACAAACAAATGTAAGTTAATTTTTTTTTTTCTGGTATTATAGTCAACAAGGGTTTAAAAGTAAATACTCTAATATTAAGATTCATGTTGTAAGAATAATACAAAGAATAATAGACCTAGGACTAACAAATGCCAGATGCAACTTTAGCATCCATGTCAAAGTCTGCCTTGCCATATTTGCTTTTTAAAATTCAAATTTATTTAGCTGACTGGACAATATATGGCTCAGGTTTTGGCTCCATTACAGCCTCGTCCATTTACAACACCAGCAGCCAGTATAACAGCAATTCTGAAATGTTGCCAGGACAGGGCTACTGTAGGCTATGTCTTAAACATTTTGTGCTTCAGGAAGTAGTGGATGTTGAAGTGGAGAAGTCAGAGCATTCTCAGGAGCCTCGGCCATGAACAGTCTCCGGGCAGCTGTGCAGGGTGATCCCTTGTTGATCCCTCGTATAAGCTAAAATCTGTGGAAAGAATCCTAGCAGGGTCACCCAGATGCCTGTCTCAACTCACATGGTGTCACAATGTGCGTATTGGCCTTTCTTCAGGATGAGATGACCTTCTGTTGTACCTCCTCTGTGTCGTAACTAATTTGCCGGGCATTAAATTCTCTCCTCACATGCAGCAGACAGTTTATGATTAATTGCTAGTGTAATACATAATTTGTCAGGTATTACAGTTCTTGGATGCAATGGAAAGGGTGTCTCCATGGGACCATTCCCATGTGTGCTATCATTTGATCCCAGGGAGAAGCCTCTTCAATTTCCCTCCTCAGGAAGCTGCGGAGAGGAAGCAGGTCACCCCTCAACTCCTTCTCTACAAAGCAGAGACGCTCAGCAGTTCCTCACAGGACATGGCCTTCCAACTCTCTCATCGGCTTTGTTGCCCTCCTCTGGATGCACTCAAGGACCTTCACAACCTTCTTACATTGTGGGTTGCAGAACTGCACTGAGCACTCCAGGTGAGGCTGCACAGCACTGAACACAGTGGGATAATCCCCTCTTGTTGCTGGCAGTGCCGTGCTCGAGGCTCCGGGGATGCCATTTGCCCTCCGGGCTGCCAGGGCACACTGAGGGCTCACACTGAGTTGCTGTGAACCAGCACCCTCAGATCCCTTCCTGCAGGGCTGCCCAGCAGCCACTCCTTTCCCACTTTATCCTTGTGCCCAGTACTGCTCTTAAGTCCTAGAAGCAGAATCCATCATGTGTTGTTATTAAATGTGATGCCATTGATGATTGCCCAAAGTTCTAAGCCAGCTACATCCCTCTGCAAGGCCTCTTGTCCCTCAAGAGCGCCAACAGCAGGCCCAGTTTGGCGTCATCAGCCAGCTTGCTCATGGTGCATTCCAATCCTTCATCCAGATCACTGAAACACGTGGAACAGAACTGGCCCTAGAGCTGCACCCTGAGGAGCACCACTGGTGGCTGGTCACCAGCCAGATGCAGCCCCAGTCACTGCACCCCTCTGAGCTCTGCCCTTCAGCCAGGTCTTCACCCAGCACACCATGAACCTGCTCATCCCACAGCTGGACAGATGTCCAGAAGGATGCTGTGAGGGACAGTATTAGAAGCCTTAATCCAAGCTTAATCCATTAAGAATCCTTAATCCTTCCTAAATCCAGGAAAACTACATCCACCTCCTTCCTTCATCCACAAGGCAGGTGACCTTGCTATAGGAGGATATCAAATGAGTTAAACAGGACTTTCCTTTTGTGAATCTGTGTTGACTCTTCCTGATGATTGCATTATTCTTGAAGTGTCTTTAAGTCTTTCAACTGCAGCCAGTGTGATTTTCTCCATAATTTTTCCAGATACTGACCTTAGACTAACAAATTTGTAGTTTTCTTGGTCTTCCCTCACACTGTTCTTATGAAATGAATAACATTGGATAGCTTCCAGTCAGCTGGGACCTCTAAAGGCTCCCAAGACCTTTGGTAGGTGATCAAGAGGAGTTCTGACATAACATCCTCTATCTCCTTCAATACTGTGGGGCCAATGCCCTCAGGTGCCATGGACTGTGAACATGCAGCTGATCCAGCTGATCACTTACAGTATCAGTGTCCAGAAACAGAAGATCACTCTCCCCACACCTGTGGTCCTCTGCCTCAGGGCACCAGGTAGCCCAACCAGTATTAAGGACTGAGGGAAAAAATGCATTGAATATCTCTGCTGGTTTTTTTCCTCCTGTTAGTAAGATGACCACCTTCAACAAGCCTCGGTTCGATGTTTTCTTTAGACCTCCTTTTGCTATTAACATACATGAAAACATCCTTTTTGTTGCCTGACAAAAAGGCCTGTTTCAGCTCTGAGGTTTTGTGTCTTCTGCCTGTGTATACAAAGCACAGGTCTGTAACCTTCTTCTGAGGCCTGACCTTGCTTCCAGAGATCATATAGTTTCCTTTCCCTCTTGAGTTCCAGGAGGACTTCCCTGTTCAACCAGGCTGGTCTTTTGCCACACTTGCTTGAGTTATCACACAGTGAATTTCCTGCTCCTGAGTCTAAAAGGGGGTTCTTAAAGACTGAGCAGCATTCATAAACTCCTAAACCCTCAAGAACAGGTTTCCAGGGAACTCTGCTAAATAGCTCCCTGAATAGCTTAAAGTTTGCTCTCCTGAATTCCAGGGTAGCAACTATACTGTCCTTTTTTCTCATTACTCTGAAAATTTTAAACTCAACCATTTCATGATCACTGTGGCCAAAGAGCCTGCTACCATCACATCTCCCATGACTCCTTCTCTGTTCACAAACACCAAAATACCAGAATAAATGAAGTAGCTGCCATGTTGAAATATGTAGGAACAAAATGTTGTCCTGGTAGATTAACAAAAGGTCCTGAGTTAGTTGCAATGGTTTTAGTATTTGTTCTCTTTTCAAAGCAATCACAGAATCTCATGCTATTCTGCTGTACAGACAGTTTAGCCAAAAATAACGGCAGCAAATAAAATGGAAAAGGTGTGTGTGCTGAAGGGAAGGGCAAGAAACATCCTGATCTAAAAATATCTTCCTATGTTTTACGGAAGAATGTCACACATACCTACAAACTACAGACAAAATTAAGAAAAATCATAACAAGAAGTGAGGATGAGTGTAAGCACAGAAGAACATGATGGCAGCAGGAGCGCAGGCTGTAAACATAGGCTGTGAAAACAGCTGTTGCTTTGCTTTGAAGTCTTCTTATCAGCTGGATCTTCTTTGAAAGGTCACAGCCTACCTAGTGTGCTATCTGCTTTCTGCAGTAAGGCTCATATTCAGAGGTTCACCAGAAAGGCATCTGTGTATTTGCACCAGTGGAACTCTTTCACCTGAGCTGGCATAAACAAGATCCCTGACATGGGCTCAATTTAGTGACTGAGCCCCCCCAGGCCTGTATCAAGTCATAGTGTAGGGATTTGTTCTGTATTTAGGCAATGATTCTGCTTTTGACTCTGTCATGAGTGTCTTGGAGAAGCTGGGACTAAACATTTCCTGTCTTTGTGCCTTCGTTTCCCACTCTCTTGGAGCAAGGTGGGATGGAACACAGAGGCAAGCTCCAATGATAAAAAAATACTGGCTTAAGTCTGAAGTCCTGAAATTGTTATTATTTAAGGTTTTATTATTAATTTTACTCTTACTCAGCAAAATCATTGAATTCTGTCATGAAAACTGACCATGAATACTGACCGTGAATTGACTGAGTGCACAGACATTTCATACAGCCATATGTTCATAAACATCTAAAATTTAAAAGTAAATTTGAGACTTTTTTCATTAATGTTTCTTATGAACACCCATAGAAAGCACTTCCAAATTATCTCAATGTCTACACTGAGTTTGTTTATAAAAACAGAGTGTATGAGTACATTTTCAATGTACACACCCAAGTGCAATTGTTAGTTCTAACTACTGTATTTGAAAAAGGTTATTTTCTGTGTCAGTGCAATGTGCTCTTTACTTTAAATGAAACTTTTACCAACATTGCAATTTCATATTAGTAAACAGTAGACAAAAAATTACTGTAGATAGGCTGCTAATGTTTATAAACAGCAATTGGATGTGTGGCATATATGACATCAGAAACAATACCTAGTCATCTAGGTTGTTTATTGTTGAGTTTTTGGGGTTTTCTTGGTTGGTTGTTGTTGTTAAAGAAAACAAGGCAGTGCCTTTCTTTGTTTTGCATCTCTACAGCAAACCTGTCATTGAATATTTTTTCCCATGTGCTTCTTTGAAATGTGTATATATACATATTATATATATATACATATCTATATGGTAGGCTAAAACTGACTTGCAAACATGTCACCTGTTTCAAAGTTATTTTTGCCTTGAAATAGTATGGTTAGTGAGGAATTCCCTGAACCATTCCAAAAGTAAATCTGATTTTTTTTCAGCTTGAGAGAAATGGCTGCTAATTTTAAGCTACCATTTTCATTTTTCTACAGCAGGAATGCGCATTTTCCCTAACCATAAAATTTCCTCATAATAGAAATGAGCCAATGCCCAAGGGCATAGTTATCAAAAGATAATCTCACCCAATCTGATTAGAGGCATAAGGCTCATGCCTCAAAGTGCTCCAGGGTATGATTATCTTATGATAACTATACCCTGTATCATGTCTTATTGATTAACTAATAAAGCTTCAACATTATTATTTGGGTGAGGAATTAAGATATCAGCAAGAGGTCTGATTCTGGAATGGGAAAGATTCTTTGAAGCTCTCCAAATAACCTCTCTTGTTCTGGTTATAGCATCTCTGAAATTATAGGGCCACCAGATAACAGTTTTTCCTTCTTATCTGTGATTATATCAATGATACATTAAAACTCAACCATACCCAGATATATACTTATGTAAAGACACAATTGTACTCAACTGCTTGCTTTGCATTTATATTGCAGGTTTAGGTTACACAGCAGAACAGAATTACAGTCTCTGGAGAGGATTTTGTAGTCCAGACACTAACTGTGCTCTACACTCAGGGCAGCTCTGAGTTTTGTGAATGGTTACATTGTGGAGGGATCTCTGTTCTCACAGGGAATTGCTCCCTCCTTGCCCACATGCTTTATCAGAGAAGGGACAATAAAGCCAATCC
The DNA here is from genome assembly GCA_013398115.1 of Falcunculus frontatus. Lineage (NCBI taxonomy): Eukaryota > Metazoa > Chordata > Aves > Passeriformes > Falcunculus > Falcunculus frontatus. Next base: position 947,143 of record VZRV01009348.1, read on the forward strand.
TTGGGCTCCCAGGTCTCCCAGTCCAAGTCATCCAGAGCCGCAGGCTTAGGATAGCTGTTTATCCCTTAAATCTCCTACACAGTAATACAAAGATGCCTTAAACCGGTGATGGAGCTTGAACTGCATAGCCACCTCCACCCTCTCTGCAGAGTATTTTGTTCTGTACAAAAAAACCTGCTTAATGGTGTGGGACTTGCTTGAACAGGCAATCCAAAGGCTAATGTTGCAGCCAGCAGATGCTGGACTCCTCTGCATCAGTAAAAAGCTGGAATTATTTCACTGACTTCAGCAGTGTGAAACTAGGTTAATAGACACATCTCAGAAGAAAATATGGCTGGTGTGTGCAACAAGGACCTCACTGGAAATTCCCTTACAGCACAGCTTCTACATACTGAGATCAGAGGAGGTAATGTGCCCCCACTGTTAAGAGTTAGTTGCTTTTTTGGAAACAGAAGGCAATATTTACATCTGTATGCAATTCCATTCTTAGATGAATATTTAAAACAATTAAACATTTGATCACACCTCTCATATAGGGGTGTGCAGCTTAAACCTAACAAAGGGATCATCATGTGGCAGTGCAATCCACACCACAGTAATCCTGTATAATGACTTCTTTGGCAAATTTGCTGTGTCTGTTGTATTATCATCCACTCTGCTAAAGGACAATGTTAATTTCTGGAACTAGTTGTAGAAGTGTCATCCCACCCTTTTATGCTGCATGGCAAAAATGGCTCACTGTTCCTACTGCCAGCACTGCTCCCTTTTGGCTACTCTCAGAGGGAATGTGGGTATAGATCAGGCTCTGAAAAATTCTGGCATTTGCACTATCATGAGTCAGCAGTGCTCTGGCAGCCAGAAAGGCCACCTGTGTCCTGGGGGGCATCAGGCACAGCATCGCCAGCCGGGCAAGGGAAGGGATTGTCCTGCTCTGCTCTGCACTGGGGCAGCCCCACCTTGAATATTCTGTGCAGTTTTGGGTGCCACGGTATAATAAGGATATGAAGTTATTCGAGAGCATCCAAAGGAGGGCCATAGAGTTGGTAAAAGGTCTGGAGGTAAAGCTGTATGAGGACAAACTTTGGTTTGTTCAGCCTGGAGGAGACTGAGGGGTGACCTCATTGCAGTTACGACTTCCTCATGAGGTAAAGCAGAGGGACAGACACTGATCTCTTCACTCTTGTGACTAGCAAGAGGACCCAAGGAAATGGCCTGAAGATGTGTCAGGTAAGGTTTATGTTGGAAATGGTCACAGCACCATGTTGACCAGAGTTCAAGAAATGTTTGGACAACACTCTCGGGCACATAATGTGATTCTTGGGCTGGTTCTGTGCAGGACCAGGAGTTGGACTCGATGATCCTTATGTGTGCCTTCCAACTCAGCTTGTTCTATGAGTCTATGATTGTATTATTAGTATATTATCTATGAGTCTATTATATTCTATTACCTGCAGCATCCTGAAGTAGGTTCACATGAAGTCGGTTCAGCAGCCAAAAATACTGTTTTCCTTCAGCATTTTCACAGATGCTTCCACCATTGTGACAGTGCTGCCATTTTTAATTGGGAGCTGCTAAAATCTCTGAAACAGGCAAGGTGTTAAGACTGTAACCTGTCCTCTACTCAAGATTTCTTTCAGAAGGTGAGTGATGTTATCCTAAGGCATGTAACTATAAGAGGAAGGATAAATTACTTTCCAGACTGTCTGTTTCTCACTATTGACAAGAGGGAAAGAATCAAGATGACTAGTTTGGATGGGGTGCCTAGTTTTTATAGGGCCAGGGGAGACGAAGAGATTTCTGCCTTTATTATAGCAGAGTCTCAGCTGCAACTTGGGTTATTAGTGTACAGCCTCTGCTGTTGCCGTCCTTTCCTGATCTGCATAGCAAGTACTGCTCTGCCAGGCTGGAGCTCCGTGCAGCAGATCTTCCTGTCTTCTGCACTGAAGATTTAGTACCAGAAGCCAACCTTGCTCTCAAGTCTTATCTTTCTCTGTACAAGGGTTCTCCTGAAAAGAAATGTGGTAGAAGAAACCTCCTGTGGTACCTTTCTGATTAATTGCTGATTAGTAGAAATAGAGTTCATCCTGACTCATAATATATATACTTCTTGTCTTGAATTGGTTACAGTCCAGGTGGCAGAAAAAGAGGAGGCAGAGCAGATTTAAAATCTGGAAAGCAAAAAGTGTGCATAAGGTGCTCTTTTTAAAAATGTCCAGATATTTGATCACTGTCTTTCCATTCCCTATGACAATTACAGCTTTGTTTTTCCACAATGTCTGTGAAGTACTTTTGCAAAAGTGTTTCTGTTTTTGTCTCTACTTTTGTAGTGAAATACATCATGTTCTCTACTTATGTACCAAAACCTTAGTCTAGTTCCAAGACAGAAAAAAACCCCAAGTGGCCATCCTGAACGTTAAAAATAAAGTCAATACCTTTCCTTGCCCTGAAACATCCTTGAATGAAAAGCACACCTTCAGGACAGGGCAAATGGTTGACTACTAAAGCAAAGGACTCCCGTGATCCCCATTGAACACCACACTTTCTACTCATCTTCAGCAAAACCTCACCACCTGAAATATAGGATGCAGTTAGCAGTTCCGCTCACTTCAATTAAGATGGACAAGAAACCTGACTTGCACTTGAAGAAGAGCTTTTTAATAGTCCCAGAGTCCTTTTGAAATTTAGGAACTGATCATCTGTTTTCTACAGAATTACTTTATATGCAGAAAAAGTTGAGTGGAATATAAAATCTCTATTTCTTCAAAACCTGAGATGTATAATAATCAATGAAAAAAAGTCTTGCGATACCCCCTATCAAATTCAGGCATATATTCAATGACTGGGCTGTTTTATCCCGTGATGCTCACAGATATACAAGACAACAGCAGATGCTGTGAGAATGTCCATTTGCCTTCCTTTCTGTATCGCTTCTCTCCCTTTGCTCCTGTTGTTTAACCGTCCTGGCCCACACTGTGAGTTCCTGTGTGGAATCAGCCACAGTGATGCCCTCAAGGAGTAAGCAGCAAAGACTCGAGAGTCCTACACAGTCTGCACAGTGCTTCTAGTACTACATAAGATTACTGATCTTCCAGCCCCCTTCATCGCCAGCACAGATCGTCAGCAACAAAACTGGTGTTTCAACGAGACACAGATAATGCATCTGAACCATGGTGATGGCCTAGAACAAGGTATGCTACATTATCACAAGTCTAAATATTTGTGTGTGTGTGTGTGCATACAAAGTGATACCCTAGAACAATATATTCTCCATTATCGTGAGTCTAAATGTTTGTGCGTGTGTGTGTGCGTACACAGTGATGCCTTAGAACAAGATATTCTACATTATCATGAGCCAAAACGTGTGTGTGTCTGTGTGTGTACAATGTGTGATGCCTTAGAACAAGATATTCTACATTATCATGAGCCAAAACGTGTGTGTGTCTGTGTGTGTACAATGTGTGATGCCTTAGAACAAGATATTCTACCTTATCATGAGCCTAAATATCTGTGTGTGTAATCTTCAGAAACTGGTAGTACCTCAGCTTAGACATTACATTTCCCTGACTTCTACACCCATTTCCCCCTAAACTCAGCAATATTTTAAGAATCTTTGAAGAGCAGAGCATATCAACAGACTTTCATTTTCTGCATAATATTTTAATTTAAGTATTTAATTAAATATTTCTCTAGAATAGATGCTATATCTGGAAAATACTAAGCCAAGAATTCCTATGTAGTTTGCTGCCCACTTAAATGCAAGAGCATGGAGGAGGGTTTACTGTTTGTTTGCTAATTTGTTTAGGATTTTTTGTAGTCACAGTCCTAGACAATGTATCTGGTTTGGTACATGGCTGCAGTTCCAGAGACACCATTGTAATGAAGGGTTAAATATCAGGATCTTCACTATTCCCAAATGGTGTCTTACTCTACAGATACTTTCGCTGATTCAATAGAAATAGTTTTGTCCACTGGAAGTTGGAGAGTATTATTTAAAAATGTATGTGTTACTTTCATCCCTGCAACAGGAAATACAGCTGCTTAAGTCAACACATAAAAAGCATCCTATGGAGTTGAGCAAAATGCCTAAAAGTAGTAATGCAAGAGAAATGACACTTTAAATGTTCCACAGGGCTATTTTAAGCAGAGGCTTTTGACAGTTATTAATTCTTTGTAAAGACCACAAAAGTGTTGTTTTTACTGGAGAAAAATAACAGCTGCAAGGGAGACTGAAATTCTTTTGGAGATAACAAAGAACAAAGGAAAGACTTTACATCAGGATTTGTGTCATCTTTAACAGCTAAATTGTGCTCTCAGCTCAGTGGGCAGGATTGCCACTGAAAGCATTGTGTGATCATGTTAGACCATGCCCAAAGGGAGAATTTGGCCCAAATGGATGACCAAATCCAGGGCTGAGGACCAGCTGCCAGTGAATGAATTGTCCTTTCATTGAAGCCCTCCAGAAAGTGAAGAGGCTCATCCCTAAATCTGTGTGCTCTGACAGAAACAGGAGCAAGAGGAATTTAAGCCATGTCAGTCCTCTGCCCTGGCTGACAGTGCAGCCCAGAAAACTCCAGTACAGCACGAATGAGGAGGGAGTACACTGCAGCACGAGACCTAGGAGCTACACTTCTGAAGAAGTGAACAGACCTGAATGCCACATTTAGAGTGCAGATTGGTTTTATCACTGCTCAGAAAATGAGTAATATCTCTAATTTAAATCTTCTGGTTTCAGGTCTAGGACCAAAGGGCAATTCAGTCCCTAGATCCCTAAGCCAGAAATGGGCCTTTGTGTATGATGCGTATCAGCCTGGAAGATTTATTCCGTGTAAACTAAAGAACAACAGGATAGAGCAGAGTTTGTTGATTCTTTTATAAGTTAGTACATGTGCCCTGATGATGTTTTCATCTTGCAGACTTTAGTCTACCAGCTCTTTGGTCTATGGCTTCAGACAATTACATGCTTTTCTAAGTCTATAACATCCCTTTTTAACAGATAGGGCTGGCTCTGAACATTTTGGGACTGCAATGTGGAAGGAAAAATGCAAATGCTTTAAGAATGTATTTTTTAAATTATTGGAATACGTGTTTCATTTCCCTGCAAAGACAAAAGGCAGAAGGGACTAGCAATGTATATGTCTGTCAGAGACTGAAGTTGAGAAACATCATATTCTGCCCCTTCATGGTGGCCCTGAGTCAGGCTGTCATGGAGGCTGTGGCAGATTAAGCACCACCTTTACGGGGTGGTGGGTTGAGAGGGAAGGATGAAATTCCCATCAGGCACAGTCAGTGCCAGCAGCCGCTCGCAGGTCACCAAAGCCTATACCAAACTATTTGGATGACTTACAAGTTATGTTTTAAGCACAACCTCATCTTTTCCTGGCTTTTGCCTTGACCTGGGTAATATGAACCCCTATGAGATGTAAATCTAAGCATGTAAATAAGTAAATCAATCCAGCACAGATAAATGTTACTGCTAAGAAATATACACCTAAAGTCAGAGCAAAGGGAATAAGGAAATGTACAAATGTTTGTTTAAATATGAAAGAGATGTTTATGGCCTTTTTTTTTGCTTCTAACAAATATTCCCACTCCTCTGTTTATGGCAAAGATTTAATACTAAGCAAGATATGAAGCAACTAAACCCTTCCACTGAGTCTGTGAAAAAGCAAATGAGCCCTTCATGAGCCACTTGCACCTTTCTCCCACTCCTCCAGCCTGAGCCACCACGGAGGAGACCATGAAGCGCAAGAAGTGAACAAGTAGGGCTAACGAGGAGGGGTAATGAGCTAGAGTTTCTCTGTAAAATGCAAGTATGGGACAATGAAAAGCAGCCAGGATTTTTCCTACACCTTTCCTCTAGCAAGCTAAGCCTCCCTGTTTGGCAACGATCTCCTCATCAAGGGAGCCCTCCAGGGTCCATTGCACTGAGCAGTTTGGCTTGTTTGAATTCTGTGTGCCTTTGGCCCTAAATCCTAATGTAGCACATGCCCTGTGGATATTGTTGTAAAACTGGAGTCTTTTTTATTTCTTTAGAAAGTGCTGGACTGAACAACATACTCACTGCAGATTGGAAACCGACAACCTAGAAAGAGATATGCTATTGCTAGCTGAAACATATGTGAACAGCCTCTCTGTTTCTCTTTCTATGAGGCCTTTGGTCTATAGCCAAAGACACTTGGACATTATACTGCTGAAGGTCATAGTTCCTGAGTTGTAGACACCCAGTGGTATTTCTAACATCCGAATCTGATCCATGGGTATGCTGGAAATTTGGCATCCTGGAGTGGGATTTGTGGAAGGCAGCTGAGTGAGGAGCTGCCAAAGCTGAGCAACAGTGCTGCCAAGGGGATAAGGATATGTTTTAAGTTGCATCCCTTGCTGGGAATTGACACTCTTACTCCAGGCAAAAGATGCCATTTTCTAATCACTCTACTGAGCATTATCCTTTCCCTGAAGGAGTAGAGAAGAACCTCATGCTTGGGTTTGAGAAAGGCCATGTTGCCTTGTTCTCTGGAGCCCACTACAAGTCTCTATAGAATGCCAGCTTGTCTCCATCAAGCTCTTTTCTTCCATGATGTTTGCACAGGCCTGAATTAGCCATGCTGCAGAAGCCCAGCATGTACTGCCTGATAACTTGTCTATTACTGCCGTTATTCCAGTACTCCTCTGTGCCTGCTTATCGTATCTTTTCTTTCCTTTTTTAATATTAGGACTATAGGTCATTTAGGCAAGGATATGTCATTTTGTTCTCTGTTTTTCTGTTTTCTCTGGCATGACATTATTTCGTTGAGGTCCTAGACCAGGAAAGAAATGCAGATCTTGCTCTGTGTGTGTTCTCACATCTGTTCAGGAAAAAGATGCAGTATCAGCTGATGTGTAACCCGGAGAGCAGAAACTAGGACTGTTGGTGGTTTACAAACAGTTTCTTGATAAGGCAACACTTGCTGACCAGCATCATGGGTAAGCAATTTGGAAATCTGGAGTGGTGTGTAAGTTCAAAGAGTCTATATACTACATACTGCATATTTATAATACTACACACTCTATATTTATATGTGGCTAGCCACCTTTATGTCTGAGCAATTCTTTATTGTCTGCTTAAACAGCAGGGAGTGGAAGAGAAAAATCTTTGTGTCTTCCCCTGGGATGTCATGGGCTGTGATACCTGGAACAGACTTTGATGAAAAGGGTATCATGACGCAGGATAGAAATGGTGCATTAGTTGTCTGTAGTAACAAAAACTGTTGCTAATCAAGAGAGAGATTGATAATAGGTGGTTTGACCTGTTTCACTGCTAAATAAATATTTGGCTCCAGAAAACAATAAACATTAAAAAAGAAAAAAAAAAAATAAAAAATCAACATTAGAAGAACATTTGGGGGATGGTATCACCATGTTTATTTTTACCTATATTGAATTCATCTGACTTAATTTTTTCTACCTGAGGGCCCAGTCTCCCTCTCTAGTCTGTGGAGAAAGTGCTAGATGGGATGAATCACCTGCCAGGGCTGGCCTCTTTAGATACCTGTCTCAAACAGCATAAATGTGTCTCAGTAAGTGCCTGTTTCTCTCCTTTGTCTATTAGTGGAGGCTTGTGACTACCCCAGCTAAAGGCCCAACTGTTAAATACACACAGCTGAGTAAGAGCAACCCCACCCTTCCATGTGAGCACTCCTCATTTTTCCATCTTTTCTCTTTTACAGGAAATGAAAAAGCTTGTTAGGTCTCCTGTGCTAAAGAGATGGGGTAGCGTTATACTGTCCCTCACTTGACAGCTTATTGTAATCATCAAGTCTGGGCAGGGAAGGGAAGTCCTGGGCTGATGAGACACCTCATCTCTCCTGAGAATCCATGGGATGTGCCAGGGCTCCTAGCTGTGCTGGGTGAACCCAGGGTCTGCTGGCCTCACAAGCTCGTGGTGGGTTCAGCAGGGGTTTCCCAGGTTATCTGTGGCTATTGGGCCAAGTGCATATGCATGTGCCACAAGAGCTAAATGAGCTAGAGGAGCACATGCCAGATTTGCCTAGGAAGTAGGAAATAGATTTTCATGTGCCAACAGTGACACAGAAATGGAAAAACATATTTTTTTCATGGGAAAGAGAGACTGGCAGAACTGCAGATACATTCCCTCCTGGAGAGCTCCTTCTTGACACTAATTCCACCTGCACTGGACTCTTAACTTGGGTCCCTTTTAGGAGGTGTAGAAAGAAATCAGGCTGTGACTGCCTCTCACTTCTGCCAATAAAGCAAGAGTCATTCAAGTCCTTAGTTTTTTTGTTCAATGAAGTAACAATTAGTTCTGGACAACTGTGACGATTGCCAAATTTCAATTTTCTTAGCAAATAATTTAATAAAGAGCATTGTGAAGCTCATGCAGAGCTAGCCAGTGTAGCCAGTTGTCAAACCTAGCTAGAGGAAGAAAGGAGATGAAATCCAAATGCATTATCACTCCACCCTAGCTAGCCTGTACTGCAAACTTCTTTCTCTCCACTTGTCTGCCACTCAGACATTTGGACAGGCTGTCATTATAAGCCATCCGCTACCCCAGCTTTGCCCCAATTTTTTTAAGCCCTACAGCACTGTCATTTGATGTGTCTGGTGAGAGAATTAAAGTAGATGAAGACTAAGGATACCACTCCCTTAGGTAATGATATATTCTGATTCCCTCCAGCTATCTTCCTGACAACCCAGTCCTCCTCATCCTGGCCTTATTTTCCACTTCCACAGACTGAAGAATAATTAAAACTCCTCTACATAAAGCATGGCTTCATTCAACATTCAGCTTAGACTGTTAAAAAACACTTCTGACAGATGGGATATATTCTGTGCCATAGCAATAAGTTAGTTGGCATGCAATAACCAGCAGGAAAAGACGACAAAAATATCTGGCATGGAAAAGCCAAGAAGGAAGGGAGACAAAAATACTGAAGTGCTGCTTGAAATGAGGCCTCATTAGTTTAAACAAAAAAGTGCTAGACCTTGAAATTATTATGGAGGTGCTATCCTGAATGAATTCAGCAGAGATAAAACCACTGAAATATATTTCTTGATCTATCAGGTGTTCAAGAGATTTTAGGATAAGATAAGAACAGTTATTTGAGAAAACCATCAGTACTACAAATCATGATAACTGCAGCTTGGAGGTCACCATGAGTGGGTCAGATTTCCTTGCTCCAAACTGTTCTGGAAAGCAAACAGTAGATCTTTAATCAAAGGAAACACAATCACTTCAAGTCACCTAATGAGGAACCTTGGAAAGAAAGTATCTAGAATAAGCAGTTCTAAACACCATCAGACCGCCAAAAGGCGCATGCTGGGGTGATCCTGGAAATTATCATTCTCATAACTGTTCTTCCTACCAACACTAGCACTGCTCATCTCTGTGGTGTAATTAGTCACATTTAGATACAGCATTTAGCACTAGGAAGCTTCCTTCCTATCTTAAAAACACAGTCATGGGAATCAAAAGCTGTGCCCAAAAAACCTTACAAAACTAATTGTTAACCCGAAGGCACCCACACCCAGTCATTCTGGCAAGATGACACTCTAAAAAAGCAAAGCTCTCATGACTTGTGATGCTATCACAGCCTTGGAATGTGTGCACAGTCTTACTTATTTGCAATGTTACTGGGTTTTTTTCTTAATTGCATCAAATAGTTGATACAGCACATGCTATTATAACAAGAAAAACAGGTTTGAGAAAACAAAACAAATATGCCAGTGTAGCTATAATTGCATTTCAGAGATAAAATAGGCAAACATGAGATGTAGGGCCAGAATAAGACTGAATGTACCGTGATTTCCCTAATTATGTGGACATAGCTTCATGTTCCTCAAAGGTGATTGATACAAAGAATACACACTGGCTGCCAGATAATTGTTCTTCAAGCAGTTTTTCTTTGCTGCATAATGGGCAAGGCAGCACACAGGGCTTTAACCCAGGCTGCAAAGGGAGCCAGGGCTGTGGGGAGCCAGGAAACCCTGCAGTGTGCATTCATTCCACTCTACAAACTCCCCAACATTTTCAGTGCAACCTGAATTGTCCACTTAATGTCAGCAAAGCGAGACCGAGAAATGGAGATATTCCCTTGAGAGAAATAACGAGTGAAGCTGTCTTGCCTGGGTAATGACAGCTGAAAGCTACTAAAAAGTATCAGCGAGCAAAGTTAAAAGAGGAAGGAGAATGGCAATACCCAGTAAAGGGGAAGAAGTTCTCCACCGCATCCTGTGAGAGTGAGCACAGATACAGAGGAAGTAGTACTACCTAGAGGTACCGAGGATCACAAAACATCCCAATTTTTTGTCGAGGTCTGAACTATCTAGGGGTTGTTATTGTTGTTTTGTTTGTTTGTTTGTGGTTTGTTTGGTTTTTGTTGCTGACTGCTTGATAGAAAGTTTATTTGTGAGGGCTATAAATGCTCTACTTGTCATGTAGTTCCCAGAGACTTTAACTGGGAGATGGAACAGTCATATTATTGACTGCGTAATCCCCAGGCAGAGTACCCGCTCCTCAGTAAGGTCCATGAAGGCAATGAAGGCTTAGACACTCTGTTGGTGCAACTCCAGCTGAGCTGGCTTGAAAGCAACTACAATCCACAAGGCAGATCCAGCACATCAGTCCTGTGACTAGTCACAGAGAGGAGCTCAACTGGGACTGTAACAGGAGTTCCTGGGGGTAAGAGATTATGGCTGAAGATGTCAGAGGTTACCAAATGTAAGGCAGTACAAGCTCTGTAGGTTTTCTTTCTTGTTTCATTAACCTTCATAGATTAAGTTTTTTGGAGGTGTAGTTTAGGTATCACAGGCAATTATATACTTGGTAAAAGTTTATTTGCATGGAAAATCTTTTTTTTTTCACCACATAATTTAATGAGCTGTCAGATACTGTTTTTCCCCTGTTTGGTTGTTGGTGGTAACTCTAGCTTTGGGCTGCATGGTGCAGGAACTGGAGGGATCCATCAGAATCGTGGCTGGGTAGAAGCTTTATCATCATGCATGAGGTATTCACTCTGCACACAGTTATATCTGCAACTAGCCAGTTACAGAAGAAAACAGACTGTTCCTGGCTGCCCGGTCTTTCTTTAGTGGCTAATCAGAAAGTTTTTCTGCTAGACTCATGAAAAGGAGAATATATTTACCCTCATACATGTGGAGATATGCAGAAAGTGGCTTCCAAGAATGGGATCTGTTCAGGATTGCTAAGGAGGGTGGTCGGAGCTTGTTGGTATGCCTCCTAAAGACAGTTGTGCTGAGCTGGCTGGATAGGGAAACTGAATTTCTCTCATGTGGACTTCGTTTTGATATTTTCTGGTTCAGAGATGACCTTCTTGCCTGAGACTGGGAGGAGGTTTTGTGGGAAGGGCTCTGCTGAAAGTATAGGCTTTTTAATATGGAAGACTCTGAGTTTCCCTGCTTGCATCTGCTACTAATAAAGGAAGAGAAGTCACTTTGCACCCTATGAACTTGACGCTCCGTTGCCCATTATTCATGGAGAAACATGGGATAACAAATGACACAATGAGTAGAGAGAGACTGACTATTTAGAAAAACATTCACAGCAGGAAAAGCAGGGGGAGTGTGGGAGCCCATGGAATGGAAGAACAGCCTCACTCCCCAAAAAAAGGTTTTGTAAACCTTTTTTGGTTTAGGTAAGTAAACCTAAACCAAAAAAGATTAGATATAGGTAGCCCTGATGCTTTTGTTTTTGCTTAAGGGAAATAAACTACTGCAGAGCACATTGCCTATTACTGATTGCTAACTATGCCAGTTGATGGGATAAAAGAAACAAATTCAAGAGGATATGATTAAAAAAAGTTTTTAAAAAGGTCACATTTTGTATTTTCGTGCAAGCACATCAATCTGAGCTTCGTCCTTTATAAAAGAAATACCGTATCTAATCAAGTTTGAATGCATTTTTAACACATTTCTAGTTTTCTGAGCAAGTCAAAAATTTAGCATGGCACTCTGATGACAACCTGAGAATATGACTTTTCAATAAGTTGTAGTGGTTTTGCTTAACTTTCCTTACATGTGTTTGAACGTATATAGTACATGAAATAAAAGTAATATTGGGATTAAGAGATTGAATATGAAAAGTCATAAAATTCTACAAATTCAGAGTTCTATATAATTTGTTGGTGTGCATCTTTTATGTTTTGCACAGGCAAGCTAATAACAAACTGCCCTAGGCTTTCATTAGAACCGCATGTACCATGTGGTGAGAAAACCTTGGGTGTTCCTAGGCATTGTCAGCCACCTAAACATTCTGCTTATCTTAGCAAGGGTGTCAGAGCACATTTGAGACTAAATGGTTTCTAGACCTGCCTTCCTGATGTTATGCCTCCTTCTCCACTTCATTACTCCCCACCTTGGCTATGGTTTCCCTGCTGGAATTTTTCTCATTGCTCCTTCCAGAGATGATCCACTAGCTCTCACAGCTCTCCAGTCTCTCTCACCTGTCCACCTGCTCTAGTCTCTTCCCAGTTCCTGTGACAACCTCATAGCTGCTGTGGGCCACCCATTCCCACCTTTAAGTTTCGTTGCTGAATGCAACAAAGAAGTGAGAACTGAGAAAAACTTGGAGCAGAGTTGTGAACGCTTTGATGCTGTTTGTGCAAAAAGTCTCAGTGTGAGCCCAGCTGCATAAACTGCCTTCTGCGGTGTGACTGTGAGTGTGTGAATCTGCTAATCCTAACTCTGCCTGCATCAAAGGCTGGTTTTATTTTCATTACAGAGCTATTTTTCCTCCCCTTAGTCTCCTTTTCATCCTTGCACAGTGTTCTAGCAGGCACACTGTAAACCTCCTAACAGAACAGTGTCAAGAGTAACAGAGATTAATGCTGGCTGGAATGACAATGAACTAGTGCCAAGAGAACATCAGAAGTTCACTATTTGTTTGGGGTTTTTTTTAATATCTGAGAGGCATTTGGAGAGGTAGAACTTAATGTCTTCATCGATGCAGCTCTAAAGAGATGTAAAGCAGTGCACCCAAACAAATAAAATAATGCTGAAAATAATTTTGAAAACATTGTGAGAGGAAATATTAAATTATCATTTAAGGCCTCTTCTTTGTGATACGAACATTGCTGCCATTATTGGTGACACTAAGTTTGGATTGGACAACATGACTTAGAGTGGCATAAATTTTGGGGCTAAAATTAGCAGGAAGTGTTTTTAGAGCTATCACACTTGTATTTTTCCTCTGGGATTGTTACCCACATTCACCTGCAAACTGTTGTTGCCACTACAAAACTCAGCAATAACCAAGTGGCAGTGAAATAATTTAAGCATTCTGCCTAGCTCCAATCTCTCTTCCCTACTCTTCTATTCTTTGCCCAGTAACAGAGGTGATCTGAAGACCATCTGATTTTTATGTGGGACACCTTCCAAACTCTACTTGAACAATTTCAATTACAGTGGTTTCTTTACCTCTAAGCTCCCCATAAGCGCTGGGAGGTGAAATCTGTGAACTCATCCCGTGCGGATTGAGATATATGCAGAGGGTGAAAACAGAAAGAGCTGGTGCTTCCAGTCATGGAGATAGTCAGCTACTTGACTTCTAGTGCTTCCACACAGCCAGTGACATGGATACCTCAGCAAACTCATTGCACCAAATAATGTAGAGTCATGCTCTTAGGTCAGCAAGATCCATTCTAAGGCAAACACAGGGATAAATATGTGTTATGCAGGTAATAGAAAACTTTAATCCTCAAAAAAACCCCTTGTAACTTCTCAATCCTGGTGAGGAATCCTCTTTCCATTCCTCTTCTGCTTACTCATGCACTGTAATCAGCTTAGGCAATTACCTTATATATATAAGTCAGTGATGCAACATAAATGGCATCTGATATTTATTTATGCAAAGAAACATGTCACTAAGAAAAAAATATAACTGCTTAGTCTAATTGCATATTATGCAGATTGCAGGAGCCTGAAAAGTGCAACAATAGAGTTTGAATTCTCTGCAAAGTACAGAAGGATGCCCTATCTCGTTGTCCCCTACTGATTACGGTATGTGCTGGGGTGTAGCCTGGCACCCTTCACATCCCGGCTGACCAGCCAAGCTGGGGAACTCGGACCCATGGTTTGCCACCACAGAGAGGTGCTTTCTGTTTCTCCAGAATGTCAATGGTCCATGGAATCCCCACCGAGGTTTTGGGAAAGCAGGACTAGAGAAGGGTAATACCAAGCACTGCAGTGAGGAATGTAGTATTAAAATACTTCATTTTGGGGCAATAGAATATGCACTTTTTTTTCATCTACACCAAAGAGATCAATCTTGCTTGTTAATTAAGTGATTGCATAGGTTGGTGGATGTCAGTGATCTTCAAATTTGAAAGAAGGAGCAAATAACTGCTTTTAAAATGTATTTATCTAGGCAAGAAAGACAAAAGACACTGAGACATACTAACACTGTAAGGTATTGAGCAATCTACATGACTTGATAGCCACATTGTTTCAATATCCAAAGGTGAAGTGGGCTTGGATTCTAGCACAAACTAGCCACAATCTGGCTAATAAATAGGAAACCTTTTTAATGACAATGGGTGGTAGGAAGGATGATGAAAGTTCTTCCAACACTACCAACTTGTGCATCAGTTCAACTAGGTTTATGCACAATCCTCTCATGGATCTTCTTCATTTATTTTACTTTATTTTATTTATAAAATTTCTGTTTCCTTATCAACAAATCTGGAGTTGAGCAAGAAAGGAAAGGGGAGTTATTCTGATTCCTCTTCTTTGCTTCTGTCAGGAGAAAAAGGAGATGACAAAAACCAGACCTTAGCAGAATAATTCTATCTATTGTCTGTTGGATCTTTTCTCAGGACTTACCATACCCCATCCCAAATTAAGAATTTTCTCTTAAAAAAAAAAAAAAAAAAAGCCAAAGAGCTTTAAGAAGCTTTTCTGTACATTAAATATCATGAAACTGGTTGATGATTCACAAATGGAAATTATTTGATGATTTAGGCCAAAACTCGCTGCTGAAATGTCGGTAAGATGATGCACTAGAACTGAATCTCTGTACATAAAAGTGATCAGACAAGAACATCTATATTTAAACATTTATTAAAGGAGTATTTAGGCTGGGCTTCATATGTCAGTGATGCAAATATAAGCAAAGAATTTTTTTCCACTTGAAAAAAAGTATATTAGCTTTTCTAATTAATTTGCAATATTGCTAGAAGATGGTGCTTACAACATGTAAATCAAGCATACCTGATCCTAAATAAATGCTGCTGCTTAGTAGTATCAATGCCTGCAGTGCATGCAAAGCAGGGAGTACTGAAATTGTGAAGAATTAAAATTCTGGGATTTTTTTAAATTTTTAACTACTAAAGAAACACTTTTCTCATTTACAGTACCAGTTTTACACTATATATATTTCCATCTTTTTTTGTGAGAAATCTTGTTCTACAAACCTCTAACTAAAAGGAGAGGGAAGATACTTATATCGCATAAGGATTATTATCCTGAACCAGTTTGCAGATATTTTCATGCCCAGAGACCATAACAAAGGTAAGAAGGCCAGGCTTGAACACCAGCTACATCCTGCAGCCCTCAGACAAGCCAAATTCCTATCCAGCATGTCACTATGGTGTTATGTACTGTAACAGAACCTGTGGGTCAAAATCAACATTGAATGTCACTGACTGCACAAAATAAAAAGTAAAATGCCAGCTCCTATCCTATCCTGCAGATGTTCTACATTTATGATATGATCTAACATGGTTCCATCTCAAGCAACTGGGCTGTGGGATCCAGACTGTCTTTGCCTTCACTGGACGGCTTGTGCAAAGTGACACTGTCCTGGGCATTCCTGCCCATGCTTTTCTCTCCGTGCATGCTTGTTTCTCCTCAGTGCCCACCCTACTGCAAGAAAAGGGACAGGTTACATTGCGGTTGACACTTTTCCCTCTAAACTATGTTTAGCCTTTTTATACTTGGGCCCTTGACTAGTGCTGGGCTTTCTTCCCACTAAACCTGAACAGACTCTAAATACTAACACTTTTCTTTGGATTTTCCATGTTCTAAGAGAGATACTAAAATATTGTTGAACTTGCTGTGCTACTGTTCCTAAATGCACGGCTCTGTCCCATCTCTGTCTGACTGGAACAGCAAGAGCAGATTGGTTCCACTTGCAGGTTCTCACTGATGAGTACATCATTATTATCCTTGCCAGAACAGCAGTATTTTTTCATCATTACAGTTGTTAGATTCACCTCATCATCCTTTCACCCTTTCTACCATTAAAAATAACAATAAATCTGAAATGTGTCTATCAAGAATAGTATGTTCCTCCATTGTATCACCAGAGAACTGGGATACTGTGTAGTCCAAAAGTGAGGAAATACGGTAATTGATTTGATGCTTTTAATGATCTCCTCCTGGTATTTTTAGAATTTATTTCTCTGTATTTCACGTGAAAGTCACAGGTTTTTGAGCATCACTTTCCACACTTTTATGTATTTCCTGGGTCTAAAGGTTATTGTTTTATAAATAAGAGAGACAACTGAAGAATCAGGAATGTGAAACTTGTGCATGGTATAGAAGCAGTAGGACGTAAAACTGCCATAGAGATAGTGTATATTTATATAATGAATTTTTGTTTGGATTCTAAGAACACCTTGTAAAAATGCAGTTCTTACAAAATTTTCCACAAATTATCATGAGGCAAGTATCGAGTAATCCTGTGTTGATAAAACGTACTGTAGAAACAGCTCTGGACAAGTATAGTCTGTATTACTCTGGAAGCTATAACACATAAATCCTTAAAGTGCATCTTTGAAATATAATGATACATAAATTCCTAGTCTAAGCATCATCAGTACAAAGATGTTTATTGGCATGGGTAGAAATATTTTGGAGATAGGGAACTTTTTTGTTTTTCTCTTTGTTTGGTTAAAGTGAAATATAGCACTAAAAATGCTGTGGGGATCCAATCTCAAATCTGAGAGTTCCGGAAGGGCTTCAGTTATGTCAACAGCCTGTCGGTTTTTTGTCATGTTGGAGTCTGTCTAGAAAACAACAATTTCATCTATGAAAACATTCACAATGTCTTTTATTTCTATATTCACCAGATAATTAATTTCACGTTTTAAAGTGTAAAATTGCACCTTACAATAAAAGCTGTAGAGAGCAGCGAGATGACCCCACAATAGCCAGGTCTGCAGAAGCACTAGTGTTTCCAGGCACAGGGGCAAAGCTGGATTGGCTGCCCCACGGGGCTTCAGCCCTGGCACCTGCTGGCAAGCCCAGCCCAGACAGCTCACGATTATTTCTCTGAAGTGGAGCATCTCTGTCAGAAAAGCAAGGAGGACAGAGCACGGCTCCACTGTCAGACATTGTCCAGGGACATGGGAAACCCTTTTCTTCCCAGAGCATCTGCCTGGTGTGAGTACATGCCCTTCCTTCTCATCCCACAAAATTGCCCTGGCCTAGGTTCTTTACGTCCATGTTCTTGTTGCTGTTGCCAAAACCATGCCATTCCTGGAAATATTCGGTTTAACCAACTGTCATTTTTAGATGGAAAAAAGTTTTCCTCAGAAATGCTTCTACCTGCTGTGCTGAACACGTACTCACTCCTGCACACAACCCTGTTGCTTCAGAAGGATTTTTCATAGCAGCTGGTTTTTGTGAAACCCTCACATGGCCTGATGCCCCATGATTTTAATTGGGGAAAATGGTAGCACAAGACTGAGGGGGATTGTTATGAATTCTTTGAGCCATTTAAGCTGCCACTCAGAAATCAGACCCTACAAACACAAAGCTACTACAGACGTCAAGGTGGCCAGCTAACGGAAAAAGCAGGTTTTTTTAAAAAATTGGCATTTTTTCTTCAGATTTCTCAGAATTACTAATGCTGATGACATGTCTGCCAGCTTTACAGAAATAGGAAACTTCCAACACTTGCCCATGGAAATTTTTATATAATTTTTTTAAAAATTTCAATAGAAGCATATGACAAACAACTATCATAATTTAAAATATTGCTGCCTTTGTGCGAATGCAGAGCAAAGCCTGCTGATGCCTTGACTGATCTGACAGAAGCATATCCAGCTAGGAGAGGACTTCAAATAAAAAAAAGAGGGTAGGAGGGGTGTCCATTTCCATTAGACACTGTCTTGTCAGGAATCCTTTCTCCCTTTGGAGCAGTACTAGGACTGAATGGAGCACAGCTGCCTGAAAACCAGCCCAAAATGGGGAGCTCTGCAGATGTAGGCTGATCTCCTGCCTCCCTGCCAAGCACAGCACTGCTTCAGAAAGGTGCCCGTGGGGGGGCAGGAAGGGCTGGCAGGGTAAGGGAGGCAATCTAGCCTACTTTAATAGCCTTTTCACAGAATTGCTTGGTAATTACAGAAAATATGTTCTGATTCAGTTTTTATATTTTAATTGGATTTATCCAGGAAAATCATTTTGGATTTGGTTTGACAAGGTTTGAATTGCAAAACAAGCTTTGCAACTATATTAATCAAGTCAGCCTGTTATGAGAATGACAGCCTATTTTGCCACAGTAGGGCTTTTTTGTTGGTAGACTTAAGTGCCAAAATAAGCAGAAATTATGTGCTTATTCTCTAGGGGAAAGTATAGAGCAGTGTGTTTTCAATTCACCCTTTGAAGGCCTACTCACAAAATCATATAGGTATAAGCCCTGTCAGAAGTTCCTTGCAGCTGAGAGGACAGCATGGGAACTCTCCACGCGTGGGTCCGTGGAGCAGAGAGCCATTCTCTTCAGCTGCAGCTCATCCATGTGGGAAAGCTTAGTTTAGGCACAGCATCTTCCTCCACTAAGTGCTTGGGAATTCATCTGTCCATAACCATGATGACCTGTGGGAAGGTGTGTAATGCTCTCTGTTCTGAATACATTCTGATGCTGGGGCAGAGTGGCTGGAAAGCTGCCCAGTGGAAAAGGACCTGGGGGTGCTGGTGACAGCAGATCAACACGAGCCAGGGTGTGCCCAGGTGGCCAAGAAGGCCAATGGCATCCTGGCCTGGATCAGCAATGGTGTGGCCAGCAGGACCAGGGCAGGGATTGTCCCCCTGTACTGGGCACTGGTGAGGCCACACCTTGAGTGCTGTGTCCAGTTCTGGGCCCCTCAATTCAGGAAGGACATTGAGGTGCTGAAGCAGGTCCAGAGAAAGGGAACAGAGCTGGTGAAGGGTCTGGAGCACAAGCCCTGTGAGGAGCAGCTGAGGGAGCTGGGGGTGTTTATCCTGGAGAAAAGGAGGCTCAGCGGTGACCTTATCGCTCTCTACAGCTGCCTGAAAGGAGGCTGTGGCCGGGTGGAGTCAGGCTCTTCTCCCAGGCAACCAGCAACAGGACAAGAGCACTCAATCTCAAGCTGCACCAGGGGAGGTTTAGGTTGGACATCAGGAAAAATTTCTTCGTGGAAGGGGTTGTCAAACATTGGAATGAGCTGCGCAGAGAAGTGGCAGTCACCACACACAGCAGTGTTCAAGTAATGAGTCGACATGCCACTTAGTGCTATGGTTTACTTGGAAGGGTGGTGTTTAGTCTAAGGTTGGACTCAATTATCATGGAAGACTTTTCCAACACTAATGGTTCTATGAAAGCTGTGGAGCAAGAGTCTGTGAGTGCCCCAACAGGAGGTAATGCTGCCCATGACCACTAAAGATTAGATAACATAATAATTGCTGCTCTGCCATAATAAGACCTTGTGTAAGCATTTATAATCTGAATGTTCGCAGATTAAAAAAGGTCTTTGCCAAGGACCCAACCCTAACCGAAGGAGTAGTCCTGTTAATTTCACCAGTTTACTTGCCTAAATACATACCACTCTTGTGAAGGAAGTGGTATATTATTTAGCCCTAAACAAATTAAAATATGCTAAGCAGATTGATAGGTGAGGAGACCATTAAAAGATGAAAAGGGATCACAGAGGTTTTTTGTTGTGAATGTTTGTTTGATTATTCTTTACAAGGGTACAGAATTTAACAAAAACAAATGTGAAGATATTCACATTTTGTTTTTGTTAAAAGTAATCCAACCCTTTCCTAACTTTTATTTTATCACGTAGAATAAGCCAATTTATAAAAATATCTTTGATTTTCCATTTCCCTTCTGAAGGCTGGTTATTGTATGTCCTTGGAAGACTCTGCCTCTGGAGAACAATACCGCAGTCTGCTTGCTTTCCCAAGACACTCCTGTGGTACAGATACATCTGAGATCATCTGGAAAGCTTCTCCCACTGAACCTGATAGCCTTCTGGGAGACATCTGTGCTCTTTCAGGCTAAGCTGGATAAGCAGCAGCTAGAAAACAAAACCTTCTTCAGAAGTTTACATGCACTGGTGGTAATGCAAAATAAAAATAAGAGAGGGAGCATGATGATTTCTATTTAAATCATGGTTGCAGCTCCTCATAGTTTTCTGTCTAAAGGGATGTTTGAAAGGAGTTCAAGCAATATTTTTTTGCTGTAGAATAAACTATAGATCCTTAACACAGAGATAGAGAGAAATAGAGAAGTTAGCACTCAGCCGAACAGCAGAGTGCTTTCTGCATGTCCCATGAATTTTACAGTTACTTCAGTTGAATTCTCAGTCTTTGAAAACTGGATTTATATATATATTCATTAACAATTGCTCCTATAAGCATTTGCCAATGACTGTCAAAAGCAGTCTGCTTTTTACCTTGTTTGCCTGCAGTCAGATGTTTAGAGCTCTCAAGCCAGAGAGGTGCTGCATCCAGATACTTTTGCCAAAAAACATGCCCTAGAGAAAAAGTATTCTTGGGAATTCTTGGGAAAAGAGCAGGGATGTTACTTGCTGGTGTTAGTACACTCCTTTCCTTTGCTATCACTGTCTGCTCACAGGCTGTCACCTTCTACCCATGTTGAAAGTTGAAGTGTTTTTTTGGTGAAAGGGTCTTTATAAAGATATTTAATAGTTTATTCTAATTCAGTAAGAGTATATCAGACCACTTATTTCACTAAGGTATGAGCCATGAACCAACTTAATCAATGATACAGGAGAAGAATATAAACTTAGGTTTCTAAAGAAGCTGACAAATCAAGTTGATTAATAGGAACAAAAGAGATATCATCTAATTTTCTTTCTGCACAATTACTTTCTGTAATTTCTGGGGCTTTGTTTGAGGCCCACTTCCTCTTGTAGAGGATATTGTGAAGGATGCAATGATAGCAAGGAATTCTTCCACAGTATACACTAGTGCTGCTTTTTTACATATACCAGGCATAAATTTACTGAACGTAGGTTTTTAGATTGAAATATTAATTTGGACATTTAGGGCAATATAAGTAAAAAGCCCTCCAAGGTAACTAAGATTTCATTTTAGTTGAAGATTTGCTTTATTATTATAGTTTTAATAAAATAATTCTCCGCAAAATTTATTTCCTTCCAAGAAACAAAACATTGAATTAAAAGAAAAGCAATTCTGAAACATGTGCTAGGATGCCCAGTAGTGGTTAAATTTAATCACTAAACATTGCATCTATGACCCCAGTTGCAGAGATACTCAATTAATGTATCCTTGTTACGGTGGAGTAAGTCTGAATTAAATGTAAACTACCAAGAAGGAACTAGCCATTTAATCAGCTCTGTTAAGACACCAGGGTTTTTAACATAATACTACCTAAAGTTGCTACATAATGATGAAAGTATATCTGTTAGTAAAGACACAAACTTTATGTCAAAACCTGAGAAACCTGTTTTACTACACATGGCCAAACAGCAGGTAAATTTTCTTCAGTATTGGCTTAGCCTAACTTATTTTTATAAAAACAAAACAAACCAAAGGATGGAGCCATCACTTGAATGAGTGACTCTGACAAACTAACACTGAAGAAATCTTATTAATTTAATGTTGTTGACATGGGCTGAGCGGCAAAGCAGCTTGCAAAATAGAGTGAGTGAAACAGAAAATTTAAAAATGGTGTAAGCTTTAAATAAAACATAAAACCATTTTGTGTGTATGCGTGTGTGTGGAGGACCATTACACACAAGTCGGTGTTTGATATATGGAATATAATTACAGGAAGTAAGTAGAAGGTGCCATGATACCTGTCAATTATCAGCAGGCAGAAAATGAAGATAACATACATAATTCATCAGCATAGTGCCCTTTGTTGTTAAGCCGACTGATTTGGCTCCATATCATAACTGCTTATTTAAAACAAGACATTTAAATTCAAATTAAATACTATTACATTTTCAAAATGTATTCAGTTATTATACTGATTCAGATGCATGTATATGCAATTTTAAATGTTAGCAAGGAAAACTACAATTACTTTAAAATTGCTTTTAAAAAGGTATAGAGGTCAATTCAGATTGATTTCTGTAGCATTTAATTCTGCCTGCTTGAAGTCAGATAGATCTTTAGAAAAAAGCCATCTAGATAAGGACTAGCAGTACGTACTGATCAGATATTGTGTGGAAGGTTTTCATGCCTTTTTTCTGTCAAGGAATGCCCTCATTTAAGATTAAAAAAGAAAAAATTAAAAACCCCAATAATTAGCTAAAAAAAAAAGCCTAATAAGAATACAGAGGATCTGGAAATTATTAGTATCCATTGCCTGGGTAGGAAGAGACAACAATTTGACATTTGGAGGGGGACAGACCTGAGAGATTATATAAATTTGTGTACGGTGCAGAACACATAAAGAAGAAATTAACTGGGTTTTTTTACTACTTCAGAATACAAGAGGGGAGAAGACTCGTTGTGAAATCAAGGGAGTGTCGAAGAGATATGAGAAAACTCATCAAGGGAAATAGCTTCTACGTAACAGCAAGGTGTTCACCATTGGGAGTTCACTTCCACAAGACGAATTGGAGCAAAAAGCTGTTTTGCATTAGCACGATTTCTACAAAGGTTGAACTTTTAGGAGTGATGAATGCATTCACACTCATACATAAAGGAAGCCATGGATGTTCTCATTGTGTATAAAGTTCCAAAGTTCCACTGTGTACCAAAGCTGCCACTATCTGATGAATGCATTTCACTTAGAGGAGGTTGTCAGCACTTGCCTGTGCTGGGTTTGATTCTAGAAAGGTAGATGTAGCATGCAGCTAGAATGCAGTACATCCTGTGTTATTGCTAAACAAGCATAAAAATTTTCCAAGAGGCAAATCGTTTTCATACAGAAAATTATTTTTATAGGTAGCATAGCAAGATCTAGTAAATCAGATGACATGTAGAAACATATGACATGAAAGTAATCTGAAAAGGAGAAGAAAGGTAGTAAAATGGGCATGGGATCTGTCCTTTCCACACAGGCTGCAGTTAACCAAAGACCCTCACTGGCACTCTGGTCTTGGCCTGGAACCCTTTCCTATCTTCTGCATTTCCATTGTTGAGCCCTTGAACAAGAATAGTCTCTCTCAGAGCTGAAAGGCAAATCCTATCAGTTCAGCTTAGGGAAATGTTTTGGGTTATGTTTTCAAAAGACTGTTGATGGGACTAGCAAAACAAGAAGCAATTGATTACATAAAATACAGGACAACAGTCTGCAAAGCTTTGTAGGAGAGGCTGACTCCCATCCCCATTTCTGAAGATTCCCCTGGAGCCAAGGTACTTTCTCCTTAGTTGCTAAGGTGTTTATCCTTGCTGTTCTGGAGCCAACTGATTACTCAGTAGCTGGGGTACTCTTTGTCTAAACTTGAGGAGGAGTTTCAGGTACTGCACCTTGTTTTATATTTTATCATTCAAACTCAACTCTGACATAAAATGCAGTCTATTTGTTCTAGCAAACGCAAAACTGACAATCCATACTTAATATAAGGTTTTGGATATGGTGCTTTGGTTAGCTGCAAAGATATTCAAATAAATTTGTCATAGTGTAAAACAATACAAAGTGTTGCCATATTTGTGTTTAACACACAATATACATTATTTATGTATCCATAGCAGCATTGTAAAAAGCAGAATATTTTGAAGCACGTGTCGAATAAAGAGTCATTTCTCATAAGCAGGTAAAACTGTATTCAGATACATGTGCTGCATAAACAAAATATTTATTATACTCACAAATTATCTGTATACTCTAAATGTAAAAAATGACTGTACTGCTGATTATTTCCCCTGAGTACACATAAAATAGTGCCAAAGGGCACAACATTACCAGTCTAGTTCAACCACACCTCAGGCTTCCTGCAGGGGCACTGAAACGATGATCTCAATAAATTTATCTGTCTTTGTTGCACTTTCTCTCACACCGGTGGTTACTTTACACACTTGGCCACCACATGGGAACAAGATGGCAGAACTGGAAAGCAGCTGCAATTCAGGAAGGGCCGAGGACATTGTCCCTCTGTAATAAGACAGAGTCACCCAAACATGTGGACAGTGATCAAATAGCAGTGACAGTAAGGATATGGGGAGGGCAAGAAAATAAAGGATAAGAGAAGTCTGGGGACATCTTTATTTAAGTTTTGCCACCAAAATACAGACACTTTGGACGCACTTCATGGTGGTTTCTTCACCTTGTGCCAGCTGGGTAATTTTCATCATGCTTCCATTTGTACCTCCAAAAGACTTCTGAAGGGACAATGTGTTCCTTTCATATGTATTTGGTTCTGCTGGGTGATGCAGCTACAGCTCTTCTCCAAAACAACCAACCCAGGATCCCCTTAACAAGTTCCAAGTAGAACTTGACCCGTATTGCCATAATATCTCTCCAAATTTGGGATTGCAAGCACCCAGTTTCCTTTGATTGGTAGGTCATAACTACTCATTCTTGTTTACATATTTCTAGGAAAATTTGAGAAAAGAGGAAAAGGCAAAAATGCTTCTTCTGATCTCCCCCCAACATCGCCACCATTATTAGAGGGTTTGGGGTTTAGTACTGACTAGAAATAAAGTATGTAGTAGTGTATTAAACAAAGGGGATGATGCAGAGCAAACACGAAACAACCAGACCTGTAGGCATAAAAGATGACCTTTGGATAGCAGGAAAAATGTTAATCTCCTAAAAGCCAGCGTTCTGTCATTTATTGATGCTTCTACTTCGTGCTTAACAGGAAAAGATACTTTAAGGTCTAGGTGAATGTAAAGCCTTTGCAAGATGTAAAGAGAGTCAGACCAGTGATTTCTGAGCAACAAGCTGGAATAATTTTTTTTTTCTTTTCTTGCTGACCTATTAAGGATGGGTTTTGAGCAGGGACAGAAACTTCCATTGTGCAGTAAAAGTACCCCACTGGGTATCAATCATGGAGTAAGTCTGAGCCAGGACCAAATGTGATTTACAGTAAAGATGGTGTTTATTGCTACTAAAAGAAAAAACTATAACTGCATATAAATTTTAAAGTAAGGGGGGAAATTTGGTGCCTTATGGCACAAAGAGTTCTTTATAGGCAACACTGCATAACATAGCCTAGGCATACAGAAATGGATGATTCGTTCTGTGTGGACAGTTAAATCAAGAATGGTAAATAAAAGGACACCTTTTCTTCAAACTTTATTTGCAGTGTCTCATTATGGAATAGAATCACAGAATGACAGAGTTAATTGGGTTGGAAGGGACAGTAAATATCATCTAGTTCCAACCCCCCTGCTGTGGGCAGGGATGTGGCCCACTAGATCAGGTTGCCCAAAGCCCCATCCAACCCAGACCTGAACACTTCCAGGAATGAGGCATTCACAACAGATGGTGAGGCAACTTGTTTCAATGCCTCACTACCCTCACTGTAAAGAATTTCTTCATAACATTTAATACAAGCCCTTGCAGTTTTGTCTGGGGTAGAGTTAACTTTCTTCCCAGTGGCTGGTATCAGGTTGTGTTTGGGATTTGTGCTGAACACAGAGATCATAAGATAGAGATGTTTTTGTTATTGCGGAGCAGGGCCTGCACAGAGCCAAGGCCTTTTCTGCTTCTGGTACTGCCCCAGTGGTGAGGGGGCTGGGGGTGCTTGTGAGGTTGGGAGGAGACACAGCCAGGACAGGTGACCCCAACTGACCAAAGGGATATTCCAGACCATGTGACATCATGTTCAGTGTACAAAGTGGGGGGAAGAAGAAGGGAAGGGGGAACATTTGGAGTGATGGTGTTTGTCTTCCCAAGTCACTGCTATGTGTGATTGGGCCCTGCTCTCCTGGAGATGGCTGAACACCTGCCTGCCCATGGGAAGCAGTGAATTCATTCATTGTTTTGTTTTGTGTTGTTTTGCTTTGCTTTCATGTGTGGCTTTTGCTTTCCCTGTTAAATGGTCGGAACCTCAACCCACAAGTTTTCCACCTTTTACCCTCATGATTCTCTCCTCGATCTCATTGGTGGGGCAGTGAGAGAGCAGCATGGTTGCTGGCTGGGGTTAAACCACAACAAAACCTTTCTAATTGTAGCTTAAACCTGTTCCCACTTGCCCTATCACTATCTACCTTTGTAAAAAGTACCTCTCTGGCTCTCCTGTAGCCCTCTTTAGGTACTCAAAGATGCTATTAGGTCTTTCTGGAGCCTTTTCTCATCCATGCTGAACA
The DNA here is from genome assembly GCA_013398115.1 of Falcunculus frontatus. NCBI lineage: Eukaryota > Metazoa > Chordata > Aves > Passeriformes > Falcunculus > Falcunculus frontatus. The sequence goes on from VZRV01009348.1 coordinate 973,594, forward strand.
ACCCCAACTTTTTCAGCCTTTCGTCATAGGAGAAGTGCTCCACCGTTCAGATCATCTTTGTGGCCCTCCTCTGGACCGAATCCAACAGGTCACAGAATGACAGGATAAACTGAGTTGGAAGGGACCCACAAAGATCATCAAGTCCAACTCCTGGCACCACACAGCACCATCCCCAACAGTCACACAACGTGCCTGACAGCATTGTCCAAACACTTCTTGAACTCTGTCAGGCTTGGTGCTGTGACCACTGCCCTGGGGAGCCTGTTCCAGTGCCCAACCACCATCTGGATGAAGAACATTTTCTTCATATTCAACCTAAACCTCCCCTGACACAACTTCAGGCCATTCCCTCAGTACTGTCACTGGTCACCATAGAGAAGAGATCAGTGCCTGTCCCTCTTCTTCTCCTATAGAGAAAGTTGTAACTGCAATGAGGTCTCCCCTCAGTCTCCTCCAGGCTGAACAGACCAGGTATCCTCAGCTGCTTCTCATATGGCTCCCCCTCAAGGCCCTTCACCATCTTTGTTGCTCTCCTTTCGAGTCTAATAGTTTAGTATCTTTTTTATACTGTGGCACCCAAAACTGCCCCCAGCACTCGAGGTGAGGCTGCCCCAGTGCAGAGCAGAGCAGGACAATCCCCTCCCTTGCCTGGCTGGTGATGCTGTGCCTGATGCCCCCCAGGACACGCTTGGCCCTCCTGGCTGCCAGGGCACTGCTGACTCATGTTCAACTTGACACTGACCAGGACCCTGAGGTCCCTTTCCATGGCACTGCTCTCCAGCCTCTCATTCCCCAGTCTGTCTGTGCATCCAGGGCTGCCCCATCCCAGGTGCATAACCTGGTACTTGCCCTTATTGAACTTCACATGGTTGGTGGCAGCCCAGCCCTCTAATTTGTCAAGGTCTCTCTCCAGGGCCTCTCTGCTCTTGAAGGAGTCAACAGCTCCTCCCAGTTTTGTATCATCTGCAAACTTGCTTAGCATCCCTTACAGTCCTGCATCCAAGTCATTATGAAGATGTTGAAGAGCTCAGGCCTGAGGATGGAGCCCTGTGGAACCCCCCTAGTGACAGGTCCCCAGTCTGATTTCATCCCAGTCACCGTAACCCCTGGTGCCCAACCCAGGAGCCAGCTGTTCACCTGTCGCATAATGTGTTTGTCCAGCTGTGGGCTGGGTATTTTGTCCAGAGGAATTTGGTGCTAGGGACTCCTGAGCTGGATGCAGCACTGCAGGTGGGGTCTCACCAGAGCAGAGCAGAGGGGCAGAATCCCCTCCCAGGCCCTGCTGGCCGCGCTGCTTTGGATGCAGCCCAGGACACGTTTGGCTCTCTGGGCTATGAGTGCCCATGGCTGGATCATGTCCAGCCTCTCATCCATGACACCCCCTAGGTTCTTGCTAGTTCTAAGCCAGCAGGGCTTCTCTCAATCCTGTTATCCCCCAGCCTGTGTTGATGTTGGGGATTGCCCCAACTCAGGTGCAGCACCTTGCATTCGGCCTTGTTGGACCTCATGATGCTCATATGGGCTCACTTTCCAAGCTTGTCCATGTCCCTCTGGATGGCATCCCTTCCTACAGTTGAATAAATCAGAGCTCTATTCCTCTGAATGGGTCCAAGACCACGTTTTCCATGAAACACTACAAACTCTTATCATAGTCTTGATGGAAATAGTTTATATCCATGTGATCTCGTATTCTTTACAAGTTCAAACTGATAATAAATTTTGAATAATGTTCATATGGCTTGAAGATGAACATAGAAACCAAAACTAAAACACATTAAAGTGAAAAATTCAGCTGTCCAAAAATTGCATATGTATAATATATGTGATGTTCATGGTCAGCATAAAGGTATGTGTACCTTCTAGCAGAGCCAAACTCACATGCTTTGTTGACAGCACATAAGCTTTGGGGTCTTCCTGAAAAAGTTGCTGTCAAAGACTATGGCAGTCTCTGTTCAACTTTCGTTTTTGATAAAATAATGGACATAATCCCACTTACTCAGATGCAATGCAAAGGACTTTAAATCTCCAGTATGTGGGAGTGTGTTGGCAGTTGAGTAACATGTATTAAGATAGCTAGACTCAGATAGCTATTTATCATTTTTCAAATTAGTTAAAAGTAGCAGCTGCTTTTTGTTACAGAGTTTTCAGACACAGAACCTCAGATGGCATAAATCATCAAATCCATTGAAGTCTACTGGAACTATGATAGTTTACATCAGATGAGAATCTAAATTATCATTGGAGATACAGACTCACCACAGGAATATTAAATGAGAAATTATGCCCAGTGGGTATAGCAAAAAGTCTGGAAAAACATTTGATCCAATTGTGTCAGTCAGTCCATATGTTAAAAGAAAGGTGTGATAGTCTGAGGAATGCCTGACAACTTGTGGACATGATTTAATTGTAATTTAAAGTGCAGATTAGACTCACCATTTTGTAGCAGGAACAAGGTTATATCTATGGGGTAGAAACAGACTTCAAGAGTGCCTCAGCCAGGAACACTTTCAGCCTGGAAGAGCAGTTAGACTTCTGCTACAAACAACTGTTATCACAGTATTTTGATATAAGTCTGGTGTGTATCCCAGGAAAATCTCATCTCAAGTCAAAGAGACTTGGGCTTTTTCAGAAGAGAAACCTCCTTCAGTCTAAACACAGAAAATAAAACTGGGGAAAGGAGGATGGAGAACGCTTTGCCTCCTTTCCCCAAAACCACTGATAAAATGTTTTTTCTTCTGATGCCCATAAAAAAGTAGGATATGACAGTCAAGTGCAGTTGTGAATAGACCAGCAAACGCTGTGCTGCTTTGTGAAGTCTCTCCCTGTGGCCTTGTTGCAACACAAAGAATAGCATCTGAGATGCAAGACTCTAGTAGGAGAAGGCAAAAATCAGCCTGGAGGTGTGTGATACTGAGCTATCGTCTCATAACAGTTGTATTTTGGAACCTCCTGTGTCAATGAGAGTTGCCTGGCAGAGTTTTCACCAGGGAAGAGACGCACAGAGATTCAAAGTAAAAGGTGATTCTTAGAAGCATCTCAATCTTAAAAGCATTTCAATACAGAAATGGAGCTCCCAAGGCATGGAAACAGGACCACACGCACCAGAGTTTCAGACATAAAACATAAGGAATACTTAACAGTCTGATGATTTGCTTATTGGGCTGGTTTTGTCTGGGATAGAGTTAACATTCTTCCCAGTGGCTGGTATGGGGCTGTGTTTTGGAATTATGAACACAGAGTTCATAAGATAGAGATGTTTTTGTTACTGTGAGCAGGGCTTACACAGAGCCAAGGCCTTTTCTGCTTCTCATACTGCCATGCTGGAGAGGAGATGGGAGTGCCTGGGAGGCTGGGAGGAGACACAGCCAGGACAGATGACCCCAACTGACCAAAGGGATATTCCAGACCATGTGGCATCATGCTCAGTGTACAAAGTGGGGAGAAGAAGAAGGGAAAGAGGGCACATTTGGAGTGATGGTGTTTGTCTTCCCAAGTCACTGCTATGTGTGATTGGGCCCTGCTCTCCTGGAGATGGCTGAACACCTGCCTGACCATGGGAAGCAGTGAATCATTCCTCGCTTTCCTTTGCTTTGGTTGCATGCACAGCTTTTGCTTTCGCTATTAAACTGTCTGTATCGCAGTCCATGAGATACAGACATTCTCTCTTTTATCCTTCTAATTCTCTCCCTTATCCTGCTGGTGAGGCAGTGAGTGAGCAGCTGCCTGGAGCTTGTTTGCTGGCTGGGGTTAAACCACAATACTTACTCTGGATTCCCAGAGTAGTTTAAGTACAGTCAAACAGCTCCTCTGATGTGGAGATGATTAGGAAGGAGTTAGACATCACAGGTACCCTTCAATGCATGTCAACCAGTGAAACTACAAAGGACATGCAAGGCAATCTGGTTAGAAAAAACTACTGCTAAAAGTGAAAAAAAGAATCTCTTCAGAAGTAAAATAATGTGTAGGAGCTTAGTGAGAAACTGGCTTCATCCGAAGAGAGGCTAAGCTCTGGATGTGCTGATACCAATGGCAGCAATCAGCCCAGCTCCCTCCTGGTCAATGCTGCAATGAGGAGGTGACCAGTGTTACCAGGGACACTACTGTGGTTCTTCCTTCTCCTGACTTCTTGAGATCATGCAATTTATTAGCTTCTTCAATACGGGACAAGAAAACATCCTTTGTGATGCCTTTTTGTAAATTTTTTTAAAACAATTTTTAAACACATCCATTTTTTACCAAGGTAAAAAGGAGGTAGTTAAAGAAGTCAGGAGATTTGTATAGGAAACCAAGGCCAACTTTGTACCAAAAGTCTGTTGACAGGGATTGTTATCAGGTATAAGGTTTCAGCCTGGTGAAAACTTAACACAAAAATTCAGATGATCGGTCATAAAGAAAAATAAGTGACAACAGAGATATAGATACTCAATTCTTGTAAGGGACTACTTGGAGTGCTGATCTCACTGAAACATGCTTCTCAACATATTTTAAATTTCTTATGTAATTATTCCCTGTTTTCAAGTTCTTGTCACTGCACAGAGGTCCCTTTTGTGTAAGTTCATATTCAGGTCGAGTTCAGAGAAGCTTCATAGACATCAGAGACAAGACATTGTCCTTCTGCCAATATGGTTTTGCCCCAAGCTGCAAGAAAGCTGAAGTAGCCACTGTAAGGGATATTTGCATCTTTTATTGCTTGCAGAAAGGAGGTTTTCAGCCAAGGAAGGATATAATTTTCGTTTTCTGAGCACGAAGAGGGAACAGATTTGCTGTAAATAATGATAAGGTAATGTTGCTAATTACTCCTGCACTTTTTATTTAAAGGACTAAATAGCACTTTACAAAAAAAAAAAGATAAAACACAAGTTAGAAGATTTGGATAAGCTAAAAAACAAGTATCAATATGGACATACTCTGGTTGCATTTAAAATCATACAGGCATACAAGACTTAATACATGAGCTTAAACTGTTAATCCAGAATGGTATTCCTCCTTCTGTATATGACCAGAGACATGCAGTGATGCAGAATCACCAGATAAACTTAATTAATGCAGAAGAGTATTGCTGAGAAACGGGAATAAACAGAACAGAGGAGTGCTAAAATTCCATGTGTGGCTGGCTCTCTTCCATGGACATCTTTAGAACAGATTCTTCTGCAATATGGATCCTTTGCCACACTACACCACTTACAAGTGATTATGTCCTTTCTTAAACAGCTGCAGCTGCCCTGAAGTTCCAGTACAAATGGTAGCCTCCACAGGCAAAAAAAAATAGATCATAAGGTAAACACATAGAAGAGCTGAAGGAAGAGCCAAAACAACTTTGCTCCCTGTCAAAGGTAAGGCTAGAACATCCACTCTGAGCATCCACCGGGCTGATCTTTTTGTCATAGAAGTCTCTGTGCTGTCCTGAGCTATTGCTGAGTTGACCTACAATACATATTTTAATACAGACATCTCTTGAGGTTAAAACTAGAGATGGAAAGCCCATTATAACTTACTTTAAACTGTTTCAATAGTTAACTGATCTGTATTTAGGGAAAATCGTACCACTCGGTTCTAGTCTGATTTTGTTCAGCTTCCAAAATTCAGCAACCAGATCCTTTTACGTCTGTCAGCTAGATGGAGAAGCCAGGTATCGAGTTCCTATTTCCTTGCAGATACTTTTGGACTGCAGTCAATACATGGTTTTGTTTGATAAACAAAAAGGAAAAACTTCCTTGCATCATGTCACATGAATCAATGACTTTTCTGGCTTTTCTCTCAACCTTTCCTTTCTACTAAGTATTCTTGAATCCTAAACTGCAAAAAGCAAATCATGTGCAAAACATATAAGTAGTATTGTCTATGCAATCCCTAGAGATTTCTTTTAGTATAACCAAGAATTACACAAGGCATTTTGACCAAAGCACCATATTTAAGAGTTCATCCATACCTTGACAAATCTCTCTGCATCTCTTCATTCCTCCTCCAAATCCCCAAATAATAACTCATTAACAGAAAATAAAATAAAGAAAATCAGCATTTTCAGTTCTTCTTATGTCCAGCAGAACACAAATTTCTGAAGATGAAAAAGGCAACAGCAGCACTAGCTTTGCTGCTATAGCTTTTATGATATGATCAGTCATATGATTATAGCTTTGCTGCTATAATCATATGACTGATGATTAGATTAAGGGAATTGTCTGCAGATGTGGTTTTATCCTGATTTTTGTTACAGCTGTACCAATACATGGGGAATGGTTATGCTAGGCAGAGAAGGGGTTACAGAAGTAGTGATGAATCTAAGGTATAAGATGTATTTGAAAATACTGGCTCAAATTTCAAAAGTAAAGTCAATTTATAGCATGGGGCCGTTTTAGCATTATTCTGAGATGCCAAAATAAAATTGTGTAAGCATGTAATATAACAGAACACTTTCGAGATGATCTTTGCCAACATATACAACAAAATCCAGGACAACAAATTAGAGGCTTAGACTCACCTAAAACAAAAGGCTGTTTACGACAGAATTTTACTTTAAGAATACCCTACTAGAGAATTTTACTTTAAGAATACCCTGCTCAACTGGCCTTCAATGGCTCCATATTTGGGTGTCTTCTCTGTTCTGAGGATCTAGAATTTGATGGGAAGACTAAATGTAAAGGTCATAAATATAAGAGTAAAAAGGACATGCTGCTTTCTTTGTTCACAAATGTTTTACTTTAATAGTTATCCACAAAACACTTGTCTGTTTGCCCCCAACTTATTAAAACCATCTGGTCTGTCTCAGTGACTTTGTTGTTTATTAAATCTCCAATCTTTTGGGTCATTTGTGAGTATCATTAATAATTCTGTACAATGTTGATGTAATTTAAAACAAGCATTACATAACACATAGCAAAAAATAATTCCTAAAATAACCCCAATATGAGAATACTTGCTCAGTTAAGATCCTACATTTACTGTTCTGTTTTTGGCTGCCAATTACTCAATACTCTACTAATTACCAGGTCATATTGATCCAATTAGCATGACATATAAAAAGTGTAATGCAGCAGTAAGTCGGAAAGTTTTCAAGAAATCTAAATATTACATATTACAGTATTGTTATGTAAATACTATACTTTTTGGTTAGTGTGTCAATAAAATCGTAGTCAGATCTGATTCTCCTATATGCCTATTGACCAACATTAGTTCTACTGATTCCCTCTAAGACCTTACATATCAGTTGTAATTTTTTTGCCTACATGGATGCTACCCAATAATCATCCAGATTATCCTCTTTACTCTTTTAAATGCTAATACTTTAAACAAATCTTCTGGATTGTCTTTCCCAGTTTCAAATTATTGAAAAAAGACAGTAGCAATACAGATAGCTGTTCAGTTTTAGTATAAACTCGCAATTGAAGCTACCTGAATGTGCTATTTTAAAATTAGTTTTGATGGCTAACACACTCCTGAGTTATTGCCGGCATAGGATTTGTTTTCCCACTTTGTGAAGTGATAAAAGTTTGGGATTTCCCCTGATGCTTCAAACACACCAGGGCATTCAAAAGCCCCCATCTTTATAGGGGACTCCAACGACCCCAATATTGGTTGGAGGAACAACAAAGCCAGGCACAGGCAATTCAGGAGGTTCCTGCCATGCATTGGTGGTAACTTCTTTCTCCAAATGATAGAGGAACCAGTGAGAGAGGTGCTATGCCAGACCTTGTTCTCTCTAACAAGGGACTGGTGGGGAAAGCGAAGCTCAAGCACAGCCTGGGCAGTAGTGACCATGAAATGGTGGAGTTTGAGTGAGAAGGACACACAAGAAGCTCACTACCCTGGACTCCAGGAGAGCAGACTTTGGCCTCTTCAGGAATCTGCTTGGTGGAGTACTAGGGGATAGAATCCTGGTGGGAAGAGGGGCCCAAGAGAGCTGGTTAATCTTCAAGAGTCAAGGTCCTCCAAGTCAGGAGCAATTCCAAACAAAAAGGAAGTTGAACAAAAGTACTGGGAGACCTGCATGGATGAATAAGTTGCTCCTGGACAAACCCAAACACAAAAGGCAGCTTGCTGAGGGTGAAACGAAGGACAGGTGCCCTGGGAGAAATATGGACAGATTGTCTGAACAGCCAGGGATCAGGCCAGATTTTTTACTAGCAGCATTTCCACCATTTCTACAGATCCATAATTCTGAAGACTAACTTAACCCTTCCTAAATGTACCACATTTACTTATGAGGGTAGCAAGGGACATGGGTGATGCTGTGTTCTTTGCAGATGTAAATGCTATCAGCACTGTCTTACATGAAGCAGCAACTCTACATGAAAAATTCCAAATTTCCAGACTAGCTGATGTGTTATCCCAAGACGGTGTGCTGTAGCAATAAAGAGCTGTCACTGTTCTGAGCGTCAGTTGAGAGGGCACAGTCAGCTTAAAATCTAGCCAACTTTCAGAAGTTAGTTAAAAGCAGTTCTGCATTTTCCTACACATCTCCTAAGTGATTTGTGAAACTTATTTATATAAACACATCTTTCCTGATGGTGACAGATGCACACAAAAGAAGAGACAGACTTAAACAAAAACAGTGAAGTGAACCACTGATAAAAGTGCAGGCAGAGTAACCAGAGAATTATTTTTGTTCAGCATTACTTGCAAGAGCTGGCATGACTCAATGACAAAGGTGTAGTTATGTTGACTCTGCTTCTTCCAGAAAGCAGTGACCTGTGGAGAGACATGAAGAAGCAAGCTCTAATTCAATCAACCTCCATTCTGCCAGACCACAACTTCCTGTATAAAGAATTTCTGCAAGAACATCACAACATGCAGCGACTAAAAGTATTAATTAGACAAAGTTTATGAACAGTTTAACTAGGATGGCAGGGGACTAACTCAGCTCTAGAACTTCCTTTTATATTCCTCTCCTTATTTCCCATTCACGCCACAAATTTCTTCTTTATATGCAGACAATAGAACCTTCATCTTGTCTAAGAATAGTCATTCTTTACCTTTTGCACTATTGTTGATCATAAAAAGCTAGTAGTATTTGTATTTTTAGGTATACTTCACACAGAATTATAGTTGTTATGTGGTCTGAATCACCACTGGATTAGTATTTACACCATTATGCTTTCACTTATCAAAGTAAGATCTATACAAATGATACCACAAATACTCTTGCTGAGATCAGCATAAGCTGAAGTGGTAGATTTTGCATAATTTTCGTGCTGCAGATACTGAAGTATATTCCCATATGGACCGTAGTCTGAAACATTATTTTTCCATTCTCAAGCTACTTTTAAAGGGTTGCCTTCTGAATGCTAATTTCAGAATTGCGTTGGCAGATCCTTACAGAGCATGTACTGAATGTTACCATGGTTATACTGTTTATTTAGTAAACAGTATGGAACAGACCCTCATTCATTGGCAATAATCCAACTTAGACCAATCCCCAGGTACTCTTAAAGTGGTTCCTCTTCATTTACACTTCTTAAACTCTGAGTAAGCAGGGATTATAGGTTTCATTTTGAAATTGTCGGTGTAGGGGACACCATGCCTTCTAAGAAGTGCTCAGACTTAGTAGCAATTTTTCACTCCTAGGACCACCACTGCGGACAAGACAAGACATTCTGAGTAAAGGGAAAAAGTTGCCTTCTTCCCCTTGGCAGATGTGATGACTGAGACTCATGAGTATCAGGCGGGAGCTGTCACCACAATATCAATTACTGGGAGAGAAAACGGCAACTTTTGCAAGGCTCAGAGATATTTATGGAGGATTTTCCTGACGCTAGAATCAGCCCAGGGTGGATCCAATTTCCCTGGTGGTAAACACCATTTCGAGGGTGGAGCTGGCAAGGAACTGTGTTTTTACATTTATCCCTCAAATCTTATTCACTTTAGTTCTGCCCTTCTCTTCCTCAGTTATTCCACTCCTCATATCCTAGTGATTTCTTGTTTCCTTTCTAAAGAAAAGACCTCTGGCTCTCGTAGTGAGCTTCAAAAGCAGCCATTCAACTGCAGCAGGCAAATTTTTGTTTTGAGAAATCAAAGACTTCATGCTTGCAGAGATAAATTGAAAATCAGAGCAGCATGCAAGCGTGGTCATCCAAGTGTGCACACGGTGAGCTTTGGTGCCTGGGCTGCTGTCCTGAGCATGGTAAAAACTGTGCCCAGGCTGTGCTGCTGTTGCTTCTCCGAACCACTCACACCACAAGAACAAAATGATTTTTGTGCTGTCGATAACAAAACTCTCAGAATCACATATTAAAATTACTTACTGGGAAGCAATTCTGAGTTAGGAGAATATTCTTCCTGGACATATTCTTCCGTCTTCTTAGGCTGGGGGAACTGTAACATGACACTGGACCTTTACTACAACTGGAGGAATTTGGAGGCTTCCTATACCTGTCCTTGCCCAGAAGTTCCACTTTTGGAAACAAGTTGGGTGCCGTGCCAGGGTTTAGCATTCACATCAGCTGGCTTCTCTGACACACCAGTAGCAAAGGGAAGGGCTTCCGTGTGGTATTCCAGCAGCAATTCCAAATTCCAGTTTATTCCAGTACTTCACATGTGGAGGACCCAGTGACGAAAGCCCAGAACAATGGGAAACTTAGGATTTTATATGGGACCGGGGGAGAGCATCAGGGACCAACGATTTGAAGGCTGAGGGCCGGGACATAGACGGGGCCTTGGCATATGAGGGAAAAAGGGGCAGGGGAATCCATGGGGCAATCAGGGAAACAGAACTGGGGTACATTTGCATGGGAGAAATAAAAGCATCCTGGGAGACCTCACCCTAAGCTGGGGAGATCTCTCAGGGTCTGTCCCTCTAGGGGCCTGTGTCATTCCCTGGTTAGGATATTCACTGGCTCCCACAAAAACACTAGAAAATGTATTTTATATGAAACACTGGAAGAGACTTCTACTCCTTGTGCTATGGATCATAACATCTGCAGGATGAGTGATGGTGTACATCTGCCTAAGCTTGCAGTCACTGACTCAGTGTCTCCTGTAGTATTTGAACCACACCACACACAGGTGTGGTGCATCTATTCTCCCTGAAGGACCCCAATATAGCTCAGCAGAGGACAGTGTCCAGGAATAGGACAGCTGTCCCATGAGTCCTGCATAATTTATTAAAGCAAAGAAGCATGAGGACACATTAATTATCAAGGGGTCCTGTCCTTTTCAGCGGTAAACCTGCTAAATTCTTGGAACTTCTAACACCCCCTGGAAGATACTCAAAGCCCTAAGTTTCCGGAAAAGTAAGACCACATTGTGCCACTATTATTCCAAGTATTGAAGTGCAGCAGAGGTGTATCTCTCAGCTCATCTTAATCTCTGGAACAGAAAAGAGAAAAAAAGAAGAATGTTCTCCCTTTCTATTCAAAGCAACTTTAAAAATCAGATGTTGTTATTCAGAGCAATTTCAAAACTTAGATGTTGTCTAGTCACAGACTAGTAGAAAAAAATTAAATCCCTGCTCCAAGAAAGGGATTCCAGTGAAGCCTTTGAAGGTAGTGAAGCAGAAGGAAGTACCAGTTTCTCTGACAAAATTTTACTGCAGGCTCTATCCATAGCTTATCTCTATCGTCTGAATTTGATTACAAGGTTTAGCTTGACACATTATCTCTGGTACAATTTCCAAGATGGCAGGACAGGAAGAATAGGAAGAAGGAAGGTAAGTGGTTGGAAAATTCACCCATTTTAACAGAGCGTACAATGGACTGGCAACAGCAAAGTACAGTCAAAGGAAGATAGGAAAGAAAAAGAAGGGATAGAAGGGATAGAAACAGGCAACCAGACAACGAAAATACTTTCAGTTGAGATACAAAATGAAGGTGAAAGTATATCAGCATCACCCAAGATACATGTTAGTAGGCTGTATTTAACCTTGAAAGTTGACTGCTCTGAACAGATGCAGTACTCCACAGCTCAGTCAGTTTTGCAGGGATAGCCTGGAAAAAAGAAGCACACAGTACTCTAATTAGACTCGGGCTACAAAATTTCAAGTACTTTCTAAAGTTTCAGGACAAATGCCCAGGTTTTACAAATAGAAGATAAAATCTGGGTTGGGGAAAAAAAAAATTGGGAAAACGACTCTTCAAAATGTTATACCCTTGCATTTGGTCTCTATTAACTATTCCTCAGTGTATAAATGACAAGACAGCACAGTGTAATTTTTTTGTGGGACAGAAAAACCTTAGTGTCTTAATTTCACAGTGTGTCTTAACTACACAGAAGTCCTTGTATTTAGAGCACTACCTTGTAAGTTTGTCTCTGATACAACCCAAGAAGAGTTGTCTGTTAATCTTGAATGGGTGTTTCAATCCCAGCAAACCTAGAGACAGGCTTGCAATATTGTTCAAATACTTGCAAACTAAGAATTTAAGTAGCAGGTGGAACCAAATTTTACACAGAGATCACTAAGAAAAAAAATAATACTCCAGTTCAGTTTTCCCAGCTTGCTAAATGCAATCACTGGGGACCAAGGAAGAGGGAGCAGGTATTGTACCTGAGATTTTTAAAAGAGTGACGGTTGTTTCAACAGGAACCTTTATAGTGTTGCTTAGCTATCTCAGCCTTTTCTTTGCCTCCATACTTTCTGCAGGTCCTCAGTTATAATTCATGAAGGCTGAGAAGTTCACAGAAGATTGGCACCCGAAGAAATTGCTGTTCAGTTAGCTATACTTTTCCTGGGACTGCTGCCTTGTCTGTGCTGCTGGAGACAAGGGTGCACCAGTACACCAAGGATCCTACTGAAAGGCACCCCAGTTCTATAGCACACAGGCAGGAGCTTCAGGTTTTGGCATATTTAAGCTGTTCCCTTGTAAGCACAGCTCTCTTGCCATCACACATTAATCCGGACTTGGACTTCTTAATCAGTCCTGGCTAACCAGGGAGGTCTGAGATGACTGAAGGTTGGCCAATGTGACGTCCATCCACAAGAAGGGCTGGAAGTAAGATCCAGGCAATTATAGCCTGTCAGCCTGACCTCAGTGCCCAGCACGATTATGGAGCAGATTATCTTAGATATGATCACATGGGACACACAGAATAACCAAGGGATCAGGCCCACTCAGAATAGGTTTAGGAAAGGCAGGTCCTGCCTGACCAAACCGATCTCCATTTATGACCAGGTAACCTGCCTAGTGGATGAGGAAAAGGCTGTGGATGTAGCCTACTTGGACTTCAGCAAAGCCTTTGATACCATCTCCCACAGCATTCTCCTAGAAAAGCTGGTGGCCCATGGAGTGGACAGGTGCACTCTTTGCTGGATTGGCCAGGGCCAGAGAGTGGTGGGGAATGGAGCTGCATCCAACTGGCATATGGTCACTAGTGGGATCCTCCAAGACTCAGTATTGGGGCCAGTTCTGTCTAATATCTCTTTTGATGATCTGGATGAGGGGGTTGAGTGCATCTTCAGTAAATTCATGGACAACAAGTTGTGTGTAAGTATTGATCTGTTGGAGAGTAGGATGGCTTTGTACTGGGATCTGGACAGGCTGAATCACGGGCCAAGGCCGATGGTTTGAGGTTCAAAAAGGCCAAATGCCAGGTCCTGCCCTAGGTCACAACAAGCCCAGGCAGTGCCACAGGCTGGGGCAGAGTGGCTGGAAACTGCACAGTGGAAAAGGACCTGGGGGGGCTGGGGACAGCAGATCAACACGAGCCAGGGTGTGCCCAGGTGGCCAAGAAGGTCAATGGCATCCTGGCCTGGATCAGCAATGGTGTGGCCAGCAGGACCAGGGCAGGGATTGTCCTCCTGTACTGGGCACCGGTGAGGCTGCAACTGAAGTCCTATTCTGGGCCCCTCACTTCAGGAAGGACATTGAGGTGCTGGAGGAGGTCCAGAGAAAGGGAACAAAGCTGGTGAAGGGTCTGGAGCACAAGTCATATGAGGAACAGCTGAGGGAGTTGGGGGTGTTTAGCCTGGAGAAAAGGAGGCTCAGGGAGGACCTTATTGCTGTCCACAACTGCCAGAACGGAGGCTGTGGCCAGGTGGAGTCAGGCTCTTCTCCCAGGCAACCAGCGACAGGACGAGCACTCAGTCTCAAGCTGCACCAGGGGAGGTTTAGGTTGGACATCAGGAAGGATTTCATCACTGAAAGGGCTGTCTAACATTGGTATAGACTGCTCAGGAAAGTGGTGTAGGCAACATCCATGGAAGCTTTCAAGAAATGACTGGTTGTGGCACTTAGTGCTATGGTCTAGTGGACAAGGTGGTGATCATTCAAAAGGGTGGACTTGATGACCTTAGAAGTCTTTTCCAAACTAAATGATTCTGTGATCCTTGAAATGGGAGAAGGAAGGGTTTTGGTTTGTTTGTGGTTTTTTTCTTTTTTTTTAATTTAAAGCCATTTAAAAAACTCATTCTACCAGCACTTAGCATGCTGGAAAACGCTCTTCTGAAAGTTCTAGTTTATGTAATTTCTCCTTCTTTGCCATAGGTTAAAACTTAGGTAAGCAATGCCCTTTTTATTGTGACAGTAGCAGATTGAGATTTTCATGTCCTTCATGCAGAGCTTCTGCCCAAGAACTAGTGGGCCTGCAAGGTAGTTACTCGGTCCAATGCAAGGAAGTCTAAAGTAAATGCAGTTCAAAGGGAGAAAGCCTAAGATAAAAAGGGCAGCTGTTCATGTAGGATGCTTATCCACAAGAAGGCAGTGCCCTAATGTTTCCTTTTAAACCACCAGCCCATTTCACTTTCAGTATATGCGTATTCCTACACATGCTGGTAGACAAGCAGTGGCATTTTGCACCTGATAACTTCTAGACTAGCCTATCCCATTTTTGGTGGAGAATGTCTGACCAGAAGAGGATAAACCTCCGAGGAACATTTCTTAGTTTTTTTTCTAAACCCCTTTATCACAATTAAGTGTATGTATTTGCAGTAAAGAGAGAGAATAAATGAAGAAAGACATTTTAAGATGTGAAATTTTCATCACATTCTTTTATTTCAATATTAGGAAAATATAATCCTTTTAAAACAATATTTAGAAAGACTTGTGAGAGGAATATACTCTTTTTACTTCAGGTATTCATGAATTTTGCAACTCAGATCTAAACAAGATCACAACAAACCCAGAGAGACATTAAACCTAGAGTTCTCTCAGAGACAAGACTTTCTCCTTTTGACTTTCTGCAAATGCTAAGTTAACAGTCTGAAGAAAGGTGAGACAATCTTATTCCTCTGTTCCAAGACTTCAAAATTCTGAACCATCTAAATCACTGCAACACATTTAATTTTAAGAAGTCACTTGCACATTATCATTTTACTTGTAACAGTGATGTTTTTATCCCTAGTAACTCAGCAGTGAGCTAAACCGCCCCAACAGATATCCCGACACAAGGCTCCTTACAAGGAAGAAATAATTCATTCCCAGGGTCTTCTCATTAAATGTAAACTGAATGTACTCATTCCTTGAGGAAATACAGAGCAGCATTAATTCACATAGCTCTGAGACTATGGCACAAACAAAGCCTTCCCCTTCAGTCCATCTGAGAATGACTTCATACATCAAGTATCAAGCCACAAAAAGGCAGAGGACACAGACAAGGAAGTCAAGAGGATTTAGCTCAGTTTTAGATGTTTGTTTCTTTTAATTATTCTAGAATACTTGTAAAGTGCACTTAGTGTTTTAAGTAGATTTTCCTAAATGCTTTTAGATTCTAGTCTCTGACTCCAGTTTTAGAATGATCATGGAATTTAATCAAAATAAAAAGCTGCACTATGAAAGGGTTCATTTGGTTTATTTTCAGTTTAACAGGGAACTCTAAAAGAGCTGGCAATATTTATCCTAGAGTATTTGATTTAAAAGGCTAGTAAAAGGCCAAAGTTCTTTTTTTAAGGCCTTAAATTAAAAATAGCTTCTGAACTTAATGAAAGAAACTGTTTTATTAAAACATTGTAAAACTGAAGACAGTGTCCAACTACACTATTTTCTTCACCAACCAATCATAAGATAGTAATTTCATCAACACTCATCAGTTCTGTCTGCTTTTCCTGCATTTGAATTCCCAGTTTCATCACACTGCAAAGTGCAGGGATATTCACTATCTTTACATACAGCAGTGTTTTTCAAGCTTTCACACGATGTTAGAATACATTTGGTATCTGTAAAACCTATTGATTTCTTCCAAGAAATTAAGCGTCTAGTTATCTAAAAAGGCACACAGAAACAGGTTAAAAAAAATTGGTTTAGCATTGTAAAGCCAGTTGTTTCAGTAGGCCTATCATTCTTTCTTTTTTGATTATTTTAGTGCTGTCTCTGCAATTTTTCCTGGGTTTTTTTCCTTACATCTTTAGCTCCAAGAACCCTCCAGCCTCCATTTCCAAGTCTCCTTCTCTGACTCCCTACCCTCTGAGAGTTTAGAAATATTTCATGCAGTGCATGAATCCAGACTCTTGTTCAGCTTCAGTGCAGGAATGCCAAGTCTCATCCTTCCCGATAAGATTTAACCACTGGGGTGACTTATGTTGGCCAGCATTATGTTGTCTGCCATCATTCTACACTTAGACCATTGTGTGTTTCATACAAAGACAACCGTGCAGCTGTATGGGAGCTTCCTTTTAAATTAGCACAACTAGCAGAATGCTCAAGCCTTGTATACTTTACTGGAATGAGTAAAACCGACTGCAACTGGCCTAATGCTTTGAAAAGATTTTTAGGAAGGAATTTCACTGCATGCTGGCCAAGGGTGTTTTTCCAAGCAGCTCACAGAATAGCCTTTGATTACATGCAGGAAGTTAGCCAAGTTAAGCTTGCTGTTTTGCAGCCATTCCTTCCTCTCTGTGTAGCTCTGGAATAGAAACTTCCCAAAATGGTGAAGCAGAAACAGAGGAAAGTAACGCTCAGCTCGGTAAGGTCCTTCCTCAAGAACATCCACTGAAACAAAAACTAACTAGCAATTAAAATACAGTTCAGGTATGGCTTTAACACATTCTATCTTCTGCTCTGGAGTTAGCACATCTTCCCACTTGGTTTCAGAAAGTAAAGGGGTCTCAGCAGGCAAACCTGGCAGGACAAAAGAGGTTGAGCCTCAGATGACAATCTGCAAGTTGTTCAAGTGCTACGCCAGTGCAGCTGGAGCCCAAAGTGGAGCACATTTGCTGCCTGTGGCAGAATGACAAGAGCAAAGATGCCTCTTGCTTATTCATCTGCTCCCTAGACCAGAAACCAGAAAGATTCACCAGCATCCTGTGTATCTGTTAATATTCATAGACTCAATGGGAAGTAGCTACTCCTGACGAGCGGCAGACAGATGAAAGAGGTGGATCTGTGAGCTTCTGCACCTGCTTTTCTCTGCGATTTCTTTAGTGAATTTAAGAATTTCTGCCCAAATCTGGAAAGAAAGAAGAAAGACTAAGTTGAGATAACTGACACATATGCTAATCTGCTTATTATGGATGATTTGTTGGTCATTGTCATTCTTCTCACTCTTCTTGGTTTTTATTGTAAAGTTTCTCTACTATGACAAGAAGAATTCTTCCAGTGGCATTAGTGTTATTTTTAATGCAGCAGGTGGCTAAGGCCTGGTAAAGAACAACCATTACCCAATTTGGAAGAGTATTTTTACTGACTTGCTAGATTGTTGCGGCGACCTGGTTCAAGCCCTGCACGGCAGCCCAGCCTCACTCCCGGGCCACTCGGTCCATAGACGCACAGACACCAATGTGGTGGATGGTCAAATGGCGTTTATCTAAAGGTCACAGGGGTTTTTATGGCTTGGGCAGTCAGTGTCACTTCCTTCAGCTCACGTCTGGTTGGGTGCGGCCGGACAGGGAGCAAGGGTCAGACTGCAAGGTGGGAGGGGGTCCTGGCTGACCGTTACAGCCCGATATCTTCCGCACGCATGTCCCTACCTCTCCACACTAGATGCTTATTTAAAGCAGAAATAGTGGCAGAAAATTGCTTTGACATGTGAACAATCATTACTCAAGAATAAGTGATGGAATGAAAAATAATTTTCCTCTCCTCTCATACACATGCAATCATGAAGGTATTTTTTCTCCTACCTTCTACATATTTCATTTCTCTGCTCTCAGAAATGCTGAGATGAAAACCATATCAGTAGTAAAAGAAAGTAGTATAAGCTCATCTCTGGCCTGCAGCATTCAAGCTCCTAACACTTCCAAAATTTTGTTGGAGTTAAGTTTATAAATCCGGTAGAACATTTGTAAAACATGCCTAAAATGAGAAACAAGACAATTAATATTCCAGCAAGCTATCTATGAATTTATGAATCTGGCATCTCAAGAGTAACTACTTTGTGAAGTCCATAGCCAGAAACACAAATATCAGTTTAAACCCATTTCTTACACAGGAGGTGGCTTTCATGATCCCAGAGGAAAAACTCCCAAACTCATAGCACATACAAGGAAAATAAACTAAGCAGAAAATAGTTCTGACCTGTCTGCAGTTTAAGCTACTTGGTTAAGAAGCATGTTTCATTTTCTTAGTATGAGCAACTAGTAGAATAAAAAAAAAAAGAAAAAAAGAAAAAAAACCAAAGGAAAAAGTACAGCTCTATAGCTAGATGTAAAAAAATTATCCGTAGAATTTCCAAATAGTGCTACTGTTTAGAACCTTAAAAGCATACACACACACACGCCCTCCCCAATATGTGCAAATTTCAAACTATCTCAGGTTTCTGCCAATCTTTCTTTAAAAATCAGTCAGCGAGTCTGATAAGTTTCATTCAATTTCCCATCCACTTTTAATGGAAAATGCAGTTTCTGCAAAGCTTTTCAATCGCTTGACTACAAAATAAGCTCCTGTTCCAATCGGGGGGGGGAGGGGGGCCGGTGGGAACAAAAAGTAGACGACAAAGTTTCGAGCCAAGGCGATGTTGTTTGCACCTCTTAGATCTCACGCCGGGCACGCTTGACATTCCTCCGCCGCATTCCCTGACGAAACCGCCTCCCCGCTGAGGGCGGCTTGCGCTGCATCATGGAAAATGTAGTCCGTCTGGGAAAACCAGCCTGAGAAAACCTTAGGAGGGAAGCCGCTCCAATTACGGCTTCTGCGGGGCACGGCATGCGAGCAAAGGGCTGCTCGCCGGGCGAGTTAAGGGGTGTTTTCAACTGCAAGCCGCCAAAAAATGCCGGTTACAAGCTACAGTTCCAAAATATTTAATTAATAAAAATTAACTGGTTTCAAATTTGGTTAATAAAAATTTTTTAAATGGTGACTGCTCTACCATGACGCATCAAAGCGTAATCCCATTTCCGACATAAAATTCCAAAGTATCAAAAATATTTACTTTTAAATTTAATTAGCGAAACAGAAGGGTCAGTTGCTCTGCAACGACACACACCCCACAGCCTCTCTGCGCAGAAAGGCGCCGTGGGCTGTGTTCGCTCCATCCTTGCCGTGCGGCACTTCCATGCGGTCGGTGTTCCAGGAGCGGCGGCGGGAGCACCGCTCCGTGCTGCGGGAAGCCGTGGCGCCACGCAACATCTCGGGACCCTCAGCATATCTATATATACATATGTACACGAATATATATATATATGTATCTTTTTTTTTTTCTACAGGAAGGACACTTAACTTGAGGCGCCGGCATGGACCCGAATAGAGTGGTTTTTAAAGATCGCCGAAAACACCACGACCCACCTGGGCAAACACGCTGCCTTCATCGCGTCCAACCGACTCATTGCGGGTCCGTGCCATCCAGCCCTGTACCTCGGGTCTCCCGGAGCGCTTCCAAGTCCGGACATCCGCAGAGCCAACCGGGTGCTCGCACCGGGATGACGACCTTTACCGTACTACCTCTAATAGAAGGAAAACTCAACCCCTCACAAAACCCAACCACAACGCATCTTGGGGCACGCCTCACTCGTGCAGCTCGAGAACTTGTTATATGCACACACCTGGGCTCCTGCTCCAGAGGCGGACGGAAAGGGCTTTTCCCGTTGCGGCCCGCCTCTGAAGCAGGGGCACAGCTCTTTCCCTCGCCCCGGCCGCAGCCGGTACCGTATTTCCCGTCTGCGAGGCGCGGCTCGGCTGGGCTCGCCCCGCCCCTCCGGCTTTCCCGGCAGAGGTGACCGGGTTCAGCTGCGGCGCGGCCCCGCCCCCGCATTCCATTCCCTATATGGCGGCGGAGAGGGGGGCGCCGCCGGCCACGCCCCCCCTTTTCCCACCACGCGCGCGAGGGCGCGCCCGGGCTTGCGCGCGTGACATCAACGGGAGAAGAGGCTGGGGGGGGGGGGGGGGGGGGCGGGCCCCCCCCCCCCCGCCCTCCCCCCCCCCCCC
>VZRV01009348.1:994000-1099000 GCA_013398115.1 Falcunculus frontatus
CTCGGCAAGACCCAGAGCCCCGAGTCCCTGCTGGACATCGCGGCTCGCAAGGTGGCGGAGAAATGGCCCTTCCAGCGGGTGGAGGAGCGGTTCGAACGGATCCCAGAGCCGGTGCAGCGCAGGATCGTCTACTGGTCCTTCCCCCGCAGCGAGAGGGAGATCTGTATGTACTCCTCGTTCAACACCGGCGCCGAGGATCCCGCCGCCGGCCCCGGGGGCGCCGCCGCGCCCGGCGGGGCCATGGACGCCGCCGCCGCTGCCGCCGACGAGAACCGGCTGCCCTTCCGCAGGGGCATCGCTCTGCTCGACGGCGGCTGCGTCGATAACGTCCTGCAAGTCGGTGAGTCACCGGCCGGTTCCGCTCCGGGGCTAGGCCGCCGCCGCTCGGGGCCGCGGGTCTCCGCCTGCCTGTCACCCACTTGCCGTCCGTCTCTCTCTCCGCCGGCAGCTCCCCGCCCGCGGCCCGGCCCGTGCGAGCCCTTCACTCCCGGCTGTACCGCGGGCCGGGCAATTTCCTCCGCCGGTCTCCTCCCCCTCGTGCCCGGGACGCGCAGTGGCTCCCTGGCTCCGTGACACGGACACGGCTCCCGCCTGTCCCTTTAACTCGCAGCCCCGCACCGCGCCGTGCCCACTCCCGGTAATCCAGCCTGTGTAATCCCGTTCGGCTCTGCCCCCCTTCCAGCGTCCACCCCCGGTAATCCGGGTCATCGCTTTACCCCCAGCCACAATAGCGAGGAGATGCCGCTCCCCCCCATCCCGAGGGGGACCGCCGGTGGAAATGAATCAGCAGAAGGGCGGCCGGCGGGGGAAGAAGGGGGGGGCGGGATGCGCCGCCGTCCAAAATAAAGACATAAAAGCGGTGCGAGACCCCGGCAGCGGGAGTGCGGGGGGGGATCCGCGAACAAAGGCATTTCTAGGGCAGCGGCGACGAGCCGGAGGGGGGGGGTGCGATCCGCCCCGCCGGGGGTGGTATGGCTAGGGGGGTTGCTTTAGGATGAGCGGCTTCGTGACAAGGGGGGAAAGCGCAGCTCTTCCTCCTCCTGGAACAATACCCCCCTCCTCTTCCTCACCCCCAGCCCAGCCGCCTGCCGCTGTTCTTCGCCCGCTGCGGGCTCCCTTGGTTAACTCCTCCCTGACAGTGTTTAAAGGGCTGCAGAGGTGGGTATTCCCCCACTTTTGGGGGGCTGTCTGCCCGGGGCGGCTCCTCTTTCATTCAGGGAATAGAAGGGGAGCCGCCCCCGGCAGACAGTCCCCTCCGCCGGTGGTGATGCTCTTTGTGCGACCCGGCCACTTTGTTCTCATTTTCATGTTTATTTGCGTCTTTTTCTTTCTTTCTTTTTTTTTTTTTTTCCTCTCAGTTTTCTGTCGTTTCCCCTCCTCCTCCCCTGAAAAGGGGAAGACAGACAAAAGAGGCTGCTGCTCGCCTTTTGTTGACGGCGGCGGCTCGGTGTGTGTGTGTTTGTGTGTGTGTGGGACGCCGGGATTCCCCCCTTCGCCGTCCCCCAAAACCTCGGTGCTGCCCGCTGTGGGTTTGACTTGGTGGGCACCTTGCAAACGTGCCATCGGTTTTTTTCCCGAAGGGAAAACGTGTCCCTGCTCCTAGGCTCAGTGCCCTTCTCTTCTGCCTAGGGGGACTTACTTTTTGGTTTTTTTCCAATCTAATTAACTTTCTTACAAGTTTCATCTTCTGACTTTCTCTTTCCAAGGGTCTGAGGTGCATCTGTGGTTCCTCAGGACTGGCGAAACCAGAAGTAAGGCTTTTTTAGTTTGGTTGGCAGTGCTGAGATTTTTTTTTTTCCCTTTTGCTTGCACTTGATTCTGTTTGCAAGCGATTAGGAATGACAGGAGTGCACATAGGGAGGGTTTCTTGGCTGATTGCATTTAAGCCAGGAATTCACTGTGAAAATAAAGCCAAGGGGCAATAAATAAAAGATGCAATCTTCTCTAGGAGGCAGACACCAAGCGTGGACTTTGCTTTGCTGGCTTTCAGCAGTGGAATAGGCCTCAGTGAGTAGTTGTGAAAGAAAAAAAGTGACTTTGTGTGTCTTCGGGGGGGGGGCATTGAGTAATGTTGGCAGGGGTCAATGTGAAGAAAGAAAATATGCATAAATGCAACTGAAGTTGTTGACTGCTTCTTCTGTAACCCTTAAACACATTTCAAACAAATACTCTACCTTCTTCTGAAAATACATTTGCTTTGTTGTATTTCCAGCCCTCCTCCCAACCTTATGTGAGCATCCTTTGAAATTCTGTGCAAAAATAGTAGTGGCAACTGGTGATATGAAAGAATACAGTTGTTTTGACAGAGGCCTTTGGCAAGGGAGTTGTGGAGGACTTGGTTAGGCTGGGACCTGCTGTAGGAAAGTTCTTGTGTAATCTGGGTAGGTAGCTGTGTCATTAAGACCAAGTCTTGCCAACAAGATATTCCTTGTGAAGCAGAAAGGTGCAACTGTTAAAGGCAATTCAGCTCTAGAGTGAGTTATGTTGGGCAGAGAATAGAATTAGTTCCACATAATACAGCTGAATATGTAGCATTGATGAAAACGTAGAATTAAGTTTATGTAAGTGCATGTTTAGTGACCATATAAATGTGAATTTATGTTCTTTGCAGTATGAGTAATGGAAACTCTGTAAATGTTTACTGTTGAACTATGGAAAAGTGCAGTTACTGGACAAAATACATTTTATTACATATCAGTTCTAACAGCCTACTTGTTACCTGAAGTATTACTATAAACATGGAATGCGGGACTTGATTTGAGAGATGCATAAATTTCAGTTCATTGGTAGTTAAATGGCACCATTTGCTTCTGAATTTTACATTTTAAATTTTTCACCCTAGCCCTCAATAAACATTCTGATAATTTTATCATGGTAAATAATTTCAAGCAGGAGGATTTCACAAACCTTGTATCCTAAGGTTTGCTTAAAATCTTCATGTAATCCTGCTTCGTGCCTACCAACTTAATCTCTCGTGTGTTGTCTTGTAAAGAAAATCCAAAATAAAATGAATATGATGTATTAGTGATAAACACAAATAATGTTCTTGGTAATCAGGCAGTAATGTTGTCTGCTAGCCTATTTTGTAGTTTAATGGTGCTGTCCCAGCATAATAATTAGCATCACTTAATTTTGAAGGATTTTTCTCCAAAGAAGATGGCTTCAGAATTCAATTTGCATCTAATTTATTGATGTATTTATAGCTTTTTGATATGCTTCAACTAGACATAAAGGATTTTTCTTTTTCAGTATATTTTAAAAAAGCCAGAGAATGCAGGCTCCTAAAACAAACCTTCCCAGCTGCATAAAACAGCTCTTTTACCATGCATGTTTTTAACTTATTTCAAACCAAGTATTTTTAGTAAAAATTACAGTCTAAACAAGAAAGCACTTTGTGAGTAAATACGACGATCTGGAAGGAAAATTAGAAATTGACTGTATTTCATTTGGCCAAATTTGTGAAGATGCCAGGAGCAAGCAGACAGTTTTAGATGGCGAAGTGTATGTTTGGTTTCTGAGGTTAGTCCTGAATTAGTACACAGTACTGTATTGTCGTCACAGCTGTGGCTGTCAAGGTTAGGAAGAGGTGTGATCCCTCAATAGCACAGCTGACCTGGCGAGAGCCCTTAATGCAGCTATTCTGGGAGAAGAAATAAACCCCTGTGCCTTCACTGGTATGACTCTTGCTTGGGGAAAGACAGAGGTTGCCTTGGCTGTAGTGCTGTAAAACTCAGCTTCACTGCTGCAGCTTCATCTGCATTAGAAGTACTCGAAAGTTTTGTAATACGTCATACAAGTACTCCTACAGTATCCCTGTCTGTTGGTAATTCGAGGTAGGTTTGTCTTCGTTGCGTAGAACCTGCTTGCTCATATAGGCCTTTCTTGAAGGAGTTACAGCCCTTTCCATGGTAGCATAATGCTCTGTAACTGTGGTAGGTCATGCCTTTTAGGTATGAATGGCAAGGGAGTGAGTTGGAGGGAAGGAAAGTGTAAAGAATTTGTTGACTGGCATTTGCCACAGCTCTAGAATGTGGTGTTAGTATTATAAACTAGAGAGCTGCCTTGTCTGTGGAAGGAGGTTCAGCTGAAGATTATCATTTGCATGGAGCTGCAGCGTCATGTTTTGGAAGCCCCTCAGAGATACCTGGTTGGGGGATGTAACCAAAATGCTTCTTAGAGAAAAGCAAAGTAAAATTTCTCCTTTCTTAAACAGTAGTTGAAGGTCACTGATGTTTCTTTCATTTGTCCTTAACTTAAAGACTGGAGATTTGTTTTGCTTTTGAAACCAAAAGAAGCCATTTCTTTTAGCAGGAACAAGAGAAGGCTTTAGAAGACCATGTTGATGGCTGCGTGTAACTCTGGTGGAATGTGTATTGTAGTCAGCAGATTTCAGATCCTTTTAGTGGGCAATGATTTGAGTTAAATTTTGGTTCTTCCTAGCTATATTTACTGAAAAAAACCCCCAAACTTTCTGAAATTGCAGAGCATGTAAAACAAAAGTAATTTCTCTTCTTTCATGACAAAGCTGGCACAAATATTATACTGTGCTGTGAGTTGAACTGCGACTTTTAGCAGATGTGATCCTCACCGATGCGTACAATATATATGTAATGATTGATGAAACCTGTGGGACAGATGTATTTGGTGAAAGGATTTACTTAATGGAAGTAATACTGAGTTGTGTGACAAAACTAAAGCTGTCATTAGTGGGAATGCAGGCACTGTGTTTAGTGTTAACGTTTTTTGACCTGTGATACCAAATTGTTCTGGTATGTGTCGTGACCTTTTTCCAAGAGGAAAAGGTTGTGTTAAACTCTGCCTATTTGAAGAGAATTTTGTGTGCTGACATGGTGAAAGAACAATCGTGTTCTTCTGCAGTCAGCCTAAGTTGGGGTTTGGTTAGGAATGTATGAGTAAAACAAGTAATCCAGAATTTGTTAATACAGTATTGTGGTATGGGCATAAACAAATGATGTCTGACTTTTTGCTGGACTTTTTTTGACTGAGTTCCAAGACTAGTAGAGTCTTGTGAAAATGCCTTCATTGATTCCAGTTTCAGTTTGCTCTAAGAAATAACTACCAATATTTCCAAGTTCCAGAACAGGAACTAGTAAGCTAATTTTTAAATGCTTCTTCCTGAAAGGGAGACATCTAATGCATTCCAGTTTCCTTGTCAGATTTGGAATGCAATGCATTAATTGGAGGATATGCAAGCTGTTTTCTCTGTGTGTGCTCTAATACACTATCCTTGACCTTGAATAATTTCTTTGGAAACCCTGAAAAAAACCAGTAAAGCAAAGGAAATAAAAAAGCTGTCTTTCAAGACCAGATCACTGAAGGTGGAAAAGCTTTGTAGATCAGCTCCTGCCTTTAATTCAGGCTTTCTGAAAAGATCTAATCTGGATTTCAAGAGAATGTAAGTATTTTAGAGTGATTTCAAAATATGAAAATAAAACTTTATACTGTCTTCGTATGTAACTGTAAATAGTAGGATAAATGTAATAGGACAGTGTCAATACTGCTCTAGAATTCATTTATTTTTTAAGGAAAATAATTGCTAATCACTTGCCATCACAGTTTTTAAAATGAGAAACCTTCTTTTATACAGGAGTGTTGTATTTGGTTCATGTAACAAAATTTTTCATTGTTTGTTTTAGGTCAGTTTTCATGTTTCTTATGTTGCATTTTCCCCTTAATTTCAAGGCTTTCCTCACGTCCAAGAAAACAATTTTCATTTTCAAATTGGCCGTTCCTTTTAGAAAGCGATTCCATCTTTGTATATGATCCGATGTTTTGGTATGTAGCAGTGTTTGAATTTGAGCCACTTGTCATGCCAGTAACTGGAGCCTGCATATGCTCTCTCTCCTTGTATGCTAACTTTCAGAGGTGAACAATTGGTTAAAAGCAACATCTGTGTGTGAGCATAGACTGGAGCTATTTAAAAGTCAGCATCAGACAAACTGGTTTCCTTAAAAATCAGTAGCTAGTAGCTCCATTTTGCTGTATCATTTGCTTTTAAAAATGGAACCATTACTTAAGACTCTGCTAAAGTTCTAATTTAAAAAATTCAAATGAAAAAATGTGCTAAACTGTCACATGCAGTCCTTACTGTGGAAGAATGAAGTACGTTAAGATGGCAATGCTCTAGGATATGTCTACATGAGTTCAATTTAAGTGTCACCTGCTATTTAAGTAATCTGCCAATGTCAGGATAAAGTGTGAAGTTTTGTAGTAGTATAAATATGAGCGCAAAGTTACAGTGGTATAGGAAAGCGGCTGACATCCCTTAATTTGCTTTCTCTTTAGTTTATTTTCTTGGGGGTTGGGTAGGAGAATTTACTGCATCTTTAAAAAACCCCAAAAGCCAAGTCAAAAAAGGACCACACTATTGTAACTGACAAAAGCTATCCTAATTTATGAATATGCTGTCTGTGATGTGAACTAATTTGAAATCTTAGAAAGCTTTCATGTGCAGCAAGGATACAGATTTAATGTGAATTCTGATTGCCTGGAATGCAGTCAGCCTGACAGCACGTGAATACTTGAGTACCATCCAACAACTGCACTTGTTCTGAGAGATCTGACTCCTTGAACTTCCAGTTTTTCCTCTTGGTTTACTGTCCAAGACTACGTATGTAAAAGCTTCTCAGCTAGGTATGTGTGCAACCCTTGACGTGTCTTCATAACCTTCTATGACCTGTATCACTGGTGATGTTGGCTGGTACTGTACACTGGTTTGCATTCTCCTTCCAGCTACATGCCAATTACCATGATTTATATGATGGCCTTGTGGCACATTACCCTGCTGTCCTCTGAAGCAGCAACATGCATCCAGCCTTCGTTGCCTTGGCCCTGCTATGGAGGGCCAGAAAGTCTGGAGAACCTGAGTTATAAATCACCATCTTAAAACAGTTGTTTTCTGACTGAATTCTGCAAATGTGCAAACAGACTGGAGAAGTCTAGCCTTCTGCTAGTAACTACAGTGTAGAGAATTCCTTTGTGGTTAAGTCAGAACTGATAAAAGGCCTGCTGTAAGAGCTGAGTGGGCATACAAAAGACTTCTTCTGATGTGACACAATTCAGTATAGACTGAAGAGTCTCCTAATGTGGAATTTTTACCAAGACTTTATTAAGCATTTCCAGAAAGAGAAAAACGAATTATCAAAGAGGGGAGATTTCAGCAGTGTTTAAAGTACATTTTAAAGTAATTGTGATGCACACCATCACATGCTTTAAAAAGGAGAGTATGTTTTTTTTTATTTCTGGCTTTAAAGATTATTTATTTATTATTATTTTTAACTCTAAGCCTCCATTCCTCTTTGCAAGTGAGTGTATTTGACAGTCTTGAAATACCTGGAAATTTGCTTTGGAAACACATGGACAATGGCTGAGAAAGTCTGACGCTAATTGGAAGGATGTAGTAAAACCTGTCAGTAAGTTTAAATTTGCACTAGTAGAGCTAGCTGATCAGATAAATAGCAAGCTCATTTACTGAATTAATGTGCTAAAAATTCAGGTGATTTACCTTTAATCCTAGCTTATTTAACAATCCACCTGTTTATGTAAGTCATCTTATTGTTAATTGGTGTCAGACCTTTAATACGTTTTGGCATTGTTGGAAGAATAACGGGTGAAATGGCATAGTAAGATATTTCATGGAAGTGTGTGTTAATATATATCTTTATTGTGTCTTCTTTTACTTTACTTTTTCACAGAAGTTAATTGCATTCAAATGATTGTTTTAAAGGCCTGAAAAATCAACTGTTGCATAGCTATATGACTTCTAAGAAATGAGACACTTTGTTGTATGTATGCCAAGTTTAACTTCTAACCGGTTACTGACAGCCGGTAGTAATGCAGTGACAGTGTAGGAACTATACAGGAATTCTGCAGCTGACTACAATGTTTAATTTACACTGACTAATGAAATAAAAAATATTAGACCATCGAGGCACTTAAAACTGGGTAAACTCTTACAGAGTGTGAGACAATTGTACAGTCTGTAACAGAGTAGAGGATCAAGTTTGCCTGTATTCTAATTATTTAAGTGTTTTTAAGCTTGTGTTAAAAGCTTGGCTTTGGGTTAAAGGCTTCAGGAATGGTTCTCAGATTTGTTTCTCTATGCTTAAAGTTTGACTTTTCTTTAGTGCTAGTGGCCTGCCTTCTTTCTGCATAGCAATGTTCCACTATGTGTTCAAGGCCTAGTGGCAGCACAAACTTTTTAAACTCAAACATTTTAGCCTCTAGCTTACCCTTGTCAAAAGCAGCTTCTGAGCTTTATTTGTTTTTAATTTCTACGTTCAACTTCGATATTTTGACTAGGCTGAAGTGCATAGAGCACTGATCCACATTCAGTGCTTAATGATAGGATTGATAGTGTATTTATCAATAGTATACATAAATACAGGTAAAAACAGTATACTTCAGAGTTTCATTTACTTGATTGTTGGTCCTTTCTTCCACTTACGTGCAGCTGTGGCTATGAAAGGATAGCATATAAAAGAGGTATTAAGAATTCATTACCAAATACACCTACAGATAATCTTCCTGGGATCTTCTGGAGAATGTGAGGAAATCAGTTGAATGGAGAGCTGTACTGTAAGCTATTGGTTGCTTCCACAGCAGTTAGCAGTTCCATCAGACTTTACTTTTGCTGTTGGGGGAATACAATGCAGTGTTTTGGGAGGGTGGAAAGTAGTCTTAGTAAAACACTTATTTGCATATTTACAAAGCTGGATTTAGTGACCATGCTTAGTGGATTAAACATGGCTTGTTCTTCTTTAGGACAATTCTGCAACGTCTGCTGATTTTAAGAGTTTAAGAACAGGGAAAAATCAATAGTCTAAATGAATAGTTTAATATATTAGCTAAAGAAAGAGAAAAACCGGAACACTTTTATTCTGAAATACTGTTATTGTCAATGACAGCTGGGACAACTGGCTGTGCTGCTGCTGTGGTACATGCAAAATGAGTCTCAGTTCTTCCACTGATTTAGATTGCAAACTGAAACCTTACAAACTGTCCACAGTTAGTGTCTTGGGGATAAAATATCAAGTCCATTATATTCTGTTTCTGGATTTAGTGTAGCTATATTATACAGAAGCCCAAAACTTCAATTTTGCTTCCTCCAGAGCAGGGGGATGAGGATGACATTAAATGCACAGCTGTTTTTTATCTTTTTGTTATTACAAGCCGTGATATGTGAGAGTACCGTCATGCAGCTTTCCTGATCAGATATGAATGCGTGAATTAAGAGAGGTGACTTCAGCTCAATGTGCTAATGCATGAATGGCAGGCAGTGACTAGGACTGGGACGTGATGTAACAGATGCCATGAAAGTCTGATGGGATAAGGATGCTGAGAATAAATTTACTTAATCCCATGTATAAATTTTAGAAGCAGCATACCACTTAGTTTTACTGACAGTTTCCAGTGATCAGTTTTTACATTGTCATGTATCCTGGTAATAGTTTACAGGTTTGATTTCTAGGTAATTTTGTAGAGGATAAATGTAAGTGACTGTTCGGTGGCAGGGAGCAAAGATGTGTTTAGGAGTAAACAAGAGTTTGTCTTATTGAATAATATATGCTTGAAGAGAAGAGAGGTGGTAAACTGCTGAGTAAAATGCTTTATAGATGAGAGGCTAAGAAGAGTAGTGGGGAAGTGGTGCTGCCTGAGATAAGGTAGAGGTCAAAGATCTCACTAGATACCTGATAAGGTATATTTAAGGAGGCCGTAGTCTGAATGACTGTTCCCTCTACATGCTCTTATATTAATGGATATTAGCAGAAGCATGGAAGCTGATAGACTTTTTCCTACAAAATGAAACACAGCTTTCAAGATGGAAAATAGGTTAGCAAACAGTAACTTAGTAGTTCTGTAGCTTTTGAAATTGTAAAATAGTTTTATTAAGTGGGTATCCTCTCACTCTTTTCAACCTTTTGTTCCAATTTCAGTTTTATAAATAAGATGTATCTGATGCACAAAGGTAATGCTCTGATTTTTTCAGATAATGCTGACTTTCTATGTATTGAAAGGGTATTTGCCAGATTTTACTTTAGCATAAGCTATTTCTGTTAAGTAATTATGGACGCTTGACCGGTGGTATAACAAAACCATTGACTTCATCTTGTGCAAGTGTTTGAAAGAGATTTTTTCATAGCATTAATTATTCATTGATAAAATTGTAGACTGTAACTGAATTTCATTCACTAAGCCATAGCCAAATTGTAGTTTAATTCTCCTGGAGAGACATTAAATGGCTTCGTTTTAAAGCACTGTATATTGCAAAAAGAGATTTGTTTTCTTATTTTGGTGTCCCAACCACCCCCCCCCGTGAATATTTATGGTACCCAAACTTGTGAACAACAGATTTTTTTTTTTTTCCCCAGAACCTATATATTGTTCTGACCTGGGATGAGGAGTGCAGACAAGAATCTGATGAAGAGTGATACACAGCTTCATTGGACAGTTCTTCTGACAAAAGTAGGAAGTAGGAAGGGGAAAGAGGAAGACAACTGTCAGAGTTGCTACAGTGGTGATCAGAAGGACTAAAGAAGTTTTTCCTGCTGATAAAAGAGCATATGGAAGTCAAACTTAACATTGGTAGGGGTATAAGATAAGTGGTAAAGACTGAAAACATAGGTCAGATGTGAGCATTGTAATCTCAGTACCCAAGTGATCCAAAGTCTTGTTGCACTTAAAAGGAAGGACTTGTGTCTGCTCAGCAGGACAAGGAAGGGTGCTGATGTTGTCAGAAAGCTGAATACTCCCAGTATGTAGAATAAGCTTAAGGGAGCAAGATGTCAGTGAGATCAAAGCTGCTCCTTCCTGATACTCCAAGTGTGAGATAATAGCTAGTGAAATGTTAGAATGGATGAATGGAAAGAGATGTGAATCATGGGCATGCGCTTCAGTGAATCCTGCCTGTTATGAGGTCCATCCTCCCCTCCCTCATTGAATAACAGAAGGAAGTTAGGCAGAGATCAAGTGTTGAGAAACATCTACTGAAAGGAGGAAGCAGAGGAAGATGACTGAACAATGAGACACTAAGCTGTGATTTTAGGAAATAAAAGGAGAAGCACAAAAATCTGTAGAAGTTTAAAGTTGTGGGAGGAGAATCAACATTTTCTGGAAGTGCTGAAAGGTACAGGAACCTGAATCCGGAAGACATCATCACTAGGGACCATGATGAGAGCCATCCCAGTGTAATGCAGTGCACTGGAACCAGCAAGGGCGCAATGGCAGAACCACATTCCAGGCAAGGGCCTTGGTGTACTCAATGACTTCGCTGTGGGAGCGAGAGGGTAATGTGGGCCAGGATGGTGGTGTGATATAATGAAACCACCTCAGGCAAAAAGTTAATGGGTGAATGAGGTGGGAAAATCTGCAGCATTAGAGTGCAAGGAGTGTCTGTATATTAGCCTGGTGTGTAGATTGTAGATTGACTGGTAGGCATGGGGGGTTTTCTATAGCTGTGTTTTGCTCCAGGAGCCCAGCAAGTATAGCATGTCATGCAGCCTTGGTGAGGCAATAAGTGTCGTGAGTCTGGGGATTGGGGTGTGTGGTGTTTGAATATGACAAAGTCAGTGCAGATCCACTTGTATTGCAGTTGATGCTGGTTTGAAGTATCAGAAGCAGAGTGAGAATGCTGTATTTGTACGGTGGGCTGGAGGTGGGACTGCTGCACAAGGAGCCTGCAATTTAATCTTCCATCAGTACCTGGGTACAAGTAATGTGAGTCAGCAGCAGCATGTTCAATGCAGGCTGGAGGGACCTTTGACAGGATTATGCTCTGGAGAGCACACTGCCCTCACACCATACTCTCTGCACTGACCAGCTCCTCTTCCACAGGTGAAAGCACTTTTGGTCAGCTGCTTTCTCTCAGGAATGGATATATTTGCAAGCAGGGGGCTGTTGTGATGTTTGTGGGCAATATGTGTTGTGGTGTCCAGTGTAGTGGTGACAGCTTGCAGGCCCTCATGTGTTGCAGTGATACAGGGCCTCCAGTGACTTGAGCGATGTGCGTCAGCTGTTTGGAGGCTTTTGTACCAGCCTGCAAAACCTGGGTAAATGTGGTGTGCTGAACAAAGGCTAAGATTGGTAGTCTCTGGTCTTTGTAAATAGGGATTTCAAGCTCAGCTACAGGCCTGATGTCTGTCTTCTTCTTAAGGCTGGTAACCTTAGGTTGCCTGACAAAGATCATAAATAACAAAGGCCTTAAACTCTGACAGAAGTTGTAACTGTATTTCCAGTTATAATTTAGCAGAGTTATCACTCTTGCCCTTCCCTTTTCCTAGGGAGGGGGCACATTCCTGGTTGACCAAGCCTGCTGCCCTAAGGAAAGCTGCCGATATGGAAGCACAGTGTGGCTGTGAGCACGGGAGTTCTCCAAGAGCCTGTTCCAGCAGACTTGCAATCTGTCACTCAGTGAACTCCTCCAAGGACAGACTACAAAACAGGCCTATCAAAATAATTGTTTTCCATGGTGAAATACTTGTCATGAGTATGGTAAATGAAAGAACTGACTCATTTGCTGTGCCATGACTCGTTTACTTCTCTGTGCCTCATTGTGTAACTCTTAGAACAGAAAATGCACATTGCTGTACATATAGCTTGTATTTTGGAAAGGCTTTCTGTGACTGCATTTGTGAACTTCACCCACTGCGATGACCACTGCGTTATTCACCCTGAAGTTACGTGATTGCTTTAGGCTGGCTTAAATGCAGGCTGCTGTCAAAGGAACACTGCAGTTCTCAAGCTTTCAGCTTGTGCCAGGTCTTGTGGAGGTGTGTGGTGAGCCAGAGGACTGGCCTGCTTACGAATTCAGATCTCACTTGGTGAGTTTTACCTGGTTTATTGGCCAAGAAAATGCTACTCTTGATGCAAGGGACAGAAGATTGCAAGAGGGGGCACTGAGAAGGGCAGGGCCTCCTTTCTGTGTCAGTCACACTTGGACTAGCCTAAAGTGGTCTTGAAGCCCTAACTGCTGCCAGGGGAAAGGAGATAGCTGCTGTGCTTGGGAGTTCCCCTGTGGCTCTGTTTGTTTCAGAGCCACAAGCACAGGCCTTTCCTGAGCACAGGTTGTGTGTTAATCATATATGAGTGAGCCATTTTCCGTATCACTTCATCCATGGTGGTTTTCTTTTTGTGGCACAAAACCTTGGCTAAGTGATGAGTACCCCTCCCGCACTCCACCACTGGTTAAGAGAAAGCCACACAAATGTTTACTTTAAGAGTACAGGAAAGGGGAAGGAAGTACCTAACCATTTAGTCCAATTGTGCAAATTCATATCTGTCTATATTTGCATAGCTGTTGCAAAAGGTACTTTTTGCCTTCACAGTTCATACATTTCCTCTTCTTTTGTGGCAGTGCTGAACTTCAGCATACTTATAACATAGACTTTCGAATTTAATTTTTCTCTTTATTATGCTGTTGTTTGGTGACCAAATTGTGTGTTTTGTGTTTATTTTCATCATAGCTGTTCACCTGTTTATTTTCACTATAGCTGTTGCTAAAGTGTTCACAGCTTTTTGCATGACTAGACCTGCTGAGCCAACATAAATAAGAATGAGAAGTCTCTTCTTTATTTCTTGAACTGTGGTCTGTTGCCACTTAAGAGTCACTGGAGGTTGCAGGGTTGTGGTAGTGTAACAGAGACTTTAAGTGTCTGGCGTGGTCTCTTTTTACTGGTAGTAATACTTGAGAAAGAACTGATGGAGCACAGTGTGGAGATTTCAAGCTGGGTTTTTAGGGCAGGCTTGGTGAGAAAAAGCCCTACTGCTTGTAAAATAAGTATTTTTGATATGGACTTTACTGAGAGTCTGAAATAGCTTTGTGGTGTTCCAGTATCATTACTGCTTCCACAAGTAGAACAGTAATTGAGCAGAATGGTGCTTTTCTGTAACTTCCGTAGTCTGGAAGCTAAATGACAGACAGCTGCTTTGGTAAGTGAGGTGTGTTTACTGAAATGATCTGTTTTCAGGACTCAAAGCCAATGTGTGATCTATTCCAGATGGAACTAACTAATGCAGAGCTTCGTTTGCCTGTAACTGATGGAGGGAAGAAGTGCATGAAAGCCCTGTTGCACACTTCACCATGCAGATGAGGCCATTTTTAGGGCAGTAATGGCTTTCCTTTACCATAAGGAGAATTTTTGTGGGACTTGCCTGTCTGGGAGAGAGTGCTTTGGCTTTCTCAAGTGCTTGCACGGTGGGACATCAGAGCTTATTACTGGCTTACTTTTAGCAGTAGCCTGCTTCAGTGAGGAAGGATTCATCTAGGTTGCTCACTTCCTAGAGGCTTCCTGCAGTTCTGACTAGACAGTTGTGGCTGTCAGACTGTTACAGGCGTTCATGAGCGAGACACGGGGTCCTTAAGTCGTGCAAAGCTTAAGCAGGGTTCTTTACCTCTCTGGGTTGTCTTCTGGTGGAAGGGAGCCTGTATGACCTCCAACCCTAACTGAATGTCTAGATCCTTCCAAACCTCTGTAGGTGGTGTTTATAGTACATGTTTATCTAGGCTCCTAAGCTAAACATTTCTTACTTGAGGAAAGTGAAGTTAGGCAGTCTGGTATCTTTCCTGCTCTATAGCTACACTGCTAATGGTATTATGAAATTAGATGTCTACTTCCTGTCATATCTTGTTTTAGGCTCATCAGAGATGTTCAATGTGATACTTTGGAAGCTGACCATGACTTCTGCAAGCCAAGTTTGTTAAAGAAACACCAGCTTGAACTCTTGTCTACTTAGGAGAATGGAAAGCACTCACGTGTATCAGTCTTTCAGTTTTTGTACCAATTACTGTGGTTTCATGGTTGTCTTGTTTTTGACCCCTCCACCTCTATTCCTACTTCTGCTTTGCTGTTTTGAAGATAAGTACAATCAGGGCAAACTGGCTGTTCAGAACAGGGTTTTGAGCTATATGCAGTGCTGTTGCTCACATGAAACTAACAAATACGAAGAAGAACAATCCGCATGGGTAATGCAGGAGGTTCTTTAAATACACTCAAATACAACAAAAGTGTTCAATTTTGAAGCCCAGGTAAGTTATATTCAGCATAAGAAGCACAATCTCAGGAAGGATGGGACCCGGATGAGGGAAGAGGAGAGGAGCAGAGCTTGTAGATGTCCTTTGCCTTAATGAAATTTTGAAATTATTTCCTGTACTTAATTTCTATATTTGCACAAATCGAAGATTGTAATTCATGTAGTTCTAGAAAAAGTATTTTGTTCATTTTACTCATAATTGAGTATGTTTTATCTTTAATCTAGGGAAAACTTTTTTTGCATTTGTTTTACTGGCAACTCAAAATAGGGTTAAAAACCTGTGATTTTTATGTGCTGCAGTTGAGTGAGTCTCTGTAATTCTGCTAAGTGTAAAACTTACTTGGATTGATGTTTCTTGATGGAACAGACAGGTCCAAGTGAATGTTCTCATCACAGCTCTGGGATTGAGTGAAAAAGAGTCTACCAGTAAATCCCATGCACTGAGGTCTTTGCATACAGATTTGCTCACAAGTTCAGAATTTTGTGGAACTGGTTCAGGAATCTTGACTTGCACTTACCATCCCTGCCAAAGCCCTCCAGAAGCATTATGTAAATACCCTCACACCAGCTGGAAGTGACAATGCTGCCTGTGGGTTCATGGCCAGAAGCTGCTGCATTTCAGCTGCTCACTGTAATTTTCTTTCTTCAGACCTTTATCTTTCACCTTCCTGAAAGACACCTGACCACTTTCCACCAAGGGCTAAAGTCCTGTTGGGAGACTATCTACAGGGCAATTTCCATGGAACAATGAATGTGCCACCAGCTGTGCTTGTACATAGTTTCTTTTGTTTCTGCAGTAGGTGCGAAGTTATGCAAGGTTGTTTGACCTAGTAGAGAAGTTTAACACAACTCTTGGATTTTAAATTTGAAGGTATGAGGAGGCACTCCTACTGGTTTCGGATTACTACCATTTAAAAAATTCGTGTAGTTTTGTCCCCTTTGGTGCTGTTTGAATTCAGTCTAGAGTTTGTGCCGGTTATGCTGTGCAGATGGTAGGTTTAGTTCATCTAGTAGTCCCCTTAAATATATTAATTTTAAAAGGTACAATTGTGTGCAGGCTAGGAACTGAGACTCGTGAAATTACTTTCAGCGCACAATTTCTGCTAAATGCATCCCAGAAAAACTTAGTGTGCGCAGTGATTTGATAAGCTTCCATCAAGATGAATCTGTCACAGAGTTAGGATGCAAGTACTGGATCTGTTCTAGCTCACAATACTTGGACACAAAATTCATTAGTCTGAGTCTCTGAGAGGTGTCCTTTAGTATTATCTTCCCAAGAACAGTGCAGCACCAGGCAATAAAGAAAATAGAAGATGTTTTGTGCATAATAATTGAAATGTTTGCTGTTGGGAGGCCTCAGAACATAAAGGTCATTCAAATCACATGTATGAAAACTTGCTTTTCGATAGAAGTGTCTGTTCTTGACTTACACCGTTGTTAACACTTCGTAAATTGAGGCATTAAAAGCAGAATGTCAGTTTTGGAAGTACTGGCATCTCTCAATGAAGAAAAAATATATACTGAACGATGGATTATGGTGAATATACAGGTTCACACTGTGTTTCTTATTGAGCTTCATGGTAGTTTCAGTTTTCTATGTCTTCCTTCTCCCTCCCATGTAGTAGTGAAGAGATGGAAAGACAAAGATAAACCTGAATCCAAAGCAGTTTATTATGAAAAAACAATTGCAATTTAAGCCACCTATTTGTAAGCAAAATTGACATTGATCGCCAGGATGCAATGCTTGTGAATCTTTTGAAGTCCTTCAGTTCTTAACTGCTAAAAACTGGAAATATATTCCTGATTACTGCAAGCTTTTTTATCTCTTTGCATTCTGTTTATTATGAATACGATTTGACACATCTTTATTAAGCCTGTTTTAATTGATTCATACAGAGAGAGTGAACTGAATGGAAAGGAGGAACCTCTGCTGAAGACTTGAGTAGCTTCATTCAGCCTGGTCACTTAGCAAAAAATGTATTTCCTCAGAAGAATGGATAAAGTATGCGTGCTGTATCTTGATCATCATTTGAAGTTTATACCTGAAATGATATATCACACTGGGAACTGTACTATAATTGGAAGGTTATTCAAGAGGGAATAAACATAGCAGGTGAATGGAATCTGTGACTTTTAACAAGTTCACTGAAAGTTACTAAGTTCTTGAGCATGCCTGATAAGTAGAATAATGTATTTCTTCTGTTGACAGTGTTCAGAGTTGATATACATTTACCTTGTTAGATTTATATCAGTCCACCTAGTTCACTTAAAGCAGGAGCAAGACTTCTAGGAAAACCTTCATTAACCCTGTGTGCTGATGATGACTGTGCTGCTCTTCTCATTTTGCATTAGCAGTTAGCAGGGAGATTCACTATTTTTTGGCATTCTGAAATTAATCACATTTACTGTGAGGTCTGCACAGGCCAAATTTGAAGGCTTGTAAAATTAGGTGTGAGAGGAAGGGGAAAAAGATCTTCTAGAATATGTTGAAATGGTTATGTGTTTTGGAGACTTTTGTCCATTGTAAATGGACAGAAACAACTTGCCAGCTTTTGTTTTTTGCCAGTGGTAGTAGGTTTCTCATACATCCGCAGCTGTTTATTGTATGAACAGCTGACAAAAGCTCATGCTTTCGGAGGTAAGGTGAGCTGGCTTCTGGGTAGAACAAAGACCTTTGGCTGGGTAGGAAAGACCTTCCCCTCCCCACTCCCAGAACACGAATGTAAAGGCAGCTGGCAGCATGAGGGAAAATTGGAAACGTATCTGGAAACTTAATTCCCCCAACTGTGGTGTTACTGAAGTGCAAGGATTTTTTTTTTGTCTTACTGTCTTTAAGGATTTTAATATTTAGCAAATAAAACTGTATGCTTTTGTATGCTGCCTTTTGGATTGTATAAAAAGCTTTAATGCACAGAGAATAATTGTTAAAATGGAGGAATGGACATGCTTGCACAAGTGGTGTGAATTGTCTTGTGGTGAGGAATGGGGGAGTCACTGAGGTTAAACTAGATTAAATAAATAAACTCTGTAAATCCTGGAGCCCTTGGGTTTTCCTGAATGCAGCATTATGTGGGAGTGGTATGGAAATACTCATTCAAAATAAGCAACCCCTGATGTTTGTAAACTGGTATCTGATGTGCTTGCTTTTGTAATCTCCTTCCATAGACATGATACCACTTACTTTGCATATGTGTTATTA
This sequence comes from Falcunculus frontatus, assembly GCA_013398115.1. Lineage (NCBI taxonomy): Eukaryota > Metazoa > Chordata > Aves > Passeriformes > Falcunculus > Falcunculus frontatus. Next base: position 1,012,248 of record VZRV01009348.1, read on the forward strand.
CTTAGATAACCTTAAAGGAATGCTACTTGCCTCCTCAATTTTTCTATGTGCCAAAACATCACTGCAAAGTCTTGATCTAGCTATGTGACTACTTTAGCTCCAGTGTTTTGTTTATTCTGCTATTTAACCCTCTAATTTGCAACAATGTTCAGAGAGAACTTTGTTAGGGAGAAATGCTCCTTCTGCTTTGAAGGGTAGCCTTTACTAAGTCAAATCAGATTCTCCATGCACAAAGAAAAGGAATTTGAACGCAACAGCATGATAACAAGAAGGCAGGCCAGTTGCACTGTACAGGATAAATGACATATAGACAGTAATGTATTCCACAGATGGACCAAGGTAGTGTTGCATATTCAGCTTGTTTGTTTGCTGAGAGTAAATTGCTTTGCCTTGAAGAACAAACCAAAAAAGTTTTTATCACAACCTTCAAAAATTCCTGATGAGCAAAATGAAAAAGTTATCACAGCCTTCAAAATTTCTTGAAGAACAAAACAAAAGCGTTTTCACATCCTTCAAAAATTTTTCAGGAACAAAACAAAATAGTTTTTATCACAATCTTCATAATTGGCAAACTGTTGTTTTTATACTTTGGTTTATAAACTTACAAATATACCAGTCTAAAAAATAATAGAAACTAGTTCCTTCTTTAATTTGAAGAGCATTTCTATCCTGACATGCTACCACTTTTAAAATATGTGCTATTGAATTCTTTGGGAGTCATCCTTGAGAAAAAAGGTTTAAACTTAGCTGAGTTGTGATCTCAAACAAAATAACTGATACTTAATATTAAAACCAAAACTACTCAAATTCATTTATTAGAGTAAGTTATTATACTTCATTAGTTAAACTACATTTTTTATCTTGTTCCATTCTGTCCCAGTCATGAAGTCTTAAAAATGTTATGGTTCTAAATTGTGTCTTGCATATAGAAGACATTGAGCTTAGTTACAGCAGATTTGAGTGTCCAGGCTGCTTTTACAGAGGACAGATGTGTTCATTAAAGATAGAAAACAATTTAGAACTGGTTACAGCCACCATTTTCTAGGCCTTTTACACTGTTTTAAAATCACTTGGCTTTGCAGTTATTCAACTACATTGTAAGGAGCAAAAGCTAGTCAGAATTTAGGATTCTTTAAGAATCCTAAATTTAAATCTTAAGGGCATAGTAATTCATTTTTGAAAACTGTTTAAAACGGGTCACTGACGTTATCAAAGCACAGCAGGCTCAACACTAAATGGTACAGAGATTTGTACTATTCAACATGTTCTGTGTTAGTGAGAACACAGAGCCAACTCTTGACATAGGAAGATAATGGATGGCAATCACTGATCACGCCACTAAGTCAAAATGACGTGTCTCTAATTGTAGACTTAACGCTCTTCTGTTTCCTTTTTTAAAATCTTGCTTGTGGCAAAATACGTCAACTAAAGGCACTTTTTGGATTATGTAGAGCAGCATGTCTGGAACTTAAGGATCATTTTGGGTTCACTTGGCTAGATATTGGTGTCTTGATGTTCCCTTTCCTGCTTTCCTGGCCCTCTCTCCAAATTATGGGTTTGTGCTGTGTTCTTCATCTGCTGCAAATAAATAGTGGAATTCAGTTTCTTGTCCATGACCCTCAGTGTTACAGTTTTTCATAGCTCATGTAATTTGAAAGCTTCACTGGGTTCTTTTTTAGTTTGATGCTTAGATCATTCTTACTGCATTTATTATAGATTGGTTTTGAAACTTTGTATAAAAGGGGGCATCCACTAGTCTTGAAATGTAGTTCGTTCAGTAAAGATCTGTACGCGGTAAGGCTTACTAAAAGCTGTAGTTTACTTTGTTTTTGCAGTTTGATTGTCTCTTTAGAAAGATGGGGACTTGGTTGAACTACGCTGTGTCTGTATAGCATGTCACTGGACATTCCTGCTACTATCATAGCTTTGGCTGCATCTGCAGTTGAAGAACATGGAACCTTGCAGTGTTGAAGGGTCTTAAATTGAGTTTGCAAGAATTACATGTGCTGTAAGGCATATGCTACTAATACGGAACATACTGAAAGTTGATTAAGTGATTGCAGAACTTAAATCTAATTTTCAAAATGGGTGAAGTCAGATTTGTAGAGTATTTTGTACCTAAGTTTGTGCACAAGTGTATAGCACAGCAGCAGTTGTGCAGCTAATAACTTTGTACATGCTTGTATTTGTTGGCACTAAAATGTCTTTCAAAAAACACCACAAAAACAGGTCCTCACTGGTTTCTTTCAAGAAGTTACTTCTCCATGAAGAATAAGATTCTTGAACAAAAACAACACTACCCCTTTTCTTTTGAGCTTTTCAAATCTTTTGGCAGGCATTAACCACTTGTGATTGTGTTTGCTGGCAGTTGAATTTAAGCTTTAGAATTTTTGGACAATTATCAATATAGCTTAATCCTATTGTCTCCGTGGGTTGTGTTGTAGTGTGTTTGGGGGGCGTTGTTTGTTTTTGTTTGGTTTTTGTCTTTTTTCTCTGTTTTTAAAGTGTCTAGGTGAGAACTGAAACTCTTTAATCTGTTTTTAAATATTTTTTTGGCAGATTTAATCCAGGAAGAAAGCTAGTTCTGTTTCTGGGATTTTGAACTCTCAGTCAAGACTGAATAATATTGACTAGAATCCTTATGAAACTGATATGGCAATAAATGCAAGGTCTTTAGGAGTCAGTAATTTTACTTGATCTATTTTTTAATCTAACTTTATTTGATTTAATTTATTTAATCCTTCCCAAGATTTCTGTCTAGTTTAAAGACATGGCCTGGCAGACTGGCAAGGAAGTCACTATGACAGTAAAAAGTGTTTCCTTATGCTCAGGAGGAACTTCCTGTGTTTTACTTTATCTTGTCACTGGGCACCATGGACTAGAGTGTGGCTCAGTTTTCATTATGCTCTCCCTTTAGGTATTTGTAGAAACTGATGACACATCCCTGAGCCTTCTTTTCTCCAGGCTGATCAGACCAGTCACAGCCTTTTTTTTCTACGTGAGGTGCTTCAGCTCCCACATCACCTTTGTGGCCCTGTGCTGGACTCACTTGAGTAGGTCCATGTCTGTGCGGAGCCCAGTTCTGGACACAGCACTTCAGGTGTGGCCTCAGTGGTGCTAAGCAGAGGGGGAGGATCGCATTCCTTGACCAGCTGGCAACACTCCTTCTCCTGAAGCCCAAGATACCACTAGCTGCTTTTGCTTCAAATAACAATCAGAAGAGGGCATTTTAACTGGTTCTGGTTTCAGACTACCCTTAAACCCAAACAAAAGTGAAGTGAAAACATGTAAAAAGCAATCACAACTCCTCATTTACCCTGCCAGTGTAATTGGAACAATTCCCTTCTTAACAAGAGTTAGTTTTCAAGCTTGAATTTTTAACACCAGCGTTAACACCATTTTGTTAGTGGATGGAGATTGGAATTGGTGGTGCTTTTATTTGTTATGAGCTACAAAATTAATTAATGAATTGCGTATTCTCTGTTAGCCTAATGTTTTTTCGCCATTAGTTACGGCTGTTTGTATGATTTGCTTGGATTTCTGCTTACTAGAACGTGGTTGCTTTGGTTCACACAGACAAGACTCTTGAGGCATGAGGGTACTCATGTAAGCTTTACCTGGATTGCCTCTTTTCCCCACTTCTCTGGTTCCCTCAGATTATCTTGAATAGAGCAAAGCATGGGTAAAGTGGAATTGAAGCTATCTCTTGGAGAAATGTTGGCTATTTATATCTTCCCTATGCAATAAAAAAACTTGCTTCACTTTTTATTACGTGCTTTTAATAGAAGGAGAAGAAAGCTCTATAGTGGTTTAACCTTCTGTTTTCATTACTAGCCTCAACTGAAATGGAAACAGTGTAGGGGGAGAAAACTATCTGTCAGGATCTGTTCCTTGCCCTTTCTTTCCTCTCCTCATCTCCCTTTCACCAGCAAATGTCAAGATAACTCTGACTATTCCAGAATGTAAATAAATGTTACAAGGAATCTCCTACAACTAGATAATACCTAAACTCAAAAATTATAGCTACAAAATACATGAGTGGCTACTTTCTGGCCAAATGCTGAAAAATGTTTCAGTGTAGAACAGAGAATGCTGTGTAAGTAAAGTAGTTTTCAAGTCAGTGATTATTTGTCCTTAATAAGTATTATTTTTACAGGTGCAGTTTATCACAGAAAAAGTGACAAGCAAGAAAAATAGCTGCAAAATTACATTTGAAAAGTGAAATTATTTAAAGTTTCTTTTCTTAACAGCAAATCTTTTCTTTAAAGTGGCCCAGGAGGCTCTCAGTTTTCACAGTCTGTGTGACTTCCATGTACAGCAAGACTTGCAGAATAAGCAATTTCATGCAGGTGAAGGGATAAATAAATACCAGCTGTGTACTGATGACTTTTTTTCCGTTTTATAAAGAAAAGTTGGGGTTTCTGTTTGCAGTTCATCCTAGAAGCTTGTTTTCAAATGGAGCAGCAGACAACCGATCTGTGCGCTGCCTCCTGTTCTTCCTTCCATGCTGTTTGAGAAGTCACCTATCTTTGCAAAAGAGAAATAATGCAATAGAGTTTAGGAAAAAAAAAAGTTTGTTTCCTAAAGTTCAGGTTTAGGGTGTGCTATTGTTTGTTTTTCTTATAATGAACAACCTTGTTCTTTCTGGTTTTTGATTACGCTTAAGAAATCCAGGTTGTGTTTCAGAAATGTATGGTTGGAAGTCCAGAAAGTAGGGATAAAATACATACAGATATCACCTTGCAGTCAAAGTTTTAGTCCATACTCTCAGAAAAAAATTTGAACTGCAGTAATGATAGAGCATCACAGATGTTTGCAGGTAATTCCTTCTAAAGAAAATAGAAAGAAGGAAGCAAGAACATGTTCTGGAAATAAGTAAGCAGTGGACTTTTAACTCCAGTTTGTGTGGTTGACCCTGTCTCAGAATTCTAATATATGCAAATCCTTATGTTTTAAAATGGTCTTACTTTGTGGGAACTTAGGCTTTATTTTCTACTCCCTGCCCCAACAATGAAGATCTCCTTATGTCTTTGAATGTTCAGTGGAGAGCCTCAAGCATGTTATGCCATTGCCTCTGGATGGGTGAGGATGAAATCATAGCTGCAACCTAATTGTCAAATACTTGTTACTTGTTGGGTGTATTCATTTAGGTGGACGTGAACTGACTTGGAACCTGTAAAGCTGTAGCCCTCCTACATACTCTTGAAGACCTATTGAGCAGGTAGAGATAAACTTGAAGGAAAAGGTCATGCTAGAGATGTCATGGCTGACTCTAAGTGTTTTGATTAAAATACACTGCAGAAATACTAATAGAAATAGACACTACATTGATCTTGAATGTAATACAAAGAATTCATGGTATTTTAAGATAAGTTCATATATTGTGTAATGAATCATTGAAGATGTGAGACAGGGCAAAAATGTAAAATGCTTGGGATCATGCCAGGCACAGGAAAGTATCTCAAGTATGGCGGAAGACTCAAAATTAATACATTAGTGATAAGTGAGCTTTGTTCATTCGTGTTCCCTTCGTGCTGTGAACATGTATAACAAAGTATTTATTTCACCAATCCCATTGATACTAAAATTTTGCCTTGCATCTTCCTTAGAATTACTTTAATTCAGTAATCAAAATTGTTAAGAAAGTATCTGAGTACAAGGCAGCTAGAGCAAATTAGATTATTTCAAGTAAGAATTGATTAAGGAGAGTTTGTAGTTCTACAAGGCCACACTGAAATTAAATAGTATGGAATTTAAGGACTGAAGAGCATGTTAATGGGTTTGAATTTAAATACCCAACCAAATGAGGCAAACCAGATATTTTCAGTCCAAAAGGCAAAGTTATTTAGGTCTAAGAAACTTGGTTTGACAGGGCTGTTTGTGCAAGTATGTCTGTAGAGGTTTTGTTTTCTTTTATTTTGTTTTTCCCCCCCACTGATGAGGAAATTACCAACTAATAAAATTAAACTTGGCTCCTGTTCTAGTCCTGTGTCTCTACAGGACACTATCATTGTCACCAGAGAGCACCATAGTTGAGACAATATTGGGGTGTACCAGGTCATCTTTAAAAGTTCTGTACGCTTTATACAGTTTTATGTTTAAAGATCTGTTTTGTCAAGATGATAGTGACAGAAGGGTTCTCATCGTCAGAAGATGTAAGCAGGCAAATCAGTCTGTTGTTCTGGCTGTATGTGCTTCAGATCATCTTCTCTAAGTAAGAGTGGCAGGATGGGCTAACTTGCTTTTTCCTAAAATTTTTGGAAGACAGCATAGAGCTTGGTGAGGTTCAGGCTTTGTTGAGCAGATTAGTTTCTGTTCAGCCAGATCGGAGTCCCTGTCTTTACTTCAGTGTCTGTAGGTTAAGGAGTTGTTATTTTGTCCATAGATTAGACCATGTCTCCCGGGGCAGCCAGGAGGAAGACATATTTCCTTCCCAGTTCTCTCATTCTGTGCCAGGCAGTGAAGCAGCAGGAGAAATTGGTTTGTGTACATCAGTAGATTCTACCTAGACAATTTCATTTGACACAGAAGTGACACTCTTGTTCTGGCCAGCATCCTCCTGGAGAGAGAGGATTAAATAACTTAGAGAAGTATTTTCCACCTTAGAAGTAGATATTACTGCAGCCAAATTTGTCATTGTCACTGCAATCAAATCTGTCACAGTTAAATATTTTGGTTTCATCTGTAAACCATTCATGTCTTCTTCACCTTCTACAGTAATTACTAAACTTGCCCCTTCAATCAGAAGTCTTGGAACATGAGACATGGAGTGGATCCTCAGTAGGAGTTTTGGCATAGCTTTGGCTTAGATGTTGTAATTTATGTCCTTACATACTGACTTAAGTATGATACTAGATAAAATTTGCGGTCACTACCACCTAATAATAAGATTTGAAAGGCTGCTCTTTGAAAAATACTTCTAAAAATTTGCATTCTCTGAAGTAATAGCAGTGAGGGTTTGAAGTAGAGAATTTTGATTATGACTTAATCCTTGAGAAATACGGTCGTTTAGGAGCAGCAAGAAGCAAATTCTGTGTAAATGCTTTTCATTGTTGCTAAATCCATTGTATTAAAATGTAGGATACTTTTTTTCAGGGAAGTTGGTTGTTCTGAGGAAACAGGCACTGCCTGGGGACCATTTTTTTCCCTGAAGATCTTTGGAGAAGGTGACTTAGACAAGGGTTGGTTGGTTTCTACATCTTGATTTTGCATGCCCAGTTTCTGACATTTTGTCTATTTAGAAGCTTCAGGAGGCTTCCCAAGAGATGCTATTTTGAGGTGACTAAGATAGTGGGTGGCTGTTGGTGTGCTTTGAACTTCACCCTTGTTTTCTCAGTGGAACTGCCTGTTTACAAAGGCAGTCTGGATCAAACTCCCTGAGACCTCAGTACTGTTGTCATTAGCTTTGATGGTCCTTTCTGTTTTTAACATCCTATCCTTAACTTGGGACAAAATCCCTTAGTGTGCCAGGATACAAATGACCCTTCTTCCCCACACCCTAACCCAGCATTCTGTAAATGGAAATGGAACTTGATGCTTTTTTATTAACTGAACATTACCACTGTAGGTGGTGGTGTTGCTGTGATGGCATTCTGCAAGTTTTGCATTTTACTAGTGTCCATTTTTTTTCTGTAATGGTAGTTTTCTTGGATAGTAAATATGTTATCCATATTTTTGGCATTTTTTGGATGGGCTTTGAGTCATTAATGCCTCCTAATTTTGCTGTATGAAAGTTACCCTTCAGGGTTTCAGTGCACTTGAATCACTGTTTATTCATTTTATTTTATGTTTTATCTCAGTAATACCATTGTTCCAAAAACTGGCTTTTCTATGTTGGCGTATGGCAAAAATGTTTCCAATTTTTTGTGAACCACTAAAATGTCATTAAGAAGGGGTGATTGCTCAGAAGAGTCTGTTTTAAACAGTACTTTTCTAGCAGCTTATGAGCTGTGTTTAAGTAGCTGAAATTCCTTATTTGTGTAACGATTTCTGCTGTTTGATACACAATTTTAGGACTGTATTGCTGGAGCATAATATACTGTCAGTGTATTTTTACTTTTTTTTTAACCCTGTGATGATGACTCTCTTGCAGGTTTGAGTAGCTGATGATGCTTCCTTACAGGTTCTCTTTATCATGAGCACTATTTTATAGGCAGAAAATACAACGAAGTTTGTAGTTTGAACTAGGACAGCTTTTTGTAGGGGACGGAAGATAGCACAGTAAACTCCAGCAGGTTGCATCAGTGGGGTTTGTGTCTCTTGTGGATGCTTGACATTTCAAGAAGACAGGTTTAACCCCTGTTGGAGATTTGCAAAACTGTTCTGAAAGAGAGTAACCAGCAGTATATACCCTGAACCATGTCATAATGAAATGCAGAGGTTGAAACGTGGTGTTTTTCACTTGAAATTGCAAGGAGTAGAGTTGTGTATTCTCTGTGGTCTATGGAAGTGTTCCTGATCTGTACATGCTGGTGTCTTGTTAGCTGAAGGTAGTAGTGAGAAGAAAAACTGTTTAGGGACAGATGTTTTGTTGTCAGGTGAGTAATTTAACTATCATGTAGGTTCTGGGCTTTTTACTTCGAAATGGAATAGGGAGAGAACTAATGTCACTGGGATCTGTGTTTTCACCTACTGTCTTTGTACGGAAGCTGTCGCATTTTTAGTTTAGCCAGTTTTATTTGATATTTACATTTTAAACTAGTGAAAATCTTTTAAAATGGCCGAGATGTGGTAAATGTTTGCAAGTACAGTTTACCATGGGCCATAGGACTCTGCATGTATATGATGATTTAGACTGTGGTTTCGCTTACATTTTTCTCAATGTCAGTATAAGCTAGAGTCCCTCGCAGCTGCTTTCTTCTGTCTTAGTGCTATTCCTTATACAGAAGTGTTTGGTTTGGTTTGGGTTTTTTCAGTGTGTCTTGGCATGGTGATGGGTCAGGGAACTTAACCAGTGAAAGATGGTGAGGCTTTTATCTTTTTTTTAATTTGGGTGGGGGTTTTTTTTCCCTCCTAGCTGGGTCCATTCATTGATCAGTTTAGTATGTAAGACTGTAGAGAGGAGTTTTGGTAAAACTTGATGAGGGAGAATAGGGCAAAAACAAGTGTCAGTTGCTGGTACCATCTTCTGCCTCTTCCCTAATGCTGAAAGTAATGCAGATGTGGTCAAGCCTGTAGGTATGTTAGCCTGAGGTGCTATGGATTTCCCAATCCTAGTCCTAAACTGTTAATAAAACATTTTATTGCCTTATTTCTTCTAACCTGTGCTTATGCTAAATCTTTGTCCATGGAGGAGTGGGGAGTCCCCTTTGTGTCTGGCTTATCAGTTTCTCTTAGCCAGCTCTTAAATTACACTAGGCCTGGCTGATGAAACTTTTCTGAAAGACAAGATGGAAGGAGGAAGAACTAATCATCTCCTGCCACCCAAAACTAAGAGGAAGTATAGAAATACCTGACAGCCAAGTATCCGTTTCCCTCAGGGGACTGCTTCAGGGATTTGATTTAGCTGATGTAGTTCCCCATGTAAGAAAGACCATGTAAAAGCCTTAGTGGACAAGCTTCTTCCTATTCCTATCTTTTGCTGGTAGAAAAAAAAAAGGAATGTATGCTGCTCTGCTTCCTGAAATATATTCAAGTTGGCTGGAAAATGTTCCCTCTGTAGTCTCTGTCACTCCTTAGTAGCATTCATGAAATAGCCTGATGCTTAAAGCTTTGATACACCTCAATGCAAGCTGGTAACACTTGATTGAAATCACTCAGTATTTGTGTACTTAACTATCCATTGCAGGATACCTATAAAGGTAGGAAAGGGACAAGTTTTTTGAAATTCACTTTTTTAGACCACTTATGAATGAAAATTGGTTTTGTAGATGTGATTAAGAAGGAGATCTTTTGAAAGTGCAGAGCTCACAGAAGAAAACCATGTCTTAGTCTGCAAAAATGAAATGCAAGACTTCAGTTTTCAGTTCTTCAATAGAACTTGGAAAGAGTTGCCAGCTTTAGGAAGGGTGCAGTTTAGCACTAGAGTTAGTCTTCAAAAATATTTGCAAGGCTAGTGATTTATATTTAATGGCAATAAAAATAGAAGCTATTTCTTGATTATAAGAGCTACTATAGTGTTTCTCTTTGATGAGATGAGAGAGATGGGAATGGAGTTCATAAATTGAAGTTTTTGGAGATTTTAACTGTATGATATTTAAGCTAAATTGTCCTTTTGCTTCCCTTCACTTCCTTGTTCATGTGTTAGAGAAGGTTTTTTTCTCTCTAGATTTCCTTTTCCATTAGAAGCTTTTTATAATCATTCTTATCTGTCTTGAAAGAATTATTTGTTTAGACTTTATAAAGTCATCATCTGTGGCTGATGGTAGAGGAGATGTCACTAGATGACTAAAGGACTTTTTTGGTGCTTGAGTACACTGTCACTCCAGTATTTCCCATTCATCTCTGCCCTTACCCAACTGTACTGTATGTAGTCTGCAGTGTTTATTATTTCGTCCACTTTGTGCAAGATCCTGTATAAACTCTTATCAGTTCTAGCTCTGAAAAGTTTATTCTTAAATTATGATGCAAAAAGGTGCAGCAAAAAAAAAAAGTTAATGAGAACAAAGATGTGAACATGTGGTTTCTTTCAGAGTCTAAATAGGTACATAATTACAGTATTGTGTAATTGGCAGCTAAAGTGTTCAGAAATCATGATTAACGTCTTCTGAAATCAAAAGGCTTAAAAACTAATTGGAAAAAGCTTTAGAAGATAATTTTGAAGTTTCATAGTAACTTGCTTCTTGTAATGCTTTAGGGGTTTGCAGTTTTCAAACTGTCCTCTACAGGTAAAAACAGCTGTAGAGGACAGCTGTTTTAAAATTGTTTTTAAAACAATTCAAGGGGTAAAAAAGCAGGCGGAAGTAAAGTTTATTGTTTTAAATGAGAGAAATGGCTAGTTGTGAACCTTGAGAAATTTAGGAATGTGATTATTTTAAGAAGCCTTCTGAAGATAACAGCAGCTGCCCTTGTTACTGTCCAGATGTTCAGGTTTTTCAAAAGCTAAGCTAGTAGTGAAACACAAACCTGGTGATACTAAATGCTGCTAGAATCAGTCATTTTTCTGTTTTCAAATCCCAGAGAGCAGCCAGAAACAGCACATGATGTGGTTGGCTTTTCTGCTGATGGCCTTTTTTGAGGACTACTGAGATAATTAAAATGGTGATACAGTAAAAACCACCCAAAGGGCATAATTTTCAGTGGCAACACTACCTGGAATCACCATGAGGAGGAAATGTTACAAACATGGTGGAAAGTTAAATGTAAATGGATGATGTCTGTCCACTACTACATCCAGAAGTAATTGTTCATTCAATTTTGTAACACTGTAGTGTCTCAGGCTGTGTTTCAGTAGCAAAGATGATTTAGGGGCATTGGTGGAACAGAAGAAAGAGGGGAGGTTCATGATGAGGTTTTTTTAAGAGTTCACGTGAGTACCTTAAACTTGAAAAAACTTAAAAAAGAAAACCTTAAGCTAGGAGGATGGAAACTTGGTGATGGAAATCCTTCCAATGCTGCTGTCAGTTACCCAGCAGAGTATTTTTGTCGGTTTTTGGAGTTGGCATTGTTAGGACAATTTCAGGAAGATTAATGTCTCAGTAAATCTGTGAATTGTATACTGCAGTGGTAGAATAGATCAGCTACAGCAACAGATCCTGTCCAATTCAGTTATCTATTAAATGTAAAAAAGGTTTGTTTAACCTCTTTTATTTAATATATGTTTAAAGCAAAGACCAAATTTGTAATCATCAAAAAACCTAAAAGTCATGAGCCCAACAGTAAGTATTAAGTCATCCCCTAATGCGCCCAAGTTTTTTGTGTTGTTGTATATGCTTATTCCTTAAAATAAGTATGTTGTGGCAGTTACAGTAGCTATGGGGAACTTTTTATTCAAGTAAGTGCCCTGGTGCTTTGAAGGCATTGAACTGATTTAGTCCATGCATTTAGACACTGGTGTCAGTTATGCATTCAGATAAAATACTTTTACTGGTTATACTTAACTGCTCAATTTGTCCAGCTTGTCACTACATGCAATCTGGGCTAATATGACACTTAATGTAAAAGGAATTGCAGAAGAGACTGGTATTTGTTAATATTTGAAATCTTTCATGCCGCTGGTTAAAATTGTGTATGCCACATATGTTGCAGTCCAATAACATTGTAAAGTTTATGCTCTATTTTGATGGCTGGAGCTTCTACACTTCCTGAAAGTGGTGATTACAGAAACCCATGAAAGGGAATCTTTTAGAAATCATTCTTTAGGCTGCATACATGACGTGGAGGGAGTGTGAGGAAGAGATACCTTTTCTTTTCACCCATCCTACCTGCTCATTCAATTTAGAAGGTCAAGTTGATACTATAATCTTTCAAATTAAAATGTAGCATGAAAATACTATGTCACTGAAGTCAAAGCTTTTTTGTTTTGCTTTAAACTGTCCCTGAGCAATCTTGATCTGAGGAATGCTAAATGAGATGGCTGTCTCCCTGTTCTGTTTTCTTAAAGTGGGGAACTTCAAAAATCAGAACTTCTTTTTCCAATTGAGAACATGAACATCCATTATAGGAAATCCAGTTTGTAATTTAAAAAAATTTAACTGTAAGCTTAGGAGTCCTTGCCAATGCTGTAGTTGCCCTTCTTCAGGAAGTACATAGACGTTTTTCTTTTTCCTATGAACAAGGGACATCTGACATGGTTACAGGAATAGGATTATTTACATTGTAAATGACTCTGGAGAGCTGAAAACAGCTGATAAAAACATCTGTGAAAAGGTTTCCTGTTTTTATAAACAATTTTTTGTGATAGTTGTACATTGTCAACTACTACAATCTACTTGCTGACTGAATTAAAAACTATAGTTCTTTATCAGATTAGTTGATTCAGGTGTGCAGTATCTGTAATGCTATGGTACTGAGGTCACACTGACAGTCAGAGGGAAGACTTCTATACAATATTTCTTAGGGTGACCACTACTTTAAAAGGAGTGCCTCTTGTTGGGTAAGGCGGCATGTACTGGATAGATGTTCACTTAAAAGGTCAAAACCCCTCTATATGTTCTAGAAAAGTATTTTTGCATGGCATGCTCTCTGAAAACCAGACCTTAACTTGATCAGATAGAATAGGAATCTGAATAGGAGAACACGACAGGATGGTAGATTGTGAGGTTTTTATTTGGGAATTGTTGCGTGCTGTTGGTAATACTTGTGCTTGCCAGTGTTAAACTAGCTTGAGCCCTTGTGTTTAACTTCACTCTTAAAATGTCTTTTAAAAAATAGGTTCAGGGATAGTGAAATTTTCTTCTGTGCTTGTCATTATTCTTGGTCTTACTTGCAAAACAACTGGTGTGTGTTTGTAGGGGGCGAGTTTGGGCAGCAATAGTTCATGGATGTAACGGAGCTACAGTCTGGGAGCAGAAGTCTAAAAATGGGTTGTTATCCTCAGAAAGTCCCAAAGCAGTGTGGGTGGAGTGGTGGGAAGGAATTTACTATACTGCCTTCACAGCTCTAGAATAGGAACCCTCTCAAAAGTAGCAGGGCTCTGTGAAAAGAAGGTGAAAACTAAAGTGTCATGACCTTCAGAAAGCCTTCTTCATTTTCTTCAGAATTGTAGAGGTAGTTGGAAAACATTTGCACAGGAGATGTAGCAGGCTGTAATAACCACAGCCTATAACCTGTGCCGAGCCCCAGTGCAGACAGCCAGTGAGTGGTGTTCTGCCCGTTCTGTGCTCGTGGGAGTCAGCCTGTGCGACCGGTGGCACCTTCAGGCTTCGCATATATCATGTATGAGAACGTGATTAAAATCAGAGCTGCTGTAAATACAGTCTCGTGCCTGGCTGTCACCATGCGGTCTTGGGTAGAACCAGAGGAAATTAGGGCTCTGAGTGTTCCGGTCCAGTTTGCATCTGCTGGGCGGTGCTGGGGCTGGCTCCTCACTTTCCAGCCTGCAGTCATGGGCGACCGGGACGGTGACTGCCTGGTCGGAACAGCCTCCCCGTTCTTGTCCCGGTGTGCCCGCGGAGCGGGGCCGCGACCCCGGTGCCGCAGGGGTTAAGGGCGGCGGTGCCGCGGCATTATGCAAAGCCGCGAAGTAAAAAGGAAGTGCATTGCAAAATGCTGAGCTCAGTAGCCTGGCTCCCGGCCAAGCCCTCGCCTGCCTCGGCACAGCTGAGGGCTCGGTGCGCGCTCGCTGGCGGCGCGGGCCCGCGGCGCTGTTGAGGAATGCCGCCGCCAGCTGACGTCAGGGCGGGCCGGCGGTTCAGCCGGGGGACAGGCGGGCGGGCCCGGCCGCGCCCCGCCCGCTCCGTCACACCGGCCTCAGGCGGGAAGGACGAGGTGCTGTTTAACGGGAAAAAACAAGTGGCACACACGCGTTCCCCCTTAGGCCGTTTTGTATTTCGTGTTCGGTGCTGCAGGTGAGCCCGTGAAGAGCTCTGAGCTCTCGGCGTTCCAGGGTTAGGGGTTTTGAGAGGCACTACTGGCGCTGCGGCCCTGCCCCTGCTGTCCCTCTGGTGAGAAGTACCACAGCAGTAAAGCACAATGGCGCCATCACAGCTCCTTGTTTCTTAAATTAGGGGAGAGCTTATGTAGGAAAGTATTTTGAGGGTGGCAAGGTGTTAAGCTTTTCAATTACAAATGAATAAAATTACCCAGGTTTTGGGTTTGTTTGGGTGATGCATCTTCTGAGTGATGCTTTTTCAGCTCTGTAATCGGATTTCAGGGTGGATGTATGCTTTTGGATTATTATTATGAAACAAATGCAAAAAAAAAGATACCTGGAAAATATCCAGGCTTGTGCAAGAGAGATGGAAATCATATTTCATTATCGGCCTTACTGGCAGTATAGGTAAATGGAACATTACTTAAATGTTTCTCTTATTAAAAGGATTTTGGGAGACTTGCTGATTGCAGAAACTTCTGGGCTGCCTGGGTACTTGCTAAGCAGGTTCAGGCAGCTGTTTTGAACCTGCTCTCATGTTTGTTGGTTTTTTTTTTAATTCAGGTTTTTGGGGTCTACCTTTCCTATAACCAGTCTTGCTGCTTGTAGTCTTCACTCTTAAATCTGCAGAACTTTTGCGGCAGTGTTTCTTACCACAGGTCTGTGGTCAGTATGCCCTTCTCACAGGGGTATAGTGCTTTTATTTAAATTAGAGATATAGGATGCAGGACTCCTTTCAGAGTTTAAGTATAAATACATGGTGGAATTTTTTAACTAATAGTTCTATAAAGGAGAGGTGAGATGGAAAAAAACTTCGAGAGAAGCCCGTGTCTCTTTCCTCTCCCATTCTTCCTATCCTGTTAATGATATTGCAGATATTGGTAGCGTTGGTATTGACCTGCTCCTGCTAGAACAACGTGTTTTTGCAAGGCAGGTCTAGTTCATTAAATTCACTGTCAAATGATATTTGGGCCAAGTCTTAACCAGAGCCAGAAAAGACCAGAAGTACTAGCATGGAAAACCTCTTTTAAAATTTGAGACTTTATCTAGTCAGTGGTTGGTATTTTAGGAGTCAGAAGCAGTAAATTTCTTTTGTACTATTGCAGTGCTGCATGACTCTGGGTGAATCACTATGCTTGTGTGTGTTGCTTTCTCCACTGTCCTTTTCCTGTCTTTTCTATTGCAGATTATTATTAAATTTTCTAACTGCTGCTGGACCTTGGATATCATAGTGGTGCCTCAAGTTCTGTCTGGAGCATCAGGGCTGTAGTGACTCAGTGTGACTATGAGGAAGCCTCTGGGTTACCACTGTGAATCAGGCTAGTTTATACCTCTCATTCCAGTGAGCACAATCTGGGATTTCCTCTTGAGCTATAAAATTACTAAGTCTAGTTAAATGCAGCATAAACCATGTAAAACAGGAGTTTGGATCTTTCTATCTTTCTAAATATTGCGGGCTCTTTAACAAAAATTGCGTACACTAGGTTCGAGCTGTGAGAGACTCACTGTAGTTCTGCATTTCTGGAAAGAGTGGGCATCACATAAAGCTTAACACATTACTTCTGAAATTCACTGTCAGAGGTTTAATTTGATGTGTGGAGATGGATTTTGCCAGAATGCCGATGTAAGCATGCTTCTTTAAAAATTAAATCTATGAATTAACATGGCAGAAGCAATATTGTTGTGTAGTTGGTTTTCATTGATGTTATGGTATATATGTTCCTCATATTTGATGTTTCACTTCTCTTCAGAGCCTGTTTTTATGTTCAATACTCATGTTCCCCGAAGTGTCTTGTCATCATGACTCATAATGAAAGAGACTTAGAAGCAGTTCTGAGAGAGAGGCCCTTTTCCTGTAAAGAAAAGTGCTGTATCCACTAAGAAATCCTGTGCGTTTACTATAATTTTGAAAAAAAACCCAAAAACCAAACCCAAACCAAATACCCCCCAAACAGAAAACAAACAAAACCCCCACAAATAAACAAACACCAAAGCAAAAAACCTCAAAACCAAAAACAAACTGATAAAACCAACCAACTAAAGCCCAGAACTATAGAGCAGTGCTGCAGCACGCTTTTCCCTTTCTTCTCTACTGGCTGATGGTCCTGTCCTGTATAGGCTTTTTTCCGTCCATACTGGAGCAGTATTACTAGTTCAGTATAATATCAGTATAAGTGTGCAGGAAGAAAATGGCAAAAGGCTTCTGAAAAAGCTAAAATCATACAGTAGCAACCCCTTTGCAATTATAGGCATTGTGTCCCTCTGATAATGGCCAGAGAGTAATTAATAATCAGAAGAGATCAAATGTCCAGTAAATGCCGTGTGTGTACTAACTGCTTTCCGAGGATCCTTATTTCCCTGACGGTGTATTAATGTTGAGTTTTTTTCCTCTATCAGTTATTTTGGCATAGGGGTGCTTGGGGTGAATTTGTGTCCTTATCTTAAGCTTTAATACCTAAAGGAATTTGAAACTCAACATGTTCTTGCCTCACTTCTTTTGTAGAGGCATTAACCAAAACACAACTTCCCATACAGCTTCTATAGAAACTACTTTTGCAAGGGCTGTTGATTAAGACACCACTTCTTGTTCAACTGCTTTTTCCCCACTATATCAGGATTTGAGGACATCCCATCTGGTGAGCTCCTGAACCCAGAGAGCTGACAGTAGAATACTCTCACAGCTGGCAAATAAATTAGGAATAATAAATTAGGCAGCTATTTGATTAGGTGAGAAAATAACACCCAACAGAAATAGTTTCCTGAGTATTATGAGTAGCCAAAAGTGATTGTTCTTAGGTGTAACAAAGGTATTTCTAATGATTCTGAGGAGAATCCTTTGCAGAAAGTGAGTGTAAAAGTTTTCCAAGTGTCTTTTCCCTATTGTCCCTCCCCCTTTTTTTCGTGTGCCGTAGTACAAAACTGGCTTTTGTTTTGGAGCTTTTAATTTGCGTGGAATGGGGATGAAAATGCCCCTCTAGCTTTAAAATATCAAAATATTTTGGTTGGTTGGTGGTGTTTGTCTTTTCCCCCCCTCTCCTTTCTGGTTTGGTGGATCAGGAGAGTGATGGAATTTGGATATGGTAGTGGTAGCAAATAGGCAACTTTTCTGTCTCATCCCATTTGCTGTGTATCATTTCCTTCTCCTTCCCCAGATGCCTGGCAGCTTTCTCTTCAGGTCTGTTTGCCCAGCATCCCATATTGTCCCTATAACAGGATGTGAGCCTTTGTGTGTGACAGAATTACTGGTGCCCTCTGCCAGGACATTTTGGGGGATTGAGGGAGTCTCGACTGAGCAGCAACAAGGAGAAACTAAATGTTATTGTCTCCAGAAACCCTATACAAAATGCAACATGTGGCTCAGAGAACTCTGTTGTGCAGTGTAGACTTGATGCAAGTAATTGGCTTGACTATCATAAATTATGTACATTTTTCTCTAGTTGTTTGAGTAACAGTTAAACTGTCCCCAGAGAACTGTGGCTAAATGTGTAAAAGGAGTATTTTCTCCAACTTGTGTTGAAATGTCTTTTCAGTGCCCATAAAAAATTTGTTAACTTTGAACTCTTGAATCTTTTTGATTCAAAGCTTGTTGTGAATCTTGTGCCTTCTTAGTTTGAATTTTGATTTGACTATATTCCACTCTTTTACCTTACTCCGTGTAATATAAACTGCATTCTATTTTCTTTAGTATGTAAATGGCACAGGTCATTGTGCTAGGTGTATCTTTTGTGTGCCTACCAAAGCAAGACACCAGTTGGTGTGGTTTGGATGTGGCTGGCCTGTGCTAGTAGGAGGCTCAGAGGCAGAAAAAGCTGGATCCTGTTCAGTTAGAAAGAATTTGGTTATACCATGAAATATAACCTTGTTCTAGCCTTGAAGCATATCACAGAACTGTTTGGTGGTAGCTGGCAAATTCTTGTAACACAGTGTGGTACTTGTGTCACAGAGACACTGTATAGTACATCGAGATACAGCATTGTCTGCATTTCCCTAGTACTTTGAGATTTGTTGTATCTTTAGGAGGAGACAGGAAGAGTACGGGCTTGGTTTCAACTGGCTTAATAACATTTTGGAAACTTTCTCTTGAGGCTAGTTGAAATTATGCTCTTTGAAGTGACAGTCGCTGCACAGATCCTTATAATTGACATGTTGTTGTAAAGCTAACTGAAATTAAAAACAGTAAGAAAAAATATTCACAAGTTTTGATAGAGTTGCTCCTGCCTGTCTGGAATTACATGGTGGTTTTAATAAGAGTCTATTAAAAACCTATTAGCTGCAAATTGAGTAATGTAAAAATACAGTATCTGGTTTTTTATGCTGATAATGGCACAAAAAGAGTAATTCCTCTCTGTTCATAAACAACTTCTGTGGATAACTATGTGATAATATTCTCTTTTCCGCGCATTGATGTTTCAACAAAAAACAGTCACAGAAGAAAAGTGACAAAGCAGCATTTTATAAACAGCTTTATGCACGCTGAGGTTTTTTTTTGCTTGCTGCTCTTTTCCCTCGTTTGGCAAAAAGCAGTGAGAGATGCTCTTCACACTGACAGGTGGGAACATGAAGAAAATTTTGCCTTCACCGGCCTGTGTAAAAATCTGTTGTCTCGAATTCTTTCTTGTCTTCAAAACAACAGCTGTATTTTGTATTACCAATTTACATTTTTCAATGTGAACTGGTGCTTAATAGCATTCAGTCAGTGCTTTTGCTCCTACAGATTACTCTGTCACAGAGTGTTTACTATCTGGCTGTTGGGTGAAGCAGCATTGTTTTAGATACCGTGGAGTTTCTGGGTTCCTGTAAGTCTTACCGTGGCTGGAAGTAAATTGTTACATTTGGTAATGGTTATTTGAGCTGTTCCTGAGTCTGAAAAAGCTCTGACTGTCAAAGAACAGGTGGTTCTTTTTGGCTGTAAGGTTTGGACTGTTCTGAATGGTGAATGTAGTTTGTTCTCCTTAAATGACAATTATCCATTGAAGGAAGCATTAAAACCCAATTCACAGTGAATTCTGGGTGATACTTTTTGGCAAGCAGGGAAGTATCCCAGAGAGATTGCCAGTATAAACAGTTTGTGTGTGCACCACCATGAGCTTCTTCTGTTTCTTTGGTACAACTACATTGGCACTGACTTTGTCAGCCACTATTGTTTAAGCTGCTGGAGTTGGACTGGTGCTGCAACTGTTTGGGAATTACTGTCTAAAATTAGAGTGTCTTTAGCCAGCAAGACCTCCCTGTGGCAGGGAACCTTATCTGCAGGTTGTTGTCCTGCTTCCGTCTTCTGGGAAGGGGACATGAATGCAAGATAGACAAATAGGTTTTGGAGAGCTGGAGAAAGCAAATGACGAGGTATGAGCTTTTGCTTAAATTGTATCTGATGGGCATAATTGCAGTTCAGCATGATTTTTTTGTGAAGAATGTTTGTGGCTTTGCAAATGGCTTTTTGGCTTGTAAGGTTTTCACAGAAATGGAGTTCATAGTTTAGTCGATGCCAGTTGTGAAGAGTTGATGAAAACTGCAGGTGCTTTCGGAGGTGGAAAGCCTAGTATTAGAGAACCTGGTCCCAAATACTTCCAGTTATCTAGTTTAAAAGTGCATAGGATTTGCTTATTTCTTTTAAAAACCCCCAACACTTATTAATTATATAAATAATTGTATTTGCGTTATGAGTTATGATGTAGTTTATTGAAATTAGGACTAGCAAGATGAGCAGTATTGTGTCAGTGCAGAAGCTGTTTCTGCTAGTGGGGATTTCACATTGTGAGTATTGGAGTTTGTCTCTGTGGACAGGACGGAGAAAGTTGTATATGATATGCCAAAAATTATTCAATAATAAAAAATTAGTTTTATTTTACACCATTTGAGCTACCTGCTTAGTTTCTGAGGTGTAATTAAGATAGTCACCTTGTACTGATATGGCTAATTTGCCTGAGGAGAAGGCTTTTTCCTTTGAAAGTCTGGCTGTGTCTTTCCTCTTTTTCCTTTCCCCCTTCTTTCTTTTTCCTTTCCCCCTTCTTTCTTTTTCCTTTCCCCCTTCTTTCTTTTTCCTTTCCCCCTTCTTTCTTTTTCCTTTCCCCCTTCTTTCTTTTTCCTTTCCCCCTTCTTTCTTTTTCCTTTCCCCCTTCTTTCTTTTTCCTTTCCCCCTTCTTTCTTTTTCCTTTCCCCCTTCTTTCTTTTTCCTTTCCCCCTTCTTTCTTTTTCCTTTCCCCCTTCTTTCTTTTTCCTTTCCCCCTTCTTTCTTTTTCCTTTCCCCCTTCTTTCTTTTTCCTTTCCCCCTTCTTTCTTTTTCCTTTCCCCCTTCTTTCTTTTTCCTTTCCCCCTTCTTTCTTTTTCCTTTCCCCCTTCTTTCTTTTCTACCCCATGTTAAAGAAAAAATCATTAGCTATTTAGAGAGGAGAAGCAAATAGCCATTTTTAAAATTCATGTCCTCAAATGTTAATTTGATGCTTTGAGGCATAAATGACCTTTTTAACCAGACCAAACTTGTCAAACAAAGAAACGATAGAAATAAGCTGCTTTGTTCTAATACAACAGGCTGCTTTTCAGGGAGAATTTCAAAACAATTCTGCCTCCCTCTTCTCAACTACATTAAATTAAACTTTGTCCTTTGCTAAATTTAATTTAGATGTGTATGTTTTGTTGGAGAGATGGTGAGGGAATCTAGACAACTTGCGCAAATTTGTCTAGAAACCCAGGGCAAGTGAATAATGCTTTCATCCACAGCTACCCCAACTGGTATTACTTAGCACTGGAAAAGCAGTTAGGTGTGTGTCAGAACCTGAGGGAAGGATTGAAAGGGGATTTTTTCTTGTTTCAGAACTAAGGAGAGAGGAAGAAAGGGGGGAGAAGAGAAATAAAACTACCACCATTTGTTGAAACCTTTTATTTAAGTGCTTACATTGCTGTATACACCTTGGAGGTCAGATTTAAAAACTGAATATAGAGGTTTCCTAACTTCTAGGGATTTCACTGAGACTGGACCTGTGATTAAGTGTATACTGTACAAACAGGAGAAACACTTGGTGCATCAATGACAATTCTGTCATTACCAGTTTTATCAGATAAAAGAAATACAGAAAAGGTCAAGGTGGAAGATGTAAGGCAATATAAAAAATAAAGGTCTTTATACAAGATAATGTTTACTCTTTTCTACCTCTGTCCAAAAAGAAGATGAAGGAAATTTTGTACTTCTTCTCTGAATGATGTTCTTCTCTGCCAGCTGTGTTTGTAACAACTGAAAGTAATCTCTTGAAAGAGTGACGTGTTTCTGAAGCAAGCACTGCAGTATAAGCTTTTTCTCTAGGACATTAAGTAGAGTTGGAGTTCAAGTCTGGTGTTGCTGTTCTTACAGCTTGTCTGTTTTTGCTTATCCATGTTTTTTGCTTTGTTGATAACAGTGATCTGCATCCAAAAAAAAAAAAAAAAAAGAAGAAAAGGAGTATCTAATTATTGAATTTGTTTTGACTTCAGAAATTGAAATATGTCATTTAATTGTTCACTATTTTTTCCCATTAGTTATCTGTTCAGAGATTTACTTGGCATGCTCTGCTGTATAAACTGTATTTGCTTTGTTTATCTACAGCAGAATCCTGCTGTAAGAGTCACAGACAGATGTGAGAATGCAGCACTTGTCGTTTTCAAATACTCAGCAGGTGAGCAGTATCATAACATCTCAGGATGACATCGGTACCGTTCATTAATATTTGGTTGTTTAACTCCTTTATGTTAGGTTTTATTTTATCTTAGGGATGAAAAGCACAGTATATTTTGAAAGAATTTGAGGGAAGTTAATGTGAATCCTTCATTTTTTCATTTTTTTAAGACCTTCTGAAAGCCGTTTTGTATAAGATAAGAAGAAAATACCTTCTTGCTTTCTCTCTTTGGCCTAGTAGATGGTTTGTATATAATCCCTAATGATAGCTTTCGTGACACTTTGGGTTCCATTCACGAAGGTATTTAACTTCAGTAGATTCAGTGATTTCCATGCATATTGTGTGATCTTACCATAAAATTGTGTGATGTTGGGTTTTTTGGTTGCTTATGGTTCATAGTTCTTTTTGATCCCTGGCAAGAAATGTCTGTACTTACGGCTTGAAATCTTTTATAAAGTACTCAAGTCAGATTAGGCTAAAACTTGGCCAGATGCTGTTCTTGTTTCAGTCAGGGTGGATTGGGCCATGCCACTTCTCAGATAACCTCAGTGCCTGTGGCTTGAGAGAGGGGAGAAAAAAAAGTAGAAATCCAACTATTGCATCCAGTAATACTGAATACTTTCTAAAACATCAACATGTAAACATTTATAGGTTATGTAATACTGCTCTCTGGAAGAGAGCAAAGAGACTCTTCTACTACAGTCCCTGCAAGATCAGCCTGCAGAGCTGTTCTGGGCTGTAAAGTGCTTGATCAATCTGCTGTGTTCATTGAGGTATAGGAACAAGCTGTTACTGCCACAAGGAATGTGTATGCGTGTACCAAACCGTACAGAGTTCCTGGTGGAAAACTTGGGCCAAAACCATATAACTTACTGACATAAGTATGAACAACTCTGCTTAATTATCCTATAGCTTATTAAGTTTGCAGTTAATTCTGGTAGTTGATCCAGATTGCTGTCAGACAGTATTTTCTTGCCCACAAATCCATGTGTTTTTGCTTTAAATTGGTGCAACTATTTCAGTTCTGGTTATGCATACTTTGAGCAACTGCTAGATTCTCTTGTATTTGATTATTTGGGTACTGCAGTGAATAAGTATCTGGATGGAGCTTTAGGCGTTGTTTTAAGCACAGCAGAACTCGGGGAAAAAACCTTGCTGTAATTACACTATCGTTGGCTTTTATCCATCCAAAGCTTATCTACTCTCTGAGGCCACAGCCTCTGTTTAAAGATTGGATTCTGCCATACATATATAAGATATCCACAAATTAGGATGCTGTGAATGTTTCTTCACCTGTTTGACCTTGAGTATGCTTTGTGCTGCCTTAACAACTCAGTTACAAAAACCCTTGGATTTGTGGCTTCCAGGCCTGATTAGTACAATGTACTGTAATTAAAAAAACCCCACAGGCTCTTTTCCAATTTAAATATTCCCACTGCTCCCAGGACTTCCCCAGCTTTCATTGTGCATTGTTTGGGATTAGTCATAATTTAAATGTTTGTTTTGTTTACTATGGCCTGGACACTGGGAAGAGCCCTGGAATTAATCAGAGCCTTTAGCGTTGTTTTGGGGTCTCTTTGAGAAGGCTCTATGATTTGCTATGTACCTTAAGAAGGACCAGAGGTACTACTATGACATCATTTCCTTGTTGTATTTCTCTAGCACTGGTACTTATTCAGAATGGAATTACAGATCATACAAGACATACTACTTGCTTGCTCTTGACACGTTCTTCAGTCTGTGTTACTTCTGGACTGTAGAATTGCCAGTGGGAAATGAGTTGGTGAAGAACATTAAAGCACTGAAGTGGAAAATACAGCAAAACACAAAGCTACCTGTATTTAATTTTTCTAGGTACAATGGTAACTGGCTTGATAAAATAGTTTTAGAATTTTCCATTTTTTAATGTGAATTACCAAATGGCATTACTTAATTTTTTTTACTACAGCTGCTGTAGAAATGTGTGCACAGCTACTGTTTTGGTAAACAAAGCCTAGTAGCCAGATGGCAGTAATACTCAAAAAGTTGAGCGATATGGTTTGGGAAGCATCCAGCTGGAATATGCTGTGTTTTGCTTGGTACCTTAGATTTGATACACAGTGAAAGACTTTAAATGTGTTATCACTGCAGTGGCTTGAAAGAACACATAGACTATTATGTAGAATACAAATAATGCTTATTAAACTTGCAGTTGATTCATTTTGATAGGCGATCCAAACTGCTGTCAGACTGCATTTACTTATACATAAACAGATGTGCTTGTGCTCTAAATGAGTATAACTATTCCAAATCTAGTTAGGCATATTTTTAACAACTGTTAAATACTATGTTTCAAATAATTTCTGGGTTTGTGAAGACTTAAATTTTTTAATATGTCCTTTCCTCACCCTTACTCTGTTGCATTTTCCTGCTTGAAAGGTTGAGACTTGGTACATTTGGCTAACTGCTGTGTGACTGGAGAGCTGCTCTTGAGAAAAGAAGATACGCCGGATATGGATGCTTAGGGTAGTTTGCTGTTATTTTTGTATTTTTAATCTGTTGGGTAATTGTTTACCATGATGCATTAAAGCAGTCAGCTTAGTGGTTTTGTCTAGTTTCTAAAAGTAAGCTATAGAGTGGAAGGTTCGTGGCATCAGCTTAGACACAGTCAGACTTACTGGGAGATAATGAATTGGATCCAGTTCTTGGTGACCCATGTCTGGAAAAATATAATCCTTGAGTTACTAAGCAGCAAATCACCTTTTCTAAGACATGAAGTATAATGAATGAATGGTGGCAGACTTCTTTCTGTCTTTTTCAAAAGTGGGATAGGTCTTCCTGCAAGGCTGCCTGTCTCTTTCCCCTCCCTTCCCTTCCTTTTGATGTGGGAAAAGTCTGCATTGTGGAACAGTGGAAGCAAACAAGCTGCACACCCCCCATCCCCCATCCTGTCTAGACTGCCTGTTCCTCATGTACTGCTCTTCTTTGGGGCAGACATTACTCACAGGTTAGGCTGCTCTCTCCTCCATGAGTGACAGCGTGGGCTCTTTTCCTCTCTTTGTTAGCTAGTTCACCTTCTGCTGTGTTAGACATCCTTCATCTGAGGTGGATCAGTCTGCCCTGCGAACTATTTCCATGCAAACTTCTTCTGCTTGTCAGAGTGCAGCAAATAGGAAGTAGGTTTTTTGGCAGCTGCAGCCTGATGCCTGTCCGGGCCTAGGAGCACAGGCATTCCATCAATATAGCTGTCAGCCTGGCTGTGGCTTAGCCCACTCTGCTGTCGAGCCTTCTCACCATCATTTCTCAACAGGATGCTGTGCAATCCATGATAGAGGAAGAAATATATCCCTCTCCCACCCCGTGCAGATGGTTTTTGTGGATTATGAGTAGAAATAATACTCTGTTGCTGCAAACATTAGCAAACTGCCCCTGGTGTGTTGGAAGCTTTTTCTCTGCCCTTTGAAGTGGTAGTGACTAATGGTGTGCAGTATCCAAATGTTGGAATGAGAGGCTTCCTTACAGCAAGGCCTTTCGAGTTCTGAGGAAAAGAGAGCAAAACAAACTTCATAATGTCAATGAAGTCATAGGTACTTAGTGATATTGCAGTAATTCTCTG
This sequence comes from Falcunculus frontatus, assembly GCA_013398115.1. Lineage (NCBI taxonomy): Eukaryota > Metazoa > Chordata > Aves > Passeriformes > Falcunculus > Falcunculus frontatus. The sequence goes on from VZRV01009348.1 coordinate 1,037,959, forward strand.
TTTCTTCTTTACCCTTAAAATACAGTTAGAAGGAAAGATATTTCAAAAAAGATGCTTTCTTACTGGAGAGCTCCAGTCTGGAGCTCTAAATTCAAACTAATGTTCTCCCTTTATTAATGCTTTTTTACTTGCTTAAAGTAATTACGCTAGGGAAAGAAATTGGTTAAGTAGTTTGTTTTCAGGTCAGTGTGCTGCTGATTTCAATATTATCTCTGAAAGAATAGCTGCAAGTGGTATAGTATAGTAGTATTTGTTTCAGCCTGGTCAGATTGTAGAACATTTTAAAAGTGACACTTTCTTTACTTAATTAACCACTATTTCATTACAGCAATAGATCCTACAAATGCCCTCAGAAATACTTAAAAATTCTGTGTCCAAGTGTGGTAAACATTCAGGTTGCAGGGACAGCTAGATGAGAAACAAAATCCCTGAAACTCACCTGAAATAGAAATAATGCTTGTGGCTTTTCTAATGTTCATTTATTTGGAAGACAGACTGAAGGGAAAATACAAAGGTTACTTCTCTTAATATCCTGAACAACTGGACAAGTTATTTTATTTATTCAGCATTTTTCCAGAAATGCTGCTTCATGATTTTGATATTCAAATTATTTCTCTTCATGTGGACTACATGGGGGTTGTCTTTGTTAAATATACCTGTGGTGGAAGAAGTGGATTTTGTTGGTTTTGTTTGTTCTGAATCTGGCATAATTAATTAGAGAAATTACTCTGCTCACCCTCATATGCTTTATAAATGTTAAGCTGTGATGGTTCTTCCTCACTGATAGGAAAACCATTGCCTCGGCTTGAGAGGTATTGATGGGTTGTTCAAATAACTTACTGCTTTAAAAAGAGAAACTTCGTATACTCCAGTAGCAGCGCGCACACACAAAAAATGAAAATATTGTTTTTGCTTTATATAACGTCTGAAATAGTAGATCCAAAATGTAGACGATTAGCTGAGACTTTTCCCATTGTTCTGGTTGCATACAAACCCTGCGTCTGTGCATATATGTGTAAGGAGCAGATGTTGGTCTTTCCTTCTGCAGTTCCTTCCAGGTTCAGTCTTCTCTGCTGTCCTTACTCTCATCAGGAATGCATTGCAGGCAGCAACCTATGTCAACCTCCTGATACCTTTATGCTCTTGAGAACTGGGGTGATGCTTAGTTCTACAAAATTCTCAGGGCAGAGTTTGAATTGCATATCAAGCAGCCTTCATGTGTACTGGGTGAGTAGACAGGCCCAGTCCACTGAAGTCCTTTTTGTCTTTAGGAATAAAGCTTGTCTACTTTGTAAATGAAGGAGGGTTAGGAAGGCCTTGGGCATCCTTTCATATCGAAACAGCAGGCTATTTGACTATTCAATGCTCATAGCAGAAAAGAGATGACTGGACTGAGGCTCTGCTGGGCCAGTAAGGGCTGTCTCTGCCACTTCTTACTCATCTACAGATTTATTTGTAGCTTGGAACAAGGAGAATGGAGCAGTTAGAATTTTGTTCCTAACATACTAAAAGTGTCCTCTGGGGACAGTTAAGTATTGTTATAGCTCCCAAATCTTCCTAACATCAAAATAGTCTGAAAACTAATTCTAGAGCAGATGTCTACCTGCATAACCCTGAGCGTCTAGTTGAGCTTGTTTTCGCTCAGAATAATGGAATTCCTGTTGCTTTGAATTTATGTTCACCTTCCAACAGAGGGCAGATTATCGCTTACTCAAAATCAGATTTAAAGTAGTATTTCCCAGAGGGCATCACTTTGGTTATGCAGAGTAAATTAATTTGCTATACTTTGGTTGCTTTGGAAGTAAGTAATTCAAGTTGAAATCTGCGCTGGCAACTATACATGCTAGTGCTTACTGCCTTCTAGACTAGATGGACAATCATTTTGCCACCTGGAAAAACCTTGTTCATAATCACTTTCCCCTGAATTAGGTGTAGGGTAGGATTGGTTGGACTGTCTTAAGATGACATTTGGTGTAGGAGCATACTGAAGTTTTCCCTGAAGGCTATGAAACACCTGACATGCATGTGTTGGTCCCATACTTGACTCCTAAACCCTCTAGTTTAAAACTTTGATGGTTTTTTTTTTTTCCTCTGAGATAGTGTGCTCTGTAAACAAAATGATTAATAACCGCATGTGATAGAACTTAATGTTATTTCTTTGAGTGTCTTCTAGTAGAAAGAACAAAATCTGTTGCAAAGGCCACTGCTCTCAGTATTCACATTTCCAGTGGCAGGAGTAGCCTGGAGTACGTATCTGACCAGTTGTCAAGATATGATTACCTTTCCAGTTCCCTTCATATTAGAACAATGTAAAACTGTAGCCTGGGGAGTGAGAGCCGCAAAATAAACTAAATTGTTTTAGTAGTGCAGGCCAGAAGCTTGTCTCACCCCAAGTCATGAGGGTTTTTGGTCTAGAATAGTCCATGAGCTGCTTGTTTGGGGCTCTGTTACAAGGAACACCAGGGAGAGGACATAATAAAAAAAGTACAGTGTTTTTCAAATGAAATAGTGCTACTTAGGAGCATGTAATATCTGAACAAACAGGCAATGAACAGCATATAATTCTGCACATTATGCAGTGGCATTAAATATACATATTAGTAAGGTAGCAGATGCTATAGTTGCAAAATTGCCATGTAAAATAGCAGTCTTCAGCAGCAGGGTGCTGCTCTATGTGAGACTCCTTCACATGTAATGAATAGCTAATTTCAGCTCGATAGTCCATCAGAGACCAGAGGGGGTCGGGGAGGGGTAGAGTGTTCCAGCAGCCCTAACCAGCAGGATGTGCTGAGATGTGCTTTTAATGGAGCAACATTTCTGAGCTCTTGGGGGTAAATTCATAAAGAGGGATGCTGTCGTGGTTTAGCCTTAGCTGGCAACTAAGCCTCACACAGCCACAGCTGCCAGCTCACTTACTCCCCGTGGGATAGGGAAGAGAATCAGAAGAGTAAAAGTGAGAAAACTCATGAACTGAGGCACAGACAGTTTCGGTAAAGGAAAAGCCAAGCAAGCAAGCAAAGCAAAACAAGGAATTCATTCACCACTTTGCATAGGCAGGCACATGTTCAGCCGGCTCCAGGAAGGCAGGACTAAATCATATATAACTGTGACTTGGGAAGACAAACACCATCACTGCAAATGGCTCCTCCGTCCTTCTTCCCGTCTCTTTGTATGCTGAGCATTGTGTCATGTGGGATGGGATATCCCTGTACTCAGTGGGAATCAGCTGTCCTGGCTGTGTCCCTTCACAGCTCCTTGTGCCCCTCAGCATCCTTGCTGGTGTGGTGGGGTGAGGAGCAGAAAAGGCCTTGACCCTGTGTAAGCACTGCTCAGCAATAGGTAAAATATCCCTGTGTTATCAATGCTGTTTCCAGTGCAAATACCAAAATAATAGCCCATGCTAGCCCAGTTCTCTTAGGAAAATTAACTCTGCCAAAACCAGCAGAGATGCTTGTTTGTATTCAGATTGAGGAATTGTGCCAGAGGGACAAGTGGGCATGAGAAGTACCTATTGCAGGGATGAGATGGTGGTTGGTTTGGGTGACTCATCAGGGATGGTAGATGTCTTCTTGTCTTCTGCTTCTTTTCACGTGTGCAACTAGCAGATCAGCTAAAACCAAGCAAACACATACATAAGAATTGACACTGAGAAGATGAGCAATGAATTCCCTCATTCCTCTTTCAGAGCGCGTGAGAATGCTTTTTGATCAGATTAATGTAGGTCACAGATTGGAAGATTCAGCTAGCACTTGTACATCTCATGAGCGTTGTCTTGTGAGGGGTAAGAACTAGGAGTTTTCTTGCTGAGAAACAGTATTTTCTTGCTGAGTAAGCAGAGACCAGCAAGCTGGGTATTCCAGGTTCGTTGCTGACATTGTTACATGTTTTTAAAGTATTTTTAAAACAATCAATGTTCAAATATTTAGGTAGGAAACTGACCCCATTTAACTTCAAACCATCAACGTTGCCTGCTAGGACCAAGCTAGGTCTATGAATCTTAAGTTTAGCTTTTAAGACCTGCTTGGAGAACTCAAGAAGGGAGGAGATACCATATAGGGCATATGGCACACTCTCTCTCACCCAGAGAATTCCAACCGCTAAGAGAAAAGACAGATTTCTGAGGAAGTTGCTGATAATGCTTGTCGCTCCTGATTTCAGTCTCATTCCTTATCAGAGGGTGAAGCCTCCTGTCTGACTAAGTAAACAGGAAAAGCCAGATGTAGGGAATAATAATCCTTGCTACGTAGTCTGTCATGGTATAGTGAATGATCTGTTTTAACCATTTCTCAACAGATAAAATAACCTAAATCATAGTTGACTTTCTGGAAGCACAGTTAAACAGTTCTTTTCTTTCCCGTTTGTCGGAAGAGGGTATGGATGGACTTGTTTTGGGCATTATTACAATTTTAAAATCTGGGCAATTCTGACACAGTACCCAGTTGCCTTCCTTCAAATTACTCTGCTCAGAGAAAGCAGGGGACATTCACAGAAAGGAATGGGGGTGTTGTTGCAGGGGACAAGATGAGAGCATTCTTTCTAGATACCTGAAATTTCTTTTGAACCATTTCAAGTATGAAAAAAATGAATCTATCTGCTTTTATGTAAGGAGCCTGACTTTTGAAGTATTTGGGTTTTATTTTGCTGAGACCTGGATATTGACACTGTTAAGCCAAGTTTTCAGGTTATGGTTCTTTGTCCCTATTAGAAGGGCTAGATACTGAGTTTAGCTGTTTTTTACTGTTACTGTCTCTCTTATTGCAACAGAGAACTACTTCAAATAGTAGTAAGTCTCTCAATCCAAGTATATTGAGCAAGACTGAAAACTAATTAATAAGTATTCTTGTCGGTGTCTTGCTGTTTAAATGCAGTGTGACAATACAGCCTTAGGCAGGTGACAGTGATGTTGTGTAATAATACCATACCTCACTGAATTTGGTCTTACTTTAGTGTAAGCTAGAAAACAATCTTTAATTTAGTAGTAATATCAACAACAGATGTTAGAGGCCTGATTTCTGTTCAGCTTTTCTGCCACTCTGTCTTTACTTGCGTCTGTTTCCCAGTCCAAATAGACATGATTTTCTTCAAGAACTTGGAATGGTCTTCCTTTTTTTCCCCCCTCCCAATTACATTTAGGTGTAGGTTATGATAAAAGTAAAGAGCATAGTCAGAGAGCCTTTTATTATCGCAAAAGGTGGCCCTGTAGGCATGAGACTTGCATCTAAAAGGATATTTAGTACCCCTACAAGAGCAGTGTCTGGTTTGATATAAGTAAAATCAACACACAACATTGAGTCACAAAAGTACTCAGCAGTGTTCTTAGTCTTATGGTTTGAGTTTCATGATCATCATCAGGAAGTCCAACTCTTCACTACTTCTGTAGGCAACCAAAGCTAACAAAATGAGGCATTAACCACACCTCCAGAAGTACACGACCTGCCGGCTTATCACATATGCAAATACTTGTAGTATAGATAGGTTATCAGAAGCTGAAGCCCAGGAAAAAATTAACACCAGGGAAAAGTAGAGGTCTCATGAAAGCAGCTTGTTGCTTGGCTTACTGGTAGAGACACTTGCTATCCTTTCTGTCACTTTGTTTTTATGTCTCCCTGCATTGCACTATAAAAGTGAAATAAATTGTAGTGGTGCTGTAATTATTTTGTTTTTCTCTGTCAAAAGGTAGTTGTAATGTGTTCGTCGGCTTGTCAGTGAAAGTTAGAAATGTTACATGTTACCAGACATGCTTTTTTGTTTATGTCGGTCTAATAGTTTATGTACAATAAAAGCTGGTCTTCAGGCTGAAATACAAGATGCAGAATTCCAGTAACTTGCTTAATAAATGAAAAATTAAATAGTATTTTGCTGTATAAATTTGTCCTCCTTTCTTTTATTTTCTTTAATTTATCATGGAAGTTTTGCTTCCTTGTTTGTTCAGTTCTGTTTTTCTTCGTCATCCCTCTTCTTTTCCAAACTTTTCACTATCACCTTATTGGTGTCTGGAAAGCTTTATGGGTGTGAGGCATGAATTAGGAAAAAAACCTCTTACGTTGTATTTTGTTGTTAAACCCTGTACGTGTTAATGGAGGCTTGAATAGCATGTTACATGTTGATGTACTATCTAGAACCTTTGATTAACAGTCAGAATAAACGTAACTTTTTAAACTTCTGAGGGCCGCCCATTAGAGTTAAATATTACTAAAAACTTCTTGGCTTTTGAAAAGAAGAAAGGTATGTCTTGCTAGTTCAAGAAGTAGTGTATGGCTTTACAGGAAGGGGTGGGCTTCTCAATTTTCTCTTAAAGAAAATGCACACACTGAAAATTGTTGGTGCCTTTGGAAATCTGTTTTTCGTACATGAAACCTGTTCATTCTTCGTCTGATGTCTGCTGAAAGGTAGTACATGTCTGTATGGAAGAATACTGCTGTGGCAAGACTTGCTAGATTTGGCAGTAGGGTGCATTTGCCGTGGCTACTGTATATTGATTTGATTTTATTGAATAATAATTGAAATGGTGAGAAATGGATTAGGATCTAACTTAGCAACAGTATGGAAAAAGTGTGAACCACAAGAACCTGATTTCATATGGGATGTCCACTTGTGTGGGTTTAGGCTGTGTGCCAGTGTTATCAAGGATGTTCTGGTTTGTAATTCAAGTGACCTTTTCTGACCTTTTCTTTAAAACACTTTTATTGTTATTACAGTAGTAGTTTTGGGATTCCAGTCCTCATTTGTGACTCTACTGCAGTTGGCCCTGGAGAGCTAGGAAAAAAATGCTTCCCCCAATGCTGGCTTCAGCCATGGAAGGGTGACTCACTTGTGATATTGGTGGATTTTTAGACTTCAGTTCTGGAACTCTTTCAACACTATGGTTTTGTGGCTCTTTCTCTCTTGCTTTGTTAGGAAATACTATGTTGTACTTCATTATTTTTGCTGGAATCCTTTGTAATGCTCTGGTGACCAGAGGAGGTTGCTGAAAACATTTCTCTAGTAAAATTTATAGTCCAAAATTAACTGAGCCCTTCAAAAAGCCCTACGTAGCAGCTATTGTTTTCACACTTTAAAGCCTATTTTTCTCTTTTCACCTCTGCTTTGATTATGGGTAAAATAGCAGTTTAGTGAACAATGTGACTCCTGCAGTAATTCATAAGCATTTGTTAAAAGAAATAAAGCAATAAAACATTGTGAATGTTTTTCATTGTGAATATTTAGTATTTAGTATACAATTGCATTTTTAGAATCATGACCATAAAGAAAGGGTTTCCCTTATGTTCTATGACTTTTAGTGCCATTTTTCATTTGGCACAAGTGCAGCATTGAGCTCCTTTTTTCCCTCCCCTTTTTGAACAAAAGAAAATTATTTATTCCAGAGTTAGTAATGGAAATGGGAGGGGTAGTTTCCTCTTTTAGGCAAAGTATAACATTTCCTGATGGAAGGTCAGTTTAGATTTGAAATTATATTGGCTTGAGCTTTTGCATAGCCTAGATTTGAACTGTTTGAGTGCAGTCTTAAATTACTCAATCAGTTAAATGTTTTCTGTTGTTGGAATGACCTAAGTACGTAAGTACTGCAGGCTGCCTGTGTTTCAGACATCCTGTGCTGAATTTTCCAAACTATAAGTATGGCTGTGGAAATCAGACACATTCTTTCCAGGAAGGAGTAATTTTCTTTCTTCCCAAGTTTACATCAGTGATTTCTGTCATCTTCCTTTTTAGGATTTTATCTACTTCCGATAAAAAAATACAGGTTTGATTAAGTCTCTACCAAGCAGGTAAGAAAAAAAGCAGTTTTTCCTGATGATAAAGCAATGAGTCAAGCAGGATGTAATTTTAAAGGTTTTTTCATCTTGCATTCACACATCTTCGAAGTTTGTGCTGTTCTGTGGCCTATGTTGGTTGAATTCAGTTCGTCCTTGAAAAGCCATGTAGACAACTGCTGCTACTGCTTTACTAGTTAGGATGAGCCCTAACTTCAGACAGTAAAGTGAAGCAGATATATCCCATATAACATAAGAAAAGAACATGTGGTAGCAGTAATAAAGAATGTGGATAGGGCGGGGATGTGGTTGAACTGGCAGAGGGGAATTAAAAAAAAAGAAAAAGTTGTCAGACTGGGTTTGTCTTCCTTCTCCCCTGAAATTCTCAGGTAATTTCAATTCTGTTACTTTCTTTTGGTGGAGATAGGCAATTCATGGTTGAAGATAAACCTTAACTGTTGACATACAATACCTAAAACTTCTGCTCTTAGCAATAAGGCTGTAAATAGTAACTTTAAAAAACAATCATATTTTATCTGTTTGACAGGCAAGGCATCTTCTGAGTTGTTTAAAATAACTGATAGTCTCTGGATATTTACCTTTCTGAATGCAGGAGCAGCCTATTTCTTGTATGGCTTTAGGGATATTTCAATGAGAGGTTTAGTCTGCTTAGTTTTGTTGCTCTTACTCATTTACAGTTACTTTCTCATTTGTGATATTTTACTTGTGCTGTAGCAAGCAATAATAGTTTCTCCCTACAAATGTGGTTAAAATCCAAAGTTGTAGTAAAAGCTAAAATGGTATCACCTAGGGAGATGGATACCTCGGGCTGCGGGAGGAATCTCTGCTGCTTGGTTCTTGCAGGAAAGATGTCAGTATCTCCCCACCTCAGCAGGAGTGAATTCGTCCTTGAAAGCTGGTAGCAAATACCTTTTCACTGATCCTATGAAGACTGGTCGTAAGCAGTCCTTGTTTGTGAGCACTCTCAGTGTATTCTGAGGGTGCAGCTCCTTGCAGACTGTTTGTACATCCTCCCGTCTCGAGTGTTTCCCTTTGCAATAAACACGGGCTTGTGAAGTTTGCCAGGAGAGTGAAGGTTTGTTTATCAGAATTTAAATGTCGATTAGTAATCTCTCTTAACCTCTTGTTTCTGGCCTTCATTATGGATAAATGTCAACCTGAGTGTGTTGCTGGCCTACATTTATATTCTACTGAAATTTACCTATAAACATTTCAGTGTACATTAGCTAGATGATCTGGACAGCATGGTGTGTTAAAAGCTCACACGTCTAGCAACTTTCTTGAGTATTACACTTATTACCCCTTTTTTCCCGTGCCTTAATTTTAAATTTATTTCCAGTTTTTATTCAGTGTCAGAGTAGTTTTGATGACTGTGATTTCACAGTTTTGCTGAAGCAAGCTGCTGTATGGCAGTTCCAGGCAGTTCCTTTCACCTCAGGTAGCCCATTAAGTCTTCCTGCAAAGTTTGAGGATTACAATATTCCTTGCATTGTGAATCACAAAATAGTAATTTGCCCGCATTCTACGAAGGTTATGATTTCTTCGCGTTCTTGTTTTTGTAAATTGCTATCACGTGATCTCTGTGGGTTATATTATTAGAAGCAATGTCATGTATATAGATAAATCTCCTATCTGCTGGTTTCTCATAACAAACTGTTCTTAGCTATCCATCAGCTTTGGGGTTTCCAGGCTCATATTGAGATTTTTTGTTTTGTTTTCTGGTGCTCTCAGAATATGTGGTACTGAGAAAGGAGTTGTTAAACTTGTAGCATAGAGGAGCATAGTTTGTTTCAAACTGATGTCCTTTGAAAACAAAACAACATGGCAAAACCGGGAAACAAAACCAAAACCAAGAACAAACAACAAACCAACAAAAAGGCTTGATTTGTATACCTGAGAGAGGCTGACCTGCAGCCATGGATTGCTAGTCTTGTGACTTACAAGACTATCAGCATTCACAGTTTCAGTAATTCTTGGCACTGTGTTTAGCCTTTAACTGAAGAGACTTGTCTGCTTCATCTCTACTTCTGCTTTGTGAGCCGTAAGTGTCATTTTCCACATCCTAGATCACAGTTTGAGCATCACTGTGCTAGAGGAAAGCTCTGTTACGGCTGTCTGGAAAGCACCATTCTAAACGTACCTCTTTTTAAGACCAAGATTTTGCTCCTTTCTCTTTGTCTGCAAAGCCTAATGCTACAAACACCTAAAATGGGCATGACTATATCTGTATTAAATGAGTTGAAGTGCAGACAACTTTCAGGTTTTGCAGAGACGTGATCTGAGGCTGTGAGCAGTGCTGATGAGAAAGCCATTCTGTAGTTTGTATGGTGTTCCTGTGGGGTAGGTTGCAAGTTGTTTAACCATGGGGATAGTAGTGAAACCTTGAGGGACCCTTGAGGCTGTGCTCATTTTGCGCTTGTTTTGTTCCGGACAGCTGCTGCATTCTGCATCTGTCTTAAACCAGTCCAGATCTGATATAGCTGTTGGGTACCAGAAGGCATTTCCCTGTGTTATTTACTGTTTGGACAGCCTTTTCTTCTTTTCAGGGAAGAGTAGTCTGGATGGATGTATCCACAGTCATCCGTGTTTGAGCTGCAGTGATAAGTGGCTGCTTTTGAGCAGTGGAGATAGGATCAAACTTGGCTTGGGGGGTTAGCGAAGACCTTTGTCTAACAGGCGTAATTAGTTGACCAGTTGTCAGACTTGAAGGTTTGGGTTGGTAGGTCTGGAAGATTGGTGTTTTTAAATGCAACTGTTGAACTCGTAGTGTTGGGACAAATAAATCTTGTTGATCAAGTCACTATGGCTGCCTCTATTGCAGTGTGCATGTTCTTGGAAGTGTGCCAGTGTTAGTGAACCTTCAAGTTGTCAGTGTCCTGTGTGCGTGGACTTAATGCTACTCCTCCCCCTGTCTTCCGAACGTGCTGAAATACCAAATCCTGACTATTATCTTTATGAAGGGGAGTTGTGGAATCCGGGTGGTTAGTTGTGACACATCCTCTGTTAGTGTTTGGGTGCAGGGGCAATGCTAATTTTATTTTAGGAGGCAGTGATCTCAAAATGTAAGTTTGTCTATACCCTATGCATTGATCAGAAATAGTAAACATCTTATGTACTGCTCTTAATTTCTTTTCCTACTCCTTAATGTCTTTCTATTGGCATGTTTAAGATACGATGGGTAAATATCTTTCATTTTAAATAAACGTTTTCTCTGGTTTATGACGAAGCTGTTAAAATTAGCTTCAGGCTAAGTGTGGCATGCAAAGTTTTGACTTCATAATAATTTCAAAGTTGATCTGTTTTGTGTTGTTAAACTGTTTTTGGAGTGTTCCAAAGTTCAGACAGAACTGAATGTAGGATGCTACTTTACCATTGCAAAGGAAAACCACTTCTAAAAAGACTAAATTTGAATGAGGTAAACATGGTTTAGACTTTTGCTTGTCTTGGGAAAAAAAAATGCAACCACTGATGCAAGTATGAAAAAATAGCTAGTGGGCATAGTTGGAAACTACTTTCCAGAAGCATTTCTGCCTGTTGTTGTTAGGTAGGCAAGATGAAACAGAGGTGTTTACACTTTACACAGGGACTGTGTTTGCCAAGTAATATAGTAGTCTGAATAAATGCAAGCTGGTAGGCCTGCAAGTTATTTTAAAGATTGCTGGATACAGAGAGTACAATTCTGATAACCAATGGAAAGTTATATGTGGGGGAGGTACCTGCATAGGTCTTGCATGCTCAATTACCCAGCTCCTAGAACAAGCTCTTCAATTTTTTTCTCAGTAAGTAACTTAATCTGCTGGCCTCTTCTGTGAAAGTAAAACAGCTCCTGTGTGTTCCTGACTATCAAGCAGTATGTATACATGGGAAAAGAGTCAGTGGATCAGTGTTAAGGAGAACATTCATTTCCAAATACAGCTGGTAGTATACTTCTTGATTTTAGGAGAATGTGTGCATAGTGGATGAGGCATGGACAATATTCTCAAAAGGCACATGACAGAAGGCACCATTTTTTAAGCTTTGGGGTATTACTGTAATCCAGTTCTGGCATTTTTATATTTTCTCTAAAGGATAAGCAGTACCCAGTGGTGATCTGTGGGTGTATTTCAATCAAATCCTTCAATTGCAAGTGTAAACTTAGAGTAATTTTTTGGTTTGGTTTGGTTTTTTTTAGCCACNTACATGGCTACTTCTGATCTTGTTCATTTTGGTCTGTGTGTTTTCAAAATGCCTCTTTGGACTTGGGCACATTGAGGATGACACTTTTTAACACTGACATTAGAGATGAATTAAGCTCATGAGATGTCATTAATGATGCTTATATGGTGCAGTAACTTTGCTGCTTATCGTGTCTATCACTGTCTATAGTGAAACTCACTATTTCAAAATTTGCTTCTGACTTGAGTAACTAAAAACCTATCTGCTGCTGCTTCTCCACATGCCACTGTTTTATCTACTCCTTAGTGTATTATAGTTTGAACTTGCTTTTGTGTTACTCTAATGTGTTAATTTTTTTTTTGTTATGACAAGCATATATGCTTGTGCTGGCAAATACTACATTGTAATAGTGTGAATTTTCAATTATCAGGTGGCTTTAAAGTCCCAGAATGTTTTTAGTCAATGGATTGGACCCTGTCTAGCAGATTTTGGCAAAAGTTGCTTTGTAAAATTCACAGACTTTTAAATGCTTTCTTCCTGATGGCATTTTGGCACAGTCCCCTTCTGAAAGTATTTTATTGACTGTTAAATAACATTTGAGGTGTGTTTGAAGTGAGTCTCCAACAGAAGCAAAGTAATTTTGTAAAAGAGCCTCATTTTATACATGGTCTTAATGCTTCAGCTGCTTTTCTAACCACACTTTTGCAGAGTGCAAAGCCGCTCTGCATTGAACATGTCAGCCAAGCTTGAATTACTGATCGCATGCTGGTTTGAAAACAGTAAAACATTTCAAACTGCGCCGCTGAAGGAAAAGGTGAAACATGCCTGTTCTATAAATAGGTTCTGTCGTGAACACACACTTTTCTGCCTGCAATTCTTTTGTTTTCTTTAGCTAATAATGAATGAGCTCTTAAACTAAAAAGTGAAACTTCAGTGTTCTTGGAGTTGTTTGGAATGGATAAATATTTCTAGCAAAGGTTCTGTAACTTCGGATAAAAGAGTAATTTTCCCTTTGAAAGGAAGTACTTGTTTAGGGTGAGGCCTTGCAGGTTTTAATTGAAGAGACTTTTTCTGCTCCTTTGGACCTGTTAGCGAAATGTCATTTTCTTTGAGTCCCCACGTAGGTGATTCCAATTGTCTTTTTCCAGGAGCATGTAACGTCTTGCTTCTTGACAGGCTATAAATTACTGCTGATGAACACTTTCTAGCAAATCACTGTGCATCAACTTTTTACTTGCTACAAACTTTTCATACTTTAGTTGGAGAATATTAGATTTTTAGGTTAACAAAACATTAAAGCTATGTCTTCAGGAGGGGAATAGCTCTCCCTGTTCAGTACTCTGCCGAGTTGAGGTTCAATGGTGAAGGTGTCATTTGATTTCTGGTGGGTTAAATTATAACAGCCCTACCAGTGCTTCTGAGCTGAAATTTCCTGAATTGTTTTTTCTGATATGGTTAAAACTTTTTAACGGTCATATTTACTAACAACAATTTCTTTCTTTAAAAACGCAAACAGAAAAAGAGGAGGAAAACAGTGTTTCATAATTAGGAGGCATGTCCTGGTGGGATAGTTAATACAGAGCTTCTGCGTCTTTGGCCTGAAAGAGCAGAAGGTGTTTTTGTTTAAACTCTGCGTAAGTTAAGGAGGGTAGGTTAGGTTTGGTGACTGTATTAGTGCTGTCATCGTTTAGACCAGTATGTGTGTTTCTACATGTTTCTAAATTTTGGTGCTTGTGATTTATTAATAGAAACCCCTCAGTGGAGAGGGAGCCATGACCTGTGTTTATATCTGAGCAGTGTAGGGATTTAAGGGCAGGCCTGCTCTTAACTCTTGAGTATTTCTGGAGACTTTCATATTTCCAGGAGGAATTTAACTTTTTTGAATGCTTGAACAATGTACTGGCAAATCGAAAGTGGTAATATTGTTAGACTAGCTGGGTGGTCTGTTTGATTATTATTTTGCATCAGTTTAATAGAAAACCTTTCATTTGGCGTTTTTCTGCTGTAATTAATAGGAGTTCAGATACTTAGAAGGAGTAGGAAAGGGTAGGATCAGGCTCTGTGTTCAAATGTTAGACTTTTCTTTAGCTCATGGATTGTAGATGGGTTTTTTACGTATGCTTCACAGGAAAGTGGAATTAAAAAAATAATCTCCCATGCAGTTTCTTTGGGACCACCAATCCAACTTTCACTTACTGCGAATGAACCAGAAATAAACAGAGCTGGTTAAATTTTAACAAAGCCTTTCTTTTTGAGAGAAGGCATTTAAAGGAACATGCTGTGACTACTTAAAAACAAAAGGGAAAGACAGAGGAAGGAGCTCGTGATGTGAGGGGCACTTCTATTCCTTTTCTCTCAGCAAGAGGTGAGTGGGGAGCAAGAATACTGCTTGTGCCTGGGCTTGTTCATCCACTCCCTTTTCTCTCTGTGCACTTTACACTGACTGCCTCTTCAGCCTTGGCTCGTAACTGCCTGGGAAACATCCCCTTGCAAAGTCAAAGTCAGTGTGTGCATATGACCTTCTTCAGGATAGAATATCAGAGTGCTGCAGTAATGCTGACTGCATAACCTGCTCTGAAACGCACAGCATAAACAAATGGAAAAAAAAGATGAAGAGCTTTTTAAAAAATATTTAGGATACAGTATTTTGGATGAGAGCTATGTATATATTGCTCCCCCCCCTCCCCCCAATCTTCATGTGATAATGCTTCCTGCAGTACGCTTTTTTTTTCCTAGAATATTAGATCGTTTTTTGACACTGGGGGAGCGTGAGTTTATATTGTTTCCGTTGTAAGTACTCGTTGTATAGCACCTTACTTGTATCCATCTCAGATTTTATATATACTCTCCAAATTTAATGCTGGTACAGCATATGAAATTCAGTTTCATTGCCCTGCATCTGAGTCTCTGACTTAATGCTTGAGCTGAAATCAATATCATGCTTATGTAAAATTGAAAGAAACCCCCTTATTCTGCTATTCAGTGATAAAGCATTGAGAGCCAAACCTGGGCCTTCATGCTGGGCAGACAGGTGGGGTTCCTCTGAATCTTCAGCATTTGAGATCTTGGCTGTGTTGACGCATGGCATATTTGCTGAAGGAAGCATCTTGCTTAGGGTTTCCGTGCCTCCTTACAGTACACACAAACCTAGCTCTTCTGCCTTGTGCTTATTGTGCTGATTGAAAAACAGGACCATAATGCAGACATCTGGAACAGTGCATAGGTGTCTCATTCAGTGCTATAAATCTGACATCCTGTGTAGTGGTAACTACAGCAGTTTCCATGTCCAAAATGCTGCACAAACATAGCTGTTCTATTGGATCACTTAGGTGAAGGTGAGCTTTAGCATGAGCTCAGTGCTGGGAGAGGCGAAAGCAAAGAGGATATGTGAGTTGTCAGTGAGTCAGTTGAGACTAGGACCTGAGTTCATGCCACTAGAGTGCACTACTTCCTTCTCACTTACTGAGAGAATGCTTAAATTTGCCGGTAGGTGCTGCAGGCTCCCTGGCGGGGGGTTTGGAAAATTTCTGCCAATTTACTGAGTAGTTTCATGTTGGTCTTTATGGGATGCTGCTCTGCAGCTGTCATTTACCAAATAAATATTTCTCAGACTTCTATGAATGTTGTGATGGAATGGCAGAGGGCTTGTAAACTAATTTTTTACTCCCCTTTGATTTTATTGGAGATGAAAGAGGTATGTATGGAAGAAAGGATTAATCGTATTTTTAATAAAAGCTAGTTCTTTGAGATATATCATTTTTCAGAAATAGCCACAGACTTTACTAACAAAACTTTCTTGATAATGAGAGATAATATTTTATGTACGTCATTAAGTTCTCTTTTTCCCCGCACAGGTTTCCACTTGAGTGGCACAGTAACAGAGCCTGCAATGCAATCGGAGCCAGAAACTGTTTGCAATGTAGCTATCAGCTTTGATCGTTGCAAGATTACCTCAGTGACCTGTAGCTGTGGAAACAAGGACATATTTTACTGTGCTCACGTTGTGGCACTCTCTTTATACCGGATCCGCAAGCCAGATCAGGTCAAACTGCATCTTCCCATTTCAGAGACACTCTTTCAAATGAACAGAGACCAACTACAAAAATTTGTGCAGTATTTGATCACAGTACACCACACAGAAGTTTTGCCAACTGCTCAAAAATTAGCAGATGAAATTCTTTCTCAGAATTCAGAAATCAATCAAGTCCATGGTGAGTTTGACACTTGTTCTTCCTTTTGCTTCATTTCCTCATAGGTTTTGAGCTTTTTTGTGCATTCAGAAGTGTGACCTGCTTAGTTGTCTTCCGAGCTGAATTATTCTGTGATGCAATGGTGTTTACTAAAGCGGATTCTGCTATTGAACCTTTGTTTTAACATGTTTAGAAAATGGTACTCTTTGGAATAGGGAAAAGAATTCATAAGCAATGAGCTTGATGTCTCCAGCACTGTTAATAAGTGACCTGCTTTGCTTCATGCTTGTATTTTCCAGCTAGTGAAAACTGAGTAGTGGTGTCCTTTATATAGCCATATTGCTTAAAAGAACTCATTTGGTAGCTTATCAGTGGTGTCTTCTTGTTATTTTGTTGTTTGTAATAGTTTTCTGATATTTTGATTGTGGAATTTAGTTTTAATGGCAAAGCGTAATAGCAAGTAGGTGTTACTGTTTTTTCATTCATTAAATATACTTCTGTTAACCTTTGGGATTTGGTTTCTGTATGAAGTCAGGAGAAACATAAAAACTGTATTTCAATGCTTTTTTCCTGTTAGTGCTGCAGCAGTTACAGCATAGCAAAGATATTGAGCTTTCCTGCTTTCTCAGCTGCACATGATTTTAATGGCTGTTTTTTGCTGTGAACAACTTGAGTTTGTTAAAGAGTGCTGGGTCTGACTTGAGGCTTCTGACATGGTGTTTTTATGGACCCTGCTGAACTGAGAGCAGGTAGTTTTGTGTTTGAGGTGACCCAGCTAGTTTATTAGAGTCTTGTGTTCCTGTAAAGTCACTTGATTGAAATGTCCTCTCAGGTCACCAGAGCTGTAAGTATAAGGGCAACTTAGGGGGGAAGAATAAGTTACCTAATACCTAAAAATACCTTTTTTTTTTTTTTTTTTTTCATTGACAAGAACAGGTCTTGTGTTAAATATTTGAGGCATGACCATTATTCAAAGAACTTGCAATACAAACAGAACCAAGATGCTTAATATTAAGATAAAGAAAACCATGTGTGTGTTAGTTACAGTGTAGGCAGAAAAAACCAAGTCTTTTCAAAAACAGGACCCCTCTGCAGCTTAAACGCCTTCCTCAGGCTGCTGTGACCCTGACAGGCCCAGAGGTGATTCTGCAAGGAAGTGAATTTCAGGAACAGTGGTCTTTTTTGGCTTTGGGGGCTATGGGGATGTGGCCAGAGGCAAGGCAGTTGCTGTAGTTCTTGAATGTAATGGTGACAGTGGAAAGGAAGTGAAGCAAAAGGAGAGGCAGGACATTAAGCGATAGAGGAAGATGCTCTGATGTTATGGGCTGAAGGCATGTATCATATGAGAGTTGTTAACAAGAGCATTAATGAGCTAATCGGTAAGGAAGAATTAGGATAAGAGAGATGTACAGAAGATTCAAACAGTCAAGGGTGATTAGAAGATGGAAAGGCAGGGGTGGGCCAAAAAGGACAGGTGATATAAATGTCTGTATTAGCTATACTATGGCTAATGTAAGAGAAATGACAAGCTGTTACAGACTTGATAAATGTGAAGTCTGTAATTAAATTAATCATAGGCATGTTAGTCTTTGTCAGCTATTTTCTTATTGTCAGAATGTCTCATTGCTCATTATTGTATGAAGCATTTTTGGAGAACGATTTGAGATTTGTGTCACTGAAAATAGCAAAAAGTTCTTTATTTCCTGTTCTAAGTTCATGATCAGTTATGACATTTCACAGTGAATTTGAGTAGGTTAGTTTAAAATTACCCATAAAACTGAAATGTTTCTTTCATATGATGCTGTCTTCCTAGTGAGATTGCAGTATGTCTTTATTGACTGTCACTGTTTTCAACTAAAATGCCAAAGTAGAAAATACAGGCAGCATAAGAAAATGAACTGCTATTACCAAAGGAAGCTGGGTTATAGAAGACTTTATATAATTTTCTTCTTTTCCTCTCAGACTCACATAAAACCATGATCTGAATTTCTTTTCGTGTTCACAATACTAAAAAAGTACATAGTGTTTTTTTAAGGAAAAAGTGAGTTCTTCTGCTTACATAGCGAGGAAGTGTTCTTCTGGGATTCATACCATCATTCTGTTCTTTTGATCTTTAATAAAATTCCTTAGATTAAAAATAATAAAGTTGACCAAAAAACCCTATGAAAAATAACCAAAAGAAATATTTCTCATTTTAATATCATAGGGTGATGAATGTCAGATCACCATTTACTCTGTCATATCTGCTGTGCTGCAGATCTTGAGTTTGAAGTGCAAAACTGTCTTCTAGACCGGTCTTGCTTTGGACAGTTTGACCTCATTGAACTGTTGTTTGAAAAGAAATTATATTAAATTCCACTTGAAGGCACAGGTAAGTGAGAAGAAAAACTTGGAGAAACTTACTTATTGAAAGTAGAGGAGACCTGGCACAGAAATACCTGGAAGAGCTTTGATTAAGGGAAATTTTGAATCTGGAGTTGGATGAGGAAATTCTTCTCACTGTTGCCTAGAAGTGGTTTGAGTTCAGTGTTGTTCTATATAAGACTTTGATTTTTTTTTTTTTCCTGTGGCCACTGTACTAGTTCTAATTTTCATATATTTTCAATTATATGCAAAAGAACTCGGCTCTTGAATAGTATTTATTTGTGTGTTTGAATGGTCTGAGACTTGAAGAGCTTTGACCGCAGTTATCTTGTTGTCTTATGAACTGGCTCATAGGAGAGATGATTAGATGGAATGAATGCACTGCTTTCCCTTAACAAAAGGCTTATTGGGTAATTGTTCATTTACTCAAAACTCCGTGTTATGCAGAATTCAATGACTGTCTTTGGCTACCTTTCAGGAGGTTACTGGGGGAATTAGCGAAGTGACTTATACTGACACAGGTTTATAATAACCAATCCCTTTGAGTTTCTTGGTGGACACAAATGATGCAGTGTCTCTTCTTGCTTCATGACTGAGCCTCACTGCAGGAAGAAATAGGAGGATGTTGTTAGAAGCACAGGAATGTGTTGGTTAGTCACTAACTTCTTCAGGAGAGACAAGTGATTTACTGGGAATCTTTTTCTGTATTTGCCATGCTATTTTCAATTGGTGGTGATTACAAGACCGGTCTCCTCTGTTAATTTTTGTACCGTTGTGCAGAGAAAACCGTCAGGTGTGTAGGTTAGGAAGAGACCAGTCACGATGACAACAGGTTGTCAGCTGGATTTTTCATCTTAGATCTGCCTTTTCATAGGTATGAAACTCTCACTTCAGTAAATTGTTTGGAAGGCCAAACTGTGTTCATGAGAATTTGCATAGAAGTAGCAAAGTAGCTGCAGGATGGGTGGAGGGAGAGAGGGAAGGTCTGTTTTCATATTAATCTCATATTAGCATTGTTTTTTTATTATGTGCATAGTGAAAAAGGACCTGCTGGTTTTGGTATGAGGACAGCCTGGCAAGCCCTTTTAACTTTTAAGGTGTACTGTTTCTTTTCCTGCGTGTTTACTGCTGCTGTTGCAATCTCTGCTCTGGGAGGAATTATATGGATTTCTCTAGACTATCTGCCATTCTCTGATTCTCCAACTCGCAGTAAGAGTCACTTTCCAGTACAGACCCACATACAGATGAACTCAATTTTAAGAGGGAGGATCTGGGAGAAAGCAGCTGAAGTACATTCATCTTCTGAGAAGGAGACACACCTTGTTTCTCTACTTTTTTCTGCATTTGTCCAGGCAAATGTGGATACATTCTCAATAAACATTAATTTGTGATCTGTATTAGCAGTGCTGGAGGAGGCATTCAAGAAGGAAACGTCTATAAGAAAAAGCTTTCAAAGAAAATTTCAGAGTATCTAATATTGTTCCTATAACTACTAAGTTCAAAAGGGCATCCTGGAGGTACATGTTAATATGTGTTTAGATGTACTTAATGTATTTAACTGAAATGAAGGGGGTTTTAGTGGGAAATTTTAGGGTAGGGTAGGGCTGCACACCTGAATACAGTGTATTGCTGATCTGCTGGTGGAGGTAATGTGTAATGTTAAAGAAGATAAATTATTTTTAAAATGATGGAACCTTTCACATGGCCCTGCCTAAACTGCAAAATTGATGGAGAGTCTAGTTGCAAAAGAAGAATGTTGAAGATGGCAGGTGAATTTCCTTTCAAGAAGAATGAAAATGAAGTGCTTCAGTGCTTAGTATGAGAATTGTTCGGTGAGCCAGATCTGGGAAGGAAGTAAAAGTAAGAGTAGCCAAAACTAGAGAAATTGAAGAAACCCAAATAAAAGTAAATAAGTAGTAGAATGAAAAAAAAAAAAAAAAAAGGGCTGGTAGCTGCAAAGTAACATGAAAAAATAATTTATGAAACTCATATATTTAGGAAAGGTTTTTTCAGATACACAAAACATAAATATGGTGAGATTTTGTTAAAAGACATGGAAGATAAAAATTAATTAAAATAAGGTATGCTTACCTATACTGATAAAGTTCTTTTATCTGCCATGCGCAAATACATTTTGAAACTTAATTTTTGAAACTTACAATGTTTGTGAGATACGGATTTAATCAGGAGAAGTTAGATATTGTCAGTAGATAATTTAGTGCATTTTGCTGTAGGTACAGAGGGAACCCAGTATTTTTTGAAGTTAAAAACCTTGTTGGGATTTTATTAACTTTCCTCAGCAACTTAGCATAGCTTGTCCTGTCTTCACATTTTGTGTTATCACTGACAGCTTCATAGCAGTTGCTGTTTTCCTTTGATGCTGTGAGCTGCTGAACAGGTGTTACAGTTCACCCAAGAGCCCTGAAGTTAAGTGACTTATGTCTAACCTTGGAATCATT
Source organism: Falcunculus frontatus (assembly GCA_013398115.1). Taxonomy (NCBI): domain Eukaryota; kingdom Metazoa; phylum Chordata; class Aves; order Passeriformes; genus Falcunculus; species Falcunculus frontatus. Next base: position 1,058,899 of record VZRV01009348.1, read on the forward strand.
TGGGGAATTAAAGGCATAATAATATTTTTGAATCCTTACTTTAATTATCTTTGGTTTTAATTATATTTAATTTTAGAATAATTCTGAGCATACTAAGTTTATAAAATCAATCAGTATTCTGTTGTGAATCAGCATACAGCAGTATTGGTTTCTAGCTGGGTTTCTTTCCTTCGCTCTTCACGTAGTACTCAGTCTTGCTTTTTATTTGTAATAATTTTTCTGTTTCTTCTCCTTAATGCTGCCCTGGGATGACATTTAATAAAATGTAACTGATCTACAGTTCATTTGTATACTTAAATTAATGACATTTTATTAAAAAGTTAAAAAAAAAAATCCGTGTGGATGACTACAAGTGAATGATTTGGCATGGTTTTCTTTGAAGTCACCTCTTGCGATACTTCAGAAATAAGGATTGGGGAAGAAGTTTGTCAATGTTTTATCCAAATCTCCCCATTGATTTGTACCTAAGTAGCTGGTGGTATAAGAACTTCTTAGTCCCTTTTAAGTCAGTGCTCCTTGCTTGTCTATTTTGTGAGGTTAAGTTCTCCATGTACAGCACCAGTTCTTGAATGTGGTTGCTCATTGTGAAAGCAGTTGCTTTTGAATTGCTGTGTAAATGAACAAATTGTTTATTTTTTTAAGTGCTTCTGTTTCTTAGAACTTGGGAGCTGATTATATTTAATATGCAACGTGCTATGACCCTAAATATAAAGGCTGCTACCCTGTTTTCAAGTATTATTTGAGTGTTCAGTGTCACAGTTGTGCACAATTTTCCTGCTTTGATTGCTAAGACTGAAATTTAGTAATTACAGTAAAAGAGCATGAGTAAGTATATATGGCTGTATATATATATACTGGTTATAAATACTTTATGTATTGTATTTAACTGTATGTACATGACGTAAAGCATATTTCAAAGACCACTCATGACAGACGTTTAAAAAAAGCTAGAGGCTGGAGAGAAGGAGGTTAGTATGTTAGTTTAGTGTCTATAAACTGACACAGTTTAATTACAGGTTTTAATATTAGTATAATTATACAGTACTTTTCACTTTCATAGTTAAAATGTGAACTCACTTATCCCCATGACTTCTCTCTAAAGCACATAAGTAACACTTACCTGCAGGTTACAGGCAGGAAACAGGATTTAGCCTTGGTACCAAGCTGCCCTGCATAGTTTTAAGTTCAGGGCTGCCCATGTTCTTCTCTGCAGCTAAACTGTCCCTCTGCCAAAGCCTTGCAATGCCTGTTCAGGGCTGTGCCTCACCCTGAGCAAAGCTACTGCCTTTGGATTGAACCTTCGCCTCTGCCTGTTCAATGTTAAGCCTGAGCCATCCTGACAGCTTCTGCTAGGGCTTCTCATAGCCCCCACGGCATCTTCCTCCTCTTGTTCCTTCAGAAAGTTCCTTACCTGTTCACCCAGTCCTGTGTTTTCAGAAGAGAAGTGGCAGTGTAGAAATTCCATCCATGATCTGTTTGAGTGGGAGAGGAAATAGGCTAGATCAATCACCTGACTTCAGGTGAACCTAGTGAACTTGAAAAGTGCCTCCTTGAGAAACATAGAAGATGGTCATGTCTTGAGCCCAAAACAAGAATCTGAGGCTTCTCCAGCAGCATCACTAGAATGCCTGGCTGCTGCCTTGGTGGGAAGGTGGCTGGACTTGTGCCTGATCAGAGTGTCCCCATGCCTTGTTAGTCCATGGCTGTTGCTGAAGACTGCCAACAGGGTTGAAAGATGAGTGAATTGCAACTGTAGCTGGTGCTAGTTATATGTACAATGAAATTTCTTTAGAATTAAAAATTTTAATTATAATGTAGCCTATATAAGATCTTGAAAGAAAAAATCATTCAGAGTCAATGTATCTGTACTGTGCTGAAGAGCATTGTAGAGCTCAGACCATTGTCTTGGCATCTTCAGCTTTTACAGTCTTCTGGCCTAACAGCTTGCAAGTGACACTAGTGTGAGTATAGTGATACTGAGCTCCTGGGTAAGATATATTTGGGATTGTACTGGCAGAAGTAGCTTTGGTGGGGGCAATGCTGGTGGCCCTGGGTAGCAGGCACACTTGTTCTTGTAAAGGAACCCTGTTTAGAATCTTTGTGAAAGTCTGTTAAAGAGTCTGTGGTAGCTGTATTGCTTTTCTAACCTTGTAACACAAAATGACAGGTGAGCTTTTGATGAAATGTAAACAGTTGCAGAAGGAATTTTTTTTTCACCCGCTAAATAGGGAAGCTTAGCTGAGGAATACTGGGCTATTTTTAATTCAGTTTGAAAGTAATCATACCGAGATTATTTAAAGATAAATCTCCATTGACGTAAGGAACAAGTATGAGTGTATTTTGTATACTGTTGCTTTTATATAGTTCCTCTTTACCCTCTTTGTGTTTTAGAGCAATGAAATATTTAAACTGCTTGCAAGGTGATACTGCAAACCTGAGTCTGTGCAACACCTGCACTGCTTATTCTTGTGTGGCTTGATTTTCCTTTTAGTCTTGTTCTTTGCAACCAAAGACTTACCAGTATGTGTTTCATGTAGCTGACAGAATTGAAAGCCCTTTTAAACTAATACATTCAAGATGGAAGCATTTGCAGAAGAGCAGGTTTTTCATTCCTTGGTTTTTATGCTGTCTTGGGCTTGATTCCTGTCTTGTGAGACACTGTTGTGGTTCCTGTGGAAGGCAGAAGAGTTCATTCACACCGGCGAAGACACGATTTCTTATTAATTAAATATATATGTGTGTATATATACAGCACTGCAGTGTTCCCAGCTTTAGGCTCTGAAATTGGAGGCAGTTTAGGAAGTTGCTGAGCTGGAACATCTTTTTGTTTACCGTCTCAGCAATTTGTAGATAAGACATCCCTCTGACCCTCTAAATCTTCTGTTTGTGTTTTTATTGAATAAAGAGTTCAGCATTTCCTGTGACCACTTAAAAGCTTCACCTCTGTGGCAGAGCTGCTATTGTGAAAAAAGGCTTGAATCAATAGAATCAATGGGGTTTTTTCGTACACATCTCTAGAGTTGTAGCTATTTTGGTTTTTTCATGTTTTCAGGATATCTATTAAAAAACCCAGCTTTTTAGAATTTTATGTAATTTTCCTTCCCTGGCAGTATTTTTTTTTTCTACAGAGGTAACGTGGATGCAGTTTTCAAACAGAGAGAGATTGTATAATGTGATTCAATTTCTAACATCTTCGCTTTCACAAAACATAACAGAGATAGAGATTATGCAGTTGTGATAAGTCCAGAATAAAAATGTTAAGTCAACTTGAGTCTCAGCCATGCTTAAAATACCGTCACCTGGTATGGTGATGACCCTGCCTTGAGCTGAGTCTCTAGATAAGTACTTTTCATCCTATTCAGTTTGATGACCTTTCAGAATAAGTCCAGTGGAGTTGCAGTGTTCTTCAGAAAAATATAGTTTACTAGATTGTGTAAGAACTTGTTTTAGTTGATTTTGTCATCCTTTAAGAGAGGGAAAGTCACTGGTCTGATGTGCAAAAGCTGAGTTAGACAGTCTGTGACCAAAGCACTGCTGGATGTGAATCTAGTCATTTCAGTTGACACTAAGCTAATTCAAGTAGAGTTGCTCTAAACTGACTTTGTGCAGATGACATTGCCTACGTAAAAGTGCTTCCTTTGAAAGCAGCATGGTCTTAAATATCTGTAGCTCTTACTTATGATGGAAATGCCTTTAGTGCTTTAAGACTTTGGATTTGTTTGGGGATTTTTTTTACTCTTTCTTTAGCTTTGCAGAGCCATCACAGCTCAGAGGCACCAAGGTGATGATTCTCCTCATGTTCATCAATAGCAGCGCTCACTAGCAGTCACTTAAACCTGAGCAAGATTGCTGAAGGTACAGGAATTACACAGGTGTTTTGGGGAGAGTGGTTTTAACATCACAGTTGTAGAATACTATTCAAAGTCTTAATTTTCCTTGTATAATTATTCTGGTATAGCTGCTGAGATGGGAAGAAAGAAAACCCTCACCTTTATTTTAAAGTTATGTTAGAGAAGAGAATATTATGTATTGAAATACCTTTTCATAGGCTATAATTTCTAAGTGCTTAAGGCTACTGAGGAGAAATTTAAGTCTATTTTAAAGACTGTTTAGATTAAAAACAAGGCATCCAAAACAGGAGAAGACACAAATGCAAAAACCTCTGCAGTAGTCCTCTCCCCTGGACTCAAGAACCTCTCTGCTTCATATAGAACATAATGATTTCTTTTCTTGCTGTTTGCAGGTGCTCCTGACCCAACAGCAGGTGCTAGCATAGATGATGAAAATTGCTGGCATTTGGATGAGGAACAAGTCCAAGAACAGGTTAAACTCTTCCTTTCCCAGGGTGGATACCATGGATCAGGGAAGCAGCTCAATTTGCTTTTTGCAAAGGTGTGTTGACTACTCTGAACCTTTTTTCTCTTCCCTGTTCTCCAAGCCAGTCTGTACTTGTTTGCATCTTACTCAAAGTTCTAGATTCTACTGTTCTAAAATAACACAAAGCCTTGGGAACACAATGGCAACTTGATAATGAGTTGTACAGCAGTGGGATAATGAGTTGTACAGCAGTGGACTACGATCTGATGTGTCTTGATCAGTGTAAGGATATGAAGTAACATTTCAGGCATCTACAGCTTTGCTGTTCTCTTCTTCCTTCCCACCCACAAAATGCTGGAAAACCTTGCAGCAGTTTGTATAATGCACCTGTGGATTGCTTGTGGAAAAATTCTCTGAAGAATTGCAATTGGATAATGAAACCAAAATTTTGTTAAAAATTGGGAAGGCAGACTGTTTTCTCTACTTAAAAATTTCCCATCACACATATAAATTGTGTTTCTAACTTAACAGAAGTGGAATATTTAACACTGCAGCATATTGTCTGTACTGCGATTTCTTTGCTTTTTTCAAGTTTGTATTAAAAGACTCATTTCCTAGGTGCGAGAGATGCTAAAAATGAGAGATTCAAATGGAGCTCGCATGTTGACGTTGATAACAGAACAGTTCATGGCTGACCCTCGTCTGTCGCTTTGGAGACAACAAGGAACTACAATGACTGACAAGTATAGGCAGCTCTGGGATGAACTGGGTAAATTCACAGACTCATTTAGGTGTTCATATGTATAATAAAGAAACAATTACATATTTGCAGTTGAGAAAAACTTTTATTGTGGTTCTAGGCTAAGCAGGTTAGAGTTTTCTGCAGTTTTCTTTGTTCAATTAAGTTTAGGTGAAATTGAGTATCTGAACTGCAGCATGAGACAGTTGAAGTTGAAGGAGAGGGAACATGGTGTGAAAGAAGTACATTTCCAATAGTTCGTAAGTATTAGAGGATCTAAAAAGAATAAAGCAAAAAGTAGAAATGTAGCTACACAGCTGAGGTGAAATATATAAGCCTCTATCTATGTAAGCCAGTGCTAAGCTGGAAAGGTTAAGGAAGAAACTGATTCATAATTGCAGAAGTCAATTACTGAGCGAGAAAGATGAAATAACAGGGGATTAACAATTAACATTGCTTTACGGGAAAGGTTGCCTGATACATGACTTAGTTGTACAATTAAGAGAATAACACAGGCTGAAATGGAAGGGAATGTTTGAACTGACGAGGTCTGAGGGCACTTGCTGTAACGTGTTCAGGAACTCACAGTTTTGAACTACTACTTCAGAAATTTTGAAAATCTACAAGAATTTCATTACAGAATCATAAAATGGTTTGGGTTGGAAATGACCTTAGAGATCATCTAGTTCCACCTTCTCTGCTGTGGGCAGGGACAGTTTTCACTAGACCAGGTTGCTCAGAGCTTCATTGAACCTGCCCTTGAAACACTTCCAGGGATGGGGCATCCACAGCTTCTCTGGGGAGATGGTTCCAGTGCCTCACTACCCTCACAGTAAAGAATTTTTTTCCTGATACCTAGTCTAAACCTTCCTCCTTTCAGTGTGAAGCCATTCCCCTTTGTCTGATCACTACACGCCTTGTAAACAGTCCCTCTTCAGCCTTCTTGTAGGTCCCCTTTAGGTACTGGAAGGTGCTCTAAGGTCTCCCCAGAGCCTTCTCCTCTTCAGGCTGAGTAACCTGAACTCTCTCAGCCTTTCCTTGTATGGCTGGTGCTCCATTCATCTGATGATCTCTGTGGCCCTTCTCTGGACCTCCTCCACTGGGTCCATGTCCTTCCTGTGCTGGGACCCCAGAGCTGATACAGCACTGCAGGTGGGGTCTCACCAGAGCAGAGCAGAGGGGCAGAATCCCCTCCCAGGCCCTGCTGGCCGCGCTGCTTTGGATGCAGCCCAGGACACGTTTGGCTCTCTGGGCTGTGGGTGCCCATGGCTGGGTCATGTCCAGCCTCTCAGCCACCAGCACCGCCGTGTCCTTTAGAGCAGTCAGGGCTGCTCTAAATCCCTCACAGCCTCAGCCTGCATTGGTACAGGGTGTTATCTGAAGGGAAAATCAGTACAACTTGAATGTGAATGTCAACAGTATTTAAAGATGGAGAGGTGAGAGGAAAGATATAAAGTAACCCCAGGCATTGCTTTCCTAGGTATAAGGTACTGTAACAAACTACTAACTAATAGATATGCAAGTGTGTGGAAGATAGAAAACAACCTGAATTATTTAAAATACAATGGTAAATCTGTTTCTCTGAAAGGTAATTCACTGAGTGCGTGAGTGGAGGGATTAACATGTCTGTCTTAGCATTCCAAACCTTGCTTACAGCTGTCTTGGAGGCTTTCCTAAAGCAAACTGCAGACACACATAGCCTAAATGGAATTGCCTTGTGATTCATGGAACTTGGAGTAGAAACCTGTGTTCTCATTCTGGAAAGACATTTCAAGTCTAGACTTAAAGAAGCCTATTTTGATGTGCTCTGGTCCATATGGCTGCGCCTGACTTATGTGGCAGAAAATATATAAATAAATATTTAATAACAAGCAAAAGTTTACGGACGACGTCCTGTGAGATTATGTAAGCAATACAAAGAAGAGAACAAATATCATAATGCTCTTAAGGTAATTTAAAGGTCCAAAATCAAGCTAAATGAAATCAAATCCAAATAAGAGTAACATGCTTTATTTAGAAAAGAAGTGTCAAATGCAAAACGTAACTTTTGCACTCTCAGAGGTCAAAGATGACCATGATTGAATCACATACTAACTGATGGAATAAGATTGGATATAACCTGTATAGCTAAATTGTGTTCACTCTAAATGAAGCACTAGGCTAGTAAACTGCTAACTATGTAGCTGAGATTACAGACTTCTGTGGTGAAAATCCTTAATACCGTAGAAGACAAAGCTCTGTCAGAGTCTAGAAACATCTACAAGTGTAACAACCATTTCAGTATGCCATTTTTATGATCCTTTGTCTTGTTGGAGAATAACAGTTTTTGCCAACCAAGGCACACGCCTAGCTGGACATACATGGAACAGAATTGTATCCCACCATACTGAAAATTGGAAGGTCTCATGCTTCATTGCTTATGTGGGTTGAGCTGGTAGGTGGTGGGAGAAGCAGAAATGTGTTCTCCATCTGTTACCTGTAGCAGTCTTGCCGCATGCTGTCAATAAACAAAAAAGGTTTTGTAACATTTTTGTAGCAGCATCAGTTTTGTATTAACATCGTTTTCTTGTCTGAAGGTAGAGGAGGTGGAATCTATCTGCCTGCAGCATCAAATAACGAATACTTTTGGATTAATTGAATTTAGTTTACCTTTCTTTAATCGGAATTCCAGATGTCACTCCCAAAAAGCAGCCTCACCACTACCTGAGCTGCTGTATTTGCAGCCTAAGGCAGACCACGTTGTTTCAGTCCTGAGCTGCTCTGACTCCTCTTAAGAGTATCAAAATATGTTCATCATGTACCATGGTTTCAGTTGCAAATACATTTCAGTCGCATCAGGTGGGCAGTAGGCGAAGGGTAGAACTTAACTTGGTTCTTTCATTTCCAGATAGTGTTTATGTTTCTAAACTCTTTATTTCTTCTTCCCACTGATAGGATTCCTTGATTCCTTCCACTGGTGCTTAGCAATTTTCTTCCAAAATGCTGTTAATTGGGTGAATCTCTCCAGAGTCACTTCTACCTGATGTGAAGGCTACAAGCTTCTGCAGTGTTTCTGCTAGGATTTTACTTTGCTTGAGTTTCCCTATTTTCATGTTAAACATTGCTTTTTCCATGTGAAACTTGCATCTCAAAAAAGAAGTGAATGTACAAAAAGTTCAAGTAGATTTTAAGGGAGACCAGAGTTAAAATAGCAGATTGCAGAGGGAAAAGCAGGATGGCCCTGGCAATATATGATCTGTGCTAGTAGAAATAACTCAAGACGCCGAGTTTAAAGGAGTTGTGCTATCATTATGTTGCAAAGTAGTGTTGGCTTGTTATCTTCTAGGATGTCAGAGAACCAAAATATCAATGGAGGGAGTGAGACACAGGCTTCTGCATATTTAATGTTTTGTATTACCTGTTCAGAGTAATCTGGGAGAGGCATATATGTATGTCTTTTAAAAAAAAATCTTTTAGCTATGCTCTTGTTTATTTCACAGGTAGGTAGCAATTTAATGTAGTTAGGGAGAATTTTAGGGCATCTTAAGCCTCCCTTGCTTGCCTTGGTATGCTGTCTGCCAACTGCTAGGCATATGGCCGCTTTGTCAGTTCCATCTTGGCACAGACTTTTAAGCATACTTAAATAACCAGCTTTGCTCCTTGACTGGGTCATTTGAGCCTTTCATTAGAATTTAAGTGATGCTTCCTGCCTGGCACTGGATATTGGCAAGGGTACTGGAAGGACACACTGAACATTGATCAGAGTTCCTGTTGAAGTTTGTGGTAAATTGCTGATTTCGGTAGAAGTCAGATAGGGTTTGAATGTTTGAAGGTGCTGATTTAAAAACAACAACAGCAAAACCGCCCACACCTAAAATAACAATGAAAAGCCCCCTAAAAATAAAACCACCAAAACCTCCATTCAAGACCCCCAAATAAAATACTTTAGGTCTGAATATGAATCTGGCAATCTTTTAGTATGAAGTCCTAATTTCCTATGCAATTTACTATTCAGAAGCATCATGTTAACAAAAAAAGCCTTGCACATAACTACACAGTTGTTTTTTAAAGCCTCTGGATTGGCAATAGGACTATAATAATTCTGCCCAGCAGATTCTCCTGTTGTACATTAAGGAATGGGATGAGCTATATGCTGCTTACGGAATGCCAGAGGTATACTTTTGGAAAGGTTACAGATCAGGGCTCTAAGGCTTGCTCAGATAGTTCCCAAACTAGAAGAATTTAGATGCGATTTCAGTGATGTGCTGGTGATCACTTCCAACTCGCCACAGTAGTATATGAATTGCACTTTGCAGTGTTTAAAGCAGAGATGGAATTCTTCACATTGCTGTTTAAATGGTATCTCGGTACATAAACTTTACGTGCTGATCTTTAGGTTTTTGATGCGTGGTGACCATGGTTGAGGAGTTTGGGATGTCATAATGATTAATTATCTGAAGCCCCTTGGTTTGCCTTTTAATTAAATTGAATTGCATTGGTAAAATGGTTTATGGAAATGGAAATGCACAGTAAGTACCTGCTGATGCCTGTTGAGCTGAGATCTCTGATTGGAAAGGTCAGTTAGCCTTCTTTGTGGTATTGAGAAAAAAAATGGACTGTGTAATCTTAGTAGGTGAGTAAGTCATTAACATTCATCCATGAAAAATTAAGTAAAAGTAGCTTGTTCTCATCAAAAATGAAAAGATTTCCTTAAAAAAAAGGGGAAGAATTGACTCTGTACCCCAGCCCAGGGATCATAATGGCTGTGAGGCTATGCTTTGGAATTAAGGGTTGAGCACTGCCAGATGCCAGACACTGGGAAGAGACTGTTTTGTTGGCAAATGGGATCTGCAAGTTAATTTGTGTTTTCTGCAGGCTTCTGGCTGTGAGATGAAATTGGAAGCCCTTTAGCCACATGGATGATACAGGACCTGAATACAAATGTCACATGTCACTATCGGGGCCCACTGTGAAACAATAGTGTTCCCACTCGAACACCGTGCCATTACAGATCATTTAAATATGGGGATTACATTTAAACTAAAAGCGTCATTTGCTTCTTACTGCAATTTAAAAGTCCTCTTAGCAAAAGCTAAGTGACAAATTAAATGAAAAAAGTGCCCACATTTTTAAAGCTGTAATGCAAAACAACTTTTTATTGCTTCTCATATGCCATGAATGAATCATTATACTTGTCAACCCTAAACCAGGCCATAATTGGAGCAGCTACTGTTATCAAAGTAGGGCTGCTCTTGTGACAGCTTAATAAAGCTGAAACTGTTAAATTAAATCCCAGATGCTTAATCTGATGAAAGCAGTCAAGTCGAAGAATCTAAGACAACTGTCTACTGCTTGATGGAGTGGTGGAGCCCAACACCTTGTCAACACGTAGATTACAGAATCAGATTTTTTTCCTGTAAGCTACCGTTTTCAGTATCTTCATATCCTATCGTTTGTCTTCATGGTGAAGAAACTTCGTGTAATTTGCATGTTTCAAAACAAAAATTTCTAGTAGATTTCCTCCATTTTGATATTTAAGAACTCTTAAAAGGGGAGGAAAGTTGTTGGGTTTTTTTAAGTTTAGTTTCTTGTGAAGTAGAAATATGATGGCAGTGTCATGGGGAAGAGGTCGTGTCCAAAGAGGTCTTTGGCAAGGCAGGGCAGTGAATAGAATTGGTGACTGTATTCTGTTTTTGCATCATGCTGATCTGGGTCTCTCTTGGTCATCTTATTTTATGATGTTGAGGAGAACTTAAATGTTACTCTCTACGTTCAGCTGGGCACCTTCCACATTTTAATGCATAATCCTCTCCTGTCTACCTCAACCGCCTATTGGAGTCTAAAGATCTTAAGTATAGGAACCTCTTACGGTATTGAAATGGGCCTCATTCATGTGATAAAGCTCTTCGCAGTGATGTTCTTAGAATCCTTTCTATTACGTACTGAATATATATTTCTATTATATACTGAATATACTAGTATATTAAATGGGTTATTGCTATAAAAGTATTTCTTGAGTGGAATAACATGACTTTGCTGCAATAGTTCTAAAAGTCTTAGTAGGTTTTCACTAATACTTTGCTCTGTTGTATACCACTTTTTAAGTGTTGGATCAGGCTGATAGTCTGTTTTGGTTTCACGTTTACTGCTATTGTGGCCATTTTCTGGATTAGAATGATATATTTTTGTGTTAAAATTTAAACTAAAATACCACTTTATAGGGTCATGTGATACAGAGAAAGAGTACAATATATTTCCTGGTGGATCATGCCTGAACCTTTATTAGTAACACTTCACTCCTCATCTAAACGCTAATTCTAAATGTTGAGGTTATGAAAGGAATCGTTATAGACTAATTAAGAGGGATTTAATTACCGTTTTGCCATGAGCAAACTAATGATCAGGTGTTAAATAATGTCCTTTTTTAATTTTTATTTTAATTTGGAAACCACTCTGAAGTTTTCTGATAAAAATTTATAGTCACCTCTAGAAAACAGCAAGTTAGATTCTTTTAACCTTAACCTAATGAAGCTGTTTTCCATCTATATTTCTGTCTCAGGCATTCCTTCCCTTTGCAGTTAGAGACAAACTTGTATGAATGGGACATGCCAGCTGTTCTAAACAGATTATCTGTGCTTAGTGCTTAAGTGGAGGGGGAAAAAGGACAAACGTAGCTATGGTTGTTGCCAGTATGCCCCTAGAGAAATTCCTTCTTGGTACCCGCTTTGATGATTACTCCAGGGCTACCATGGAAAAGAATTGATAAAGTTAAGCATTCATTACAGTTTTGGTGCTCTAGTACCATTTTTCTGGAGCTGCATGCTTCATGCAATCCCTTTTTAGGGTCACCCATATAGTAGAGACATTCACTTTTCCCCATATTTTATGGTATTTATAAAACAGTACAGCAAGGCTCTAAATTTCAAATTTGACTGCCAAGTTTATATTTATATTGTCCTTATATTGTTGAATATTCCCACTTATAATTGTGTCATGTATTGCCTTAAAGCTAAAGAAAGTACTCATGCCCTGCACCTGTAGAAAATGAAGTGAACTTCAAATTTCTAAGTATAGATTAGTCAGTTTCACATAGGGTATTTCTGGCCTTGAAATGAAAGCTATAGGAAGCCCTGTGTTTGAAAGGAGGTTGGATGCACCATTTCCCTTGGTCTTTCATTGTGGCACTTCTAGACAGAGTAGTATCTTAACACATATTTGTGTCTTCAACTGTATCATATCCAGTAGGCTGTCTTTGCTTAAGTAGTGGTTACATTAATATTGTTTAGTCTCAGCTGTCATGGTCTTAGGAAACACATGTACCCTCAGTTCATGCACTTAAGGTTACACCTGCTTTTTCACAGAACAAGCTGCTAATTTATGTCAGTGTCTCTGAATGATTTGTGTTGTTGGAGATGCTAAATGAACGGTAGGTCAGAGTTAGCATCATGAGATAGTTTTGCTGGTCTAAGACCTGAGTTACAGATGACAACTTAAATTGCTGTCATGGCCCTACAGTGTCTTGGTTGATGCTGTCACCTTCATTTCCTCAGTGAATGAAGCCAGGCTGCTGTTCTGCAAAGATGGATTTCGTCCACCTTCTCCGAGGACTGTTTCCTTCTTCCTTCATTACTGACATTTACCGTAACAGTATTTGAAATGAGGGGATTTGTAGGGCCAGAGTATGACAGTAAATTTTTTTTTTTAGGTAATTTCACAGAATATTCTGAGTTGAAAGGGACCCAGAAGGATCACTGAATCCATCTCATAAATGAATGGCCCGTATGGGGACCAAACCCACAACCTTGTGTTATTAGCACCCTGCTCTAACCAACTGTGATAATCCTGTGGCATTTGTCAGATTTTAGAAATAATGGTCACAGTAATTGCCTTTTTGTGTGTAAGCATAGCTTGAGGGGTTTATTTTTAATGCCCTACAGAAAGTTGCATTTCCATTCTGTTCAGTTGGATGGAAAATACTTCAGATTTTTTCTAAGTACCCACTTAAAAGCAGTTGTTGTTGTTATTCCTGTGATGTTGAACTGATTTGCTTACGAATGTCCTAAAAAATGTTGTGTATTGAAGCTGGTGCACAAGTCATTGCAGCCCTAACTGTGGAATCATGTCTGCCAAGATTAAGGACAGAGTTTTATTCTAAGCCAAGCTGATACTTCCTGTTATTTTTCCCTTCCTCTCACTCTTTATTTTTCATACTTCAGTAACATTAGGCTGCCATTTAATTTTCCAATGCCACTTCGAGTAAATACTAGAGCTAGAGAGAAGTTATAGATTCATGGGGAGGAATTCTTGAATCTTCACTAATTTCTTTGAGCTTTACCTGTGGGTCAGACATCTAGCCTTGTGCTGTTTTCCATTTTTCTGTCTTGAATGAATACTGGAAAAAACCTCAAAAATTGGAAGTGAGAGGTCCAAGAATTTCAATCTGCGAATTGGGTGTGTCAAAGCAAGACCAAGGAAATCCTTTATAATTTAAGATACCTATTACATAGACTAAAACTTTGATAGGGAAGATAGTTCTTCTAAACCCAAAAAAAGGTAGCTGAAAAATGTAATTGGAGCTGGAGAACTTTAACAAGAAAACTAGAAATAACATTAGAATTTTGAATAGTGGTAGGCAGCCAGTAGACTGTAACCAGGTGCTGTGCTAGATTCTTATATTAGAAGTCATAATCAAAGTATACTCTTTTTGTAAAAACTCAGCAAAAAACTCAGCATTCGTGTTTGGACTGGAAGATAAAAGTGACTCGGGAAACGATAGTGTCGGAAGGAATTCAGACCAGACCATCAGAATGTGTTCCTCTGGTCAGTTACAGTGCATTATTTACATTCTGTGAGCATAGTTGTGGCAATTGTAATTTCCAGTATGCAAGGGAGTGTTTGCACTTGCTCTTTTTTTTTTTTTTTTNTCTTTCTTTCTTTTTTTTTTTTTTTTTTTTGTAAAGGAGAGGTATTTTCATCCCTCTCTTTTATTAATAGCTTGTTTTGTTGGACAAACATCTCATGTTTTGTGTCTTCCTTAAAAAATTAACTGTGAGGGGAATTAATTCATCTCAAGGATAAACTTATACAGAGGTAGCTTAATGCATTTATAATTAGTAATCACATTAACTTTTCTTCTGAAAATTCTTGAAGTCTCTGAAGATAGACTGTGACTACTGAGAGTATATTGCTAGTTAAAGTAATTGGTAAAATATCTGATGCATATTTTGGGCAGGAGCATACTTTGTGTTCGCCAGCTAGCTGTAAATATTGGCAACTTGTTGATAAAGGACTATTTTTTACTATTTGTGTTAGTATTAGCAGTGCTTTTGCCTTCAGTTGATTGATTGTAAACAAATGATAGGATAGTTGTATAAATATGAGGGAAGTTAATCAGTGAGGTTCATTTGCAGGTTCTTTATACTTTCCTTTAACTTTGTAGACTAATAGCCCATGCCTTGCTGCAGTGGTTAGGTTATGGTGTACTATAGATGCACAGAGGGGTATCTAATGAACATGTGACTGATCCTAAATGTTCTCTTGGGGAGATCATAGTCGACTGACACAGAGTAAACTGCACCTTTCAAGCAAGTTCCTGTTCTTATATGAAACCTTTTGGTTGAATGGCAGAGTGTCTGCAAAGATGCAGGACCTTTTAAAACATTTAAAAGGTCATAACCTGGAACAACAGTCTCATGCAAAATGTCAGAAGTGTGTGGTTAGTTCTTTATTCCATTGTGCTAAAAGTTGAAAACATAGAGAAAGCAGAGCTTTGTGACACAGAGATTAGAGCATGTGGTTGCTGATAGCTTAGAATAGAATCTCGGTATGTAAATACCTGTTTCAGCCAAATACATATGTGCCTTTAAATCTTGGAGCAGCAGCAGGCAAGAAAAACTTAAGGAATTAGGCATTCTATTTTGTCTCTGTTCTACACTTCCACTCTGAAATGCATGCTTGGAGGTTGGCCTGCAGAAGGGCAGTGATTCCTTCATGCCGTCGGTGCTGCAGGTAATCTATTGCATTAATCAGCCGCCTAGTGTGAAATGCATGGGGAGTGATTCTACTATCATACACCATACAGTCAGTATGAAGCAGTTGTCAAGACCAATACATCAAAGTTTAATTCAGTAATAGAATGAATTAGAGCAAAATGAAACATTCTGTTCTCCAAGAAACACAGCACCCATAGAAAGCCTTATTTTCTGAAGGCTGAACAGAGAAATGAGAATACATTAAGGAATTTTTATTAATAAAATTGCAACTTGGATGCAACTGAGTGCTGAGAGTAGTTTTCCTTGATGTTCTTATTGAAGGGGAAACAGTCCTGAAGCGCTTTGCCTATCTTTACTATTCTGTAAAAGTGACTGTTTAGTTGTAGCAGTCTTCAGTGGGACTTTTGATTATGCTTTGTTCTAGTGGAGATTTCTCCATGCCTGGAGAAGGGCAGCGGCTTTGCCAGGTGTTCTGAAGGCACTTGTGCTTCTCATTCAGCAGCAATAAATACCACACAGTACTTTCTTTGAGGTTTCCATGTGTCTGTCCCAGTGAAAGTGGGTATATGTTTGAAATACAGGTGTAAACCACTTTAAACTTCTTTGCTAACACTTCTACTTCAAAATGTTCATAGGTTCTGTCTGTTAATATTGTTTTTCTTCTGGCACTTTCAATGCTGGAAAAAATTATGCTTTTGTAACAAAATTGGTCGGTCTCAAGTGGGGCACAGTGGCAAGCGTGCAGCAAGTATTGAAGCTGTTTTGTCTGTTGTGCAAAGGGAATGATCTTGACTACCTGGCTCCATTTTCTTTGGAAGGGTCAGATGCTACTCTTGTAGCTTATTTTTTAGAATAAAGTTGTGCATTAATGGAAAGGACAAAGAAATGTTACAGCACCTGTTTCTTGCATATTTTAATTTTGCAAGTGCACTGTTTGATCTAAAGTATATGAAATGTAAAATTCCAAAGCAAAGTCCAAGTCTTAGCCATTGATAACATAGGTGTTGTAAATGAAGAAATGCTGACCCAAGCTCAGCCGTACAGCAGCCCTGACAGGATATCATGATGCTTCTAGGAAAAGCAGAGTGTAATCAAACAGATGAACAGAACTGTATGCTGGGTCCTCAGTACTGATCAGTGTCCTAGGACCCCCCCTAAAATTGTTTCCATTGCCACCTTCCCCTATAGTGGGGCAAGAGTAAAATATAGTGGGATTTATGAAAAGTGAGTGATGCTTAATCTCTTGGGAGAGTCTATACACATCCCTTGCACTTCCTTTAGCTTCACAGATATGTGCATACACAGGATGTGTAGTTATTCTACTATTCTGTACTACATCTACTTTTACAGTGACTTAATGCTCTTAATGTTTTTCAGTTTGTGTATTTAAATCCTGATCGATGTAAAGGCATGCTGTCCCTATCTGCCCATAAATTCAAAGGTATGGATGTCTCCAGAGAAACACGAACGTACTGATGTTCCCTTGTATGTACGAGGAAGGCCTGCATGTAAATTTTTCTTGGTTTTTTTTTTTTTTTGGTGGTGTGACAAACACTAAAGATGAATGATAACTACACATTTTCAAAAGGAGGTCTGTCTGAACCAAAGGTCTGTTTTGGCAAAGCTGCCTTTTTTCAGGTCAAGAGATTAGTGTTGAATCGAAATAGGCAATTCCTCACTGCAGTGTGACGGCCCTAATACCCGTTCCCTTGTGAAATTAGTATCAAATTGCAGTTGCAACATGTCATATTTTCCAGTTATTTTCTGGGGAAAACTTCTTGTATATTGAATTATGATTGTTTTGCCACTGTACTGTGAGGAGTTTTGTATTGAAAAGATGTAAGTTAGAGTCCAGGGATTTAAAATAAAAACTTTACTTGTGTTTTAGTAACATGCAGTTTGGGGTGGGAAATGTGTCAGCCTGCTGAGAACCAGTATGGAAAAATATGTGGGGAAAAGGAGATAGGAAGGAGAGAGAGCTGTGTTAGAGAGAAAAGCACTCTGTAAACACAAATACTTTCTCTGGGGTTTTGGTGTCTTTTTAAAATTATTATTATTACTATTATTTCATGAGACTTTTGCTCATATTGTAGTTGGCATTGGTGACATCATTAAAGGTATTCAAACACGTAAATCTGAGAATGCTAGGAGTGTATTTTGGGTATCTTCTTTGGAGTGTAAACTGTTGCCAAGAGCAGTTTCTAGTCTGAAGTCAATGGAAATGGATTCCAATACCTTTCTTGCAGCCTACAAGTAGCTGTCCTTCGTTTTTTCCATAGGCCTTATCTGTAGTGAAGGGGGGTAAGCATGATCAGCCGTTTCCCCATGTGGGAGCCATCAGGCAGAAAATAGAGAATCTCTTGTTTGAGTCCAGGGTAGGCCTTCAGGTTGCTGGTGATATTTAAGGGCTAGCTCAAGGGGCTTCCATTGATCAGCATCAGAATGAAATAAGAAGAATATCCTGCAGGCTTCTGCCACTTGGCATGTGATAAAGTCTGGGCACAAGTGAACGTTTTCCTCAGACTTTTCAGCATGAGGACCAGGGCAGGAATCAGTGAATTGAAGGAGCCAGAATGGAGCAGATGTCAGGGAAGGGGATAGGTGTTTAAGGAGCAGAAGTAGGAAGAAATATGAAGAGAGGTAGATGCGCACACACTTGGGGCAGGGAGGGAGAGAGGGGAGAAGGAAAAAAATCACACCAAAAAAGAAACCTCCACCAAACCCCAAACTAACCAAAACCACTTAGAAATCCAAATAGGTTGAAGAGTGTGGGGTCATTGGCATTATGCAGCTTTTCTTCCAGATGGTAGTTTTGTGGCAATACAGGAGCTCCTTCAGTTCCCTTTTCTTCTTCTGGTGGAAGAGTTTTGTCTCACACTCCTCTTCTGCAGGGAATCAACGGCTGTCAAAGTTGTTTGAGATCTCAGATGTGCATGCAGCTTTCCCTGAAGTCATAGGGAGCAGTATGCAGTTGGGTTCTAGTGAAATTTTAAGTGGTTTGTGAGGGGGTTATTGGAAATACACTTGTTCTTTACAAAAAAATAGCCTGGGTTTCAGAGACAATAACTACTAACAATGTAGTTAGCCTTGACATAGTTTCCCACTTGAAACCACAGATGTTTTTAAAGAATTTTGGTACTTTGCATTATCTTTGCCCTCTCTTGTCTCGTAGATGTACACATGTGTAGTGGAGCTTGCTTAGGAGGTCGGTGAATTCTCTTTCCTCTAGTGGTGCTTCTCAGATGTGGGAAAAAAAGAAAAGGCCACTTACTCTGTAGGGGCATGGTGTGACACAGTAGTGTGTGTTCTGCCTTGATGGATGATTGAAATACTTACCAAATGTGGTTAAGATATCCCACTTTGCTTTTGCTTCAGTCTGAAAACACTGGGAATCTGGTTACAAAGTATTACATTGGGGTGGGGTTTTTTTGGTTGGTTGTTTTTTTGTTGGGTTTTTTTTAATTTTTATTAGAAGCTGAAACATACAGTGTAATGCCCTCAAGTGATACTTGATTTTGAAAATAAATAAGTAAGCCCACAATAACTGTTCTCCAAGGCTTTCTGATGTGCTGCATCTTGCGTTTTGTTTTGCAGATTGCAAGAAATGTAGTCATTCTGGTTTGAGCAGTACTGAATCATTGATGCTTAATAATAAGAATCAGTTGTAATGTGACTCCTTTTGGAGAGTGAAGTGTGCTGGCAAGTGTGTCTAAAGAAAATTAGATGATTTGGTTTTAAAAGAAGTTTTTTAAAATAGTATTGGCCTTATTCACGCCCGTGGCAAGTTTCAGATGCTTCCCCAAACCCAAAACATTTGTTGTATTTTAACTACTGTGCAGTAGTAAACTGCAGTAGTTCAGTGTCTCTCTGGTGTTCTGAATAGTAACATACCATATTTTGTTTTGGTTTTCAGGTTTTTTTTATTTTACTTCCCCTAACATGTCAGTCTTGAATAGCAGGAGACTTAACCTTAAGAATCACGCTGTGTTTCCACTGGCGCCTGTGCTGTGGCATGCCTGAGTTACTTTAGGAATGAATGTGATGTGATGCCCTGTGCCCTGGGTATCCATTTTGCATTTATAGTTAGCAAAAGAATCCTAGAATGTGAGACTTCCAGTTTTCCTGGAAGAACCAGCTGCATTTTTCTTCTTTTTTTTTTTTCCCAGCCCGTCATGAACATTGCATAGTCTAGGCATATTCTTGCAATCTCTTTTAGTGTATAAGGCACATTCTTAATGAGCAAATGAACTGTTGCTAAACAGTACTTTCAGATGTCTTCATGCTTCTGTCAAAGTTCAAGCTGGTGCAGGGACAGCTGATTTAGACAAAAACCTTTCCATGTGAAAACTTCCACTAGACACCCAGATGCATTTATGCCTGCTGTGCTATATAGTCTGAGGGAGCAATTTCCAAAGTGACAGTATGTGCGATATGTCAGCACAAATTAGCTTTCCCTTAGGACTCCCTAAAGAGAAAATGTAAAGCAAAATTTCTAGAGCAACCAAATTACTGAAGTAATTGCCATAAAAATGTCTTATTCCTGTCAGACTGCACAAAGCTAGTGTTTACTGGTTATCTGAGATCCAGATGTGTTTGGGAATCAGTTACATGAGTACTTCTGATGGGTTCTGAGTGTAGGAGTATATGTTTACAAAATGCATGTGTTACTAATGTACTTCTTTGGTTCCTGTAATGCGAAGCTGGAAGATACATAGTTCTCATTAATTCAAAACAACATTCACTTCTGATACAAGAAGTAGAAGAAAAACTTGGTTAATGTTACTTCTGTAACTTTATGTGAATTCTTTTTTGCCTTTGACTGATGTTCCTGTCCGATGAGTCATTCTTTGGGAACTCTGGATTTCTAATACAAAAGACCTGCTAATGCCTTTTAATTGAGAAGGCTGGCTTGGTACCATCTTTCAGCTGCTTCAGATTGGCCACGCCAGCCCCAAGCGCCTGTGTCAGGAATTCAGCCTGCGTGGTGTTAAGCATAGCTGGGAAGCAAGCAGTGTAGCCTTTGAGTGGAGAAAAAGTATATGCTGTAGAAGTTTGCAATTAGTCATTGCTGCGTTTTTAATAGAAAACATAATTTAGAAATTTTTTTAAAATCAGGTGCTCTGTGGATGTGTATAGTCTTAAATCCCCACTGCAAGTTGGAGCAGAAGTCCAGTTGGCTAAAACAGCTGAAAAAATGGAACAGTGTGGATGTTTGTCCGTGGGAAGATGGAAACCATGGAAACGAGCTGCCCAATTTAACCAATGCTTTGCCTCAGGGTGCAAATGCTAACCAAGGTGAGCCTGAACAAATGCACTGACTGCAACATATAATATAACCTCTGTCTTATATACTCTAGCCTTGCAGAATTCAGCACTCTTTCCTGGGACAAGTAACTTTATTGTTGAGGACTGACCAGCCAAAATCAGTTTTACTAATACTCTCTTTGCAGAAGAACAAATAGGTGGTTTTTTATTGTTCTGGGGCTGTAACATTTTCAGAGCAAGTATTTGTGTTTCGTTAGGTCTTCTAACTCTTCACTTGGTGCTTCTAAATATTGTTGCGTGAAAGCCTGTTGTTTCTTTGCTTGGCTGTAGTCTAGTATTCCTTCTGGTACTGGGGTTTTAATTCTGTTTGCAGTTACAAAGCCTTGATAGCTATTTAAAGAGAGATCTGTTTAAACTACATTAAACTTGTATGTGAGAAACTAAAGCATCTGTCCGTGGGGTGTGCTCTGTATGTGCTGTCTGCATTACCAGGTGTGTGGAGGGTGCAGCTGCAGTGCTGCCGTCTTGGAGGAGGTGTCTTTTTGTACTCAATATCATGCTTTCTAATGTAAAATGTGATTATCAAATCTGACAGAAGCTTTGTACAGTCCTCTTCGAACAAAGATGACTACTTTGCTAATAACTAGGCAAAGCACAGGGTATTTATGCCGGTAAAACTGCTCATAATCCTCAAACCATCAGTAAAAATACATACTGCATATAATTGCAATAAAGTTAAAATTAAATTTCTTGGTAGGTGTCAGATCTGCACTTAATCAGGTTTTCTGTTGTTTCTTTTTCTTGGAAGATTACCTCTGAAGGAAAAAAATTTGTTCATTATTAAATTTCCCAGCTAGCCAGGGAGATAAGTTCTTTCAGCAGATGACTCCTTACAGAGGTATTGTGCTTGCTCATGTTGTTCACACCAACCTGGGCAGGGTATTGATAACTCTGACATGGCTTCTGAGCATTGATAGACATGGTGCCATGTCAGTAGAGAAATTTTGCCATAGGAAGATGTCCAGTGAGGATTATGTCACTCCCATGGCTTCAGTACCTCATTTTATTAGTAGTATTTGTATATGTTCATCACCAACAAAGTTACACAAGTTCTCAAAGTTAATGTCACTTCTCAGAAAGAAAAACTACAAATCTTTTATGCAGTTTATTGCTCCTTTTTTCTGACAGCTCTGGATCTAAGGAGAGACACTGGGGATGCTTGAGTGCCATATAGTTTCTAGTTTGTTTTAGGGGAGTTTGTACCTGCTGTTAAATGTCCTTCAGCTCTAGCAGTTCCCTGTGCAAAGTCCTGTCTACCATCAGCCATGCTGGTTTGTAGATCTCTCTCTGAATGCAAGATGAATGGCACACACTTTGTCTGAGCTCTTGGGTAATAACAGGATGTGAAATGTCATCTGTGGGCTGCTTGGTGGAGAGGGGACAAGGCAGACTGCTGTCAGCTGAGGGTTGGTGAATAGGCACAAGAGAGGAATGCTATGAATGATTCACGTATGAATGAGTAAAAGCTGATGCAGCTTTCTAAACCTGTGAAAATGACAGATTCATCGAACAGGCCACATCGGACGGTGTTCACTCGAGCCATTGAGGCATGCGATCTGCACTGGCAGGACAGCCACTTACAGCACATTATCAGCAGTGACCTATACACCAACTACTGTTACCATGACGACACTGAAAACTTGCTCTTTGACTCTCAGGGGTGGCCCCTCTGGCATGGTAAGTGGCTAAACCGGAAAGATGTTTCCATGACTTGGTGCTTTGTTCATTTTCTATGGCATTATTTTGAGGGGGAAGGTGGTGGGGAGATGGATGAAAAGCCTGGCAAAAAGAACAGAGGCTCCCTTGAAATGTTGGCTCATAAGTAGTCCTTTAAGTCTCTCTTGCATAGTTTTAAAAACAAAACAAAACAGAAAAAAAATTTAAACAAAAAAGCCCTTTTGAGTAACCTAGCAAAACAGGCCATTGCAGTTATGGAAGCGCTGCTATTCTTCAATTATTTTTTCTGTTCTAGAACATGTTCCTACAGCCTGTGCAAGGGTGGATGCATTACGATCTCACGGATACCCACGAGAAGCACTGAGGCTAGCAATAGCTATTGTTAATACACTAAGGAGGCAGCAGCAGAAACAGCTGGAAATGTTCCGGGCTCAGAAGAAAGGTAAATGTGGGGAAGAGGAGGGCAAAGGGCATGCAAGTTGACAGTAACGCCAGGAACTTCACGTGAGGAAACTGGTTTTGAAACTTAAGTGAAAGAGATGATTTTTAACTCTTCAGTCTGGATAGTGCTAATGTCACATTCTGGATGTCAGGGGTTTTCTGTAAACTGTGTTGTGAGCTGTGCAGGGCTCTTAACAGCCTTCTGCAATATAACTGGCGTGATAGGGCCTTTATTCCAATCAGAGGTTTTGGTTACACAATGAAAATAGTCACCCTATGTAACTTAAAGGTTTTTGAACAGAACTTTGCATTTTTTGTGTGAGATGTTAACATTTTTTTCTCTGATCTATATTTTTGCTGAGCTTTGTATTCTGAAGTGTAAGCCTGATGTTGAGGATAAAAATGAGGCAAAGTCTGAACTACAAAAATTCATCAAATTTGGCAGTGTGTTCCAAGAGAATCTCTTATAATGCTTAAAATTTTAGTTTTTCTGAATAGAGGGGGATTGAGTTTTTGGGTGGGGTTTTTTTTTGGTTGTTTGATTGGCTGGGGGTTTTTTGGTTTTGTTTGGGTTTTTTTAACGCTGTTTTTTATAAAATATTTTGTGGCATTCCACTGAGCACTACCATTGATTTTTTTTGAAGGAGTGTTCTCCTTCAGATATAGTTTCTATGTCATGTGATCCTTGCAGCCCAAAATAATTCTGCTCTGAATCATTTGAATTTGAAGAGACAGTGGAAGGAGGGAATGGCTTTGTGGTAGAAGAATGCATGTGGACAAACTGGAATTACTTTCTCAGCTGCTATGATAATCCTTTCATTCAAATTTTATTTTAGATAAAATAAAATTCTTCTCTGTTACTCTAAACTATGGGTATCCTCATGCATTTTAGTCAAAAATACCAGTGTGAAATGGTATGTGTACATTTTTCAAGTGTGTGTTCAGGTGTTTTCCCAGAAATGTGCGTTTAGAAGACAAGATATGCACCTAGCTGAAAAAAAAATATCTGCAGTTCCTATGCGCGTCTGTGTTTTTTTCCCACAAAGCCAAGGATTAAGGGTTTTTTTGAACACTGTTGTTAAGAAGGGAGGTGCCTGTGTCAGTGTGTGTTCATACCACTGGCAGGTGTGAGGAGTCTGTTGCAAGTGTGCTGGTTGTAATAGTGCTCCTTTTCGTTCCCAGTTGCTAGAGCAGCATGTAGACATTCAATACCTCTTCTAAGTCCCTTTCCTTGTGAGCAGTTTCTGTAGCTATCACCTAATATTCTATTATCATTTTAAAAGAGTGCTTGAAATGTGATCCATCCTGCCTTCAAACGAAGTAGTTTGTTGTTTCTGTGTTGTCACCCACTACTTTTTTTATTTTTTACTCTCATGGGGAATTTTTAAAAGACTCTTTTCATACCATAAAGTGTGCTGGTCTCTATAACCAGACAAAAACTGCAGCTATAACCCAGCTTTAGGATGTAGTTCAGCAAACATCACGTGCTTCTACTTAGCTTTTATTCATGTGACTGATCTGACATCCATGGAGCCACTTGTGTGATTTTAAGTTAAATGTCTCTGACAAGACGATTGAAGCCTTTGGTTGTCACGACACAAGAGAAGCTCATAAGTAGCCACAAACAGTATAAATAGAACAAAGTGAATCAATAAGAAGTCACTCTGATTAATCCTTCTTGGTAATATTCTTTACTTCTGCCTATTGTCTTTAGTATGTGCTATTTGTTAGAAATACAATTATTTACTTGGGGTTTTTCATATTACATATAAATGGATTCTTTAAAAAAACCTCTACCATCCTGGCAGTGTGTCTGTGTTTTCATTTTGTAGTCCCACACGTTTAAATAGGAGGAAGCAGGACTTAAAAGTTTAATGCATATGGTTACTCAGATATATGATGCTTTGTGAACAAGGGAGAGTGAAGGGAGGTACAACATATGTCAGGCAGAGAAGCAGAGCAGCCATAATGGCTTGTATGCAGTTTTTAAAGGGTCACCAATAACACGTGTGATCTCTCATAGTTCAGCTGTGTCTGTATGTCTAGGAGGAAGAAAACTGAGAGAGTCAAAGGGGAGTTGTTGCCGTGTGACTTGGATTTGGGGAATCTCTAATACCTGTTATCACAATCACACTTCCTCAAATTCATTGCACTTACCATTTTTTTCTGTGTTCTTACCAAGTAATGGGTAGGGGCTACAGAAAAAATTTGGTGAAGGTATCTGTGGACTGAAATCTTAAAATGACTAAAAATACATTTGATCCTATTAAAAGATGGGTTTTTTTCTTGTATATCTCATTTAAACATTCGATTTTTTTTTTTAAAGTAACCATCATCCTGAGTTTAGTGTAGAGAGAGAGAGAGAGGTGCTGGATAAGCTCACAATTTATGAAATTGGAACACATTTTAGAATATTTTTCTTTATTTCAGTTCCATCAGATTAACTTGAAAATGTAAAAAGGGTACTGTGTCTTTTTAAGTGAGGAAGTTATTGTGAATATTTTACCAAAAAAGTCTTTGTTGTAATTCTTCAAGCAGACATTTTTAGGAGAGTTCCTAGTAGTATCAAGGAAGAGATTTCAAAAGACACTGCCATTGAAATTTTTGACCCATAACACGCTTTGCTAGTGCTCAAAAAGTTTGGCTTCCGTTCTTTCTCTTTTCTTATTCCTCATTTACATATTCACCCAGGGCAGTGAATTCACCCTGAAAGATACCATTTTCTCTTTCTATGCAGAAGCTACTGGAAATACTTTGAATTCTGTACTGAGAGCATTTTAAGCAGTTTTACTTGTGTAATTGTTTTGATGGGCTAACGTGAGCTCTTTTTCCCTCCCTCCCTCCTCTGTGTGCATTTTTTACCACAGAACTTCTCCACAGGGGAACAACCTCAGTAACAAATCTTGAAGGCTGGGTGGGACACCCTTTGGACCCCATTGGCACCCTTTTCGGTAGCCTGATGGAAGCCTGTAGGGTGGATGATGACAGCTTCCATGGATTCTCCGATTTCATGGGTAAGACCAAGCAAAGGCAGCAGTCTGGCATATTTCCATTTACCGGAGGTATTTTTCTGTATTGCCTTTTTGAATCAGTTTCAAAGCCACTGTTTTAATAGTGTAAGAACTCACATTTGTGTTCTATAGGAAAACAGAAGGGGGAGAAAATGTTTAAAGTAAGAAAGCACTTAAAAATTACCAGTTACTCATTCTTGAAGAAAATTCCGTATTTCACATTTGAAATAAAACCCAATGTGACTTCGTAGCAGCAGTCTTCTCCACATACATTGCACTGTCCTCTTGCTGAGAAATTGCAGGAAATCACAGGATCACAGAGTTGCTAAGGTTGGAAGGCTGCTCTGGAGATCATCTAGTCCACCTGGTCTGCTTGTGGCAGGGTCACCTAGAGCAGCACATTGCTCAGGTCTGTGTCCATTTGGGTTTTGAATAACTTCAAGAGTGAAGACTGTACAACCTTCCAGGGCAACTTCCTGCAGTGTTCAACCACCCTCATAGTTAAAAAGTGTTTTCTTATGCTCAGATGGAATTTCCTGTATTTCAGTTTGTGCCCATTGCCTCTTGTCCTGTCACAGGATACCACTGAGAAGAGTCTGGCACTGTCTTCTTTACATTCTCCCATCAGATATTTATACATTTTGGTAAGATCCTCCTGAGCCCTCTCTTTTCCAGGCTAAATAATCCCACCTCTCTCACTCTCATTATATGAGAGGTGCTGCAGTCCCTTAGTCATCTTTGTGTTCCCACACTGGATCTACTACAGCATGCCCATGTGCTGAGGAGCCCACAACTGGACACAGCACTCCAGATGTGAGCTCGCTAGTGCTGAGCAGATGGGCAAGATCACCTCCCTCGACCTGCTGGCGATACTCCTAATACAGCCCTGGATGTTACTGGATTACGTAGCTACAGTGTACATAATACTCCAAAACAATGGCAAAACACTTAAAATTGGTAACATACATAGTCTGATAGGAGTTGGAAAGTAGTGTTGCTGTATCAATACATAATTTAGGGTAGGGATAGGATATGTACAGCCATTTCAATTTCTGTATTTGCTCCCGAGGAGTTTAGCTGATTAATTCCTTATTCTCAGTCTCTTTCCACCTTTGGGGTAGCTTCCTAACACCACTAATGTAGACAGAAACTGGATTCATTCATTTACCTGGAGCTCTTTTATATACACATCCACAGTCTTCTTGGGGCTTTGCCTTAAAACTCCTTTTATTCAATTAGATTTTCTTCAATAAATTTCTACTGTTCTACCCATCAGTTCTGGAAAAACTTATAATTAAAAAATTTGGAAATCAGATTCTCTGCTGTTACTAAAAAACCAAAACAACCCCCTGAAATAAAAACATTGTGTGTTGAAAAGTAACTTCCTTCTGCACATGCATATGGGATCTTCCAAATGCATTCAGCCTTTCAATTTGTTGCAGTTGCCCATCTCCTTACATCTGACAATTACAACTTTTTGTTCCCAAATTAGCCTGTAAAATGCTACAAGCTGGAATAGCATTTTGTCATATCTTGTGTCTGTTAAATGCCACATGAATTGGTAGCACTCTTTAAAGCAGTTTATGGTTTGGCCTGTGTGGAATTTGCTTGTAATTGTTGCTAAAAGTAGGACTTCTAATGTTAACAATATGCATTT
The DNA here is from genome assembly GCA_013398115.1 of Falcunculus frontatus. Classification (NCBI taxonomy): domain Eukaryota; kingdom Metazoa; phylum Chordata; class Aves; order Passeriformes; genus Falcunculus; species Falcunculus frontatus. Next base: position 1,086,037 of record VZRV01009348.1, read on the forward strand.
TTATCATAAACACAGGTGTAACAAATTAAAAGCCTGAAAAGAGTGCTAGCAAACAGAGTCTATATTAAAGGCGTGCGGTTCCCAGGCCTATTGTATTTGCACAGTTCTGACAGTTTCAGCTGAAATCTATGTAGGTGCATAAGCACTTTTCCCTTCCTCTTGCACATCAGAGCTTTAAGGAAATACAAAAATGGGTGGGGAAAGAAATTGGAATGGATCTTGCAATTTTGGCCTCATTAACACAAAGCTCGAGGAACTGCCTTTTTTAAAACTGTGCAGTTTAAAAATGAAAACTTTTATTTTTGCTTGAGTGGGTTATTTAAAACCAAATTCTTCTTGTGTATTTCTGCTACGTGAAATTAGATGACATATTTTAGATTGGAGTGTTGTATTTTGAGACTGGCTAATAATTTAAATAATTAAAACTAACAGTGGAAGCTTTTGTGTCTGTGGCATTGTAGGCAGATTATGGGTTAAAATGGTTTGCTGATGTGTTTTTCTTTCTGTGTCACCACTTACAGAGAACCTGGGGCAATGCAAATCTCTGGAGTACCAACACCTGCCTGCACACAAGTTCTTAGAAGAAGGGGAATCTTACTTATCGCTGGCTGTGGAAGTAGCATTGATAGGGCTGGGACAGCAACGAATAATGCCAGATGGCTTGTATGCACAAGAGAAGGTTTGTCGAAATGAGGAGCAGCTCATTTCTAAGCTACAGGAAATTGAATTGGATGATACTCTGGTGAAGATTTTTCGAAAACAAGCAGTCTTCCTATTAGAAGGTAGCTGAATATAGATGCTAACTGCTTCTCTAAACTATCTCCACTTACACAAGCACACAGAACTAGTGTTCCTGTAGAAACTGCCTTACATGCTTCAGATGGCTTTTTTACTTAGAACTTCATGAAAGTTTTTATCAAATCTCTTAAAAAAATTGACATAGTTTAGATATCTTATGACTGTAGAGGTAAGGCATATATTGACTTATAAACCTTTTGTTTTAATTTTAAATTCACTTCATTCTTTACATTTGTTGCATGTCATAATCTCAATAACCTGATTATACACTCCAGGCTAACTATTATATAATACAGACATCAGTTATCAGCAGTTCCTAGGTATCAAAATTCTAAGTATTCCTTGTATTCTGCAAAAGGGACTATACTGGCAGCTTTATAAATGTATGAAGATTTTCACCACTGTTCCCAAGTGAAGATCTCAGAAAACTCACATGTAATTGCTGAGGCAGAAATGTAACATTTTATTTGTGAAAATCAAGAAAACTGCTTGCCTTTGAAGTTTATATCATAGATGGAAATTAAAATATTTGATCAAATATTGTGGCTTAAGGTCTGGTCTTGTGCCTAAGCTCTGACCATGACATACAATTCGTGTTCTGGCATTAGGCAGTATTGAAATGGAATCTGTACACAGAAGTGCATACTTTTGCCTTAACTTTTAAAAAGGCTTAACATGTAGCACTTAAACATCGTGTTCAGAGAGTGGTGTCATGGGTTCCAAGGTAGTCTTTCTGGTTTTTGTTCTTTTTGAATGGAAGAAAAAACTTATGGGGAACACGTTAGCCAAAGGCATAGTCCGAGTTTTGAGTGCATGCATCTGGCTTGGTACTGCCCTAGGTAGGTTGTGAAATTGTTGCACAACTGTCAGGTTTTGCTCTCTTTTTGTAACACATTAGTCTTCTAAAACTTCGTCTTTGATGGAAGAGGTACAATATGTTGCTTAGGGTTCTCAGCTCTAAGACACTGTTTTTGCCCAGATTTGAAAGTGCAGAGAAGCTGCAGCGTAGGGAGAGTTTCCATCATGGTGTCACTGTACTGCTGCTTTATGGCCTTTGGACAAGAAAAATTACTGTCTAGATCTAGCTATTAACATGAAGGATTCCTCTGGATTGTAAAATCAGTTTGCTGATCTGTTTACTGGTAAGAATGCCTTATGAGGAAAAGGCAGGATTTCTCTGACACACTCTCTGATAATTTAGTTTACTACTTTGATCACTGAAATTTTTAATGGTTTTTTAGAGTGGTAAAGAACTGATCATAGCAGGAAGTCTGCTAATAAAACTGCCTAAAGAATTCCCATTGTGAGCAGTGTGCAATGACTGTCTTGCATTAGTGTGAGAGGAGGAATCTGACTTTCCCGCAATAGTTTCAGTTTACTCCACGTTAGGCAGACACTGCCTGTTTATATGGAGGAAAAGCTGTGCAGTGATTTAAGGTGCTAATCATACCAATTGTGAGTTTTTAGTTAAAATTCTGTGGATACAATAAAGAAAACGTAATCCAATATTAAGCTGATTTCTATGCTGTTAATGCAGATTAATGCATGCTATATGTACCTACCATTTGAGTGTGTGGGAAAGCAGAATGTAAGACTGGTTTGCAAGAACTGTTCTGATTTTTTGCTTGACTGCTAAGTTACTGGCAGAATATATTCTCATATAAATGCTTTGTCATGTATTCTTTGTGTCCTGACTGAGTTTCTGATTGGACCACCAACCAGCAAACATACTCATGTATGGCTTCTTTCATTCAAGCAATGCCAGCTAGTTTTGAATGGCTTTCAACTTCATTTTAAATTATTATGAGACACACTGTCACCTACTTAATCTTCACTGACATTTCCTTTGCAATCAGCCCCGCTCTTTAGAAATGCCCACCTATGGAGCTCAGAGTTTTTTCATGCCTAGTGATTTCTATCCTTGCATGTTGTGCTAAAGCACCAGTCAAAAATGTTGCTGAAACAGAAGTGAGCTCACACAGCTGGCCATCCATCCATCCATCCATCCATCCATCCATCCATCCATCCATCCATCCATCCATCCATCCATCCATCCATCCATCCATCCTTTCAAGTGTGATGGAGTCTCTAATAGAAGTAGTAGTAGTTTCTGGGACTGCTGGGTGCTATCTGTGCAATAATAGTCCAGTAATATTTAATATAAGATTCTTTTTCTGTGTCATGCCGCATTTAATGCCTGAACCTCTTGTCACTGAAGTCAGAAAACTGTTTGACACAGTTTTCCTGTTAACAGGAATAACAGTCTTAAGTGTGCAGGAAAAACATAGAAATAGGATTCATATGCACTGTGAATATTTGAAACTCAGCAAGTAAATAGTTGCATTTAATTTTGTTGTTGTTATCGATCATGATGCTGCTGTTACGAAGTTGAAATCTACACTTTACTGAGTGAGAAAATCCATTGCCCCAATAATGGGGATAGTTTGCACATAAAAAAATAGAATTTTTAAAATCATGTGGGTGTAATGGACTAACAGAGCCAGTTTTGCTGCACGATCTGACCTGGTGATCATCATATAGAATTGTTCAGGTTGGAAAAGACTAATAAGATTATTGAGTCCAGCCATTAACCCAGCCACCACTGAGTTCACTACTAAACCATGTCCCTGAGTGACACATCCATACTTTATTTGAACATTTTCAAAGATGGTGATTCCACCACTGTCCAGGGGAGCCTATTCCAATTCCTGACCACCCTTTCAGTTAAGAAGTTTTTCCTGATATCCCATCTAAACCTCCCAGTCACAACCTGAGGCCATTTCTTCTCATCCTGTCTCTGGTTGCCTGAGAGAAGAGACAGACCCCAAGCTGGCTACACCCTCCTTTCAGGCAGGCGTAGAGAGTGGTATGGTCTCATCTGGGCTTCCTTTTCTCCAGTCTAAACACCCCGAGCTCCCTCAGCTGCTCCTCACAGCACTTGTGCTCCAGACCCTTCCCCAGCTCCGTTGCCCTTCTCTGGACTCCCTCCAGCCCCTCAGTGTCTTTCTTGCAGTGAGGGGCCCAGAACTGGACTCGGCACTCGAGGTGTGGCCTCACCAGTGCCCAGTACGGGGAGTCCATCACTGCCCTGGTTCTGCTGATCCAGGCCAGAATGCCATTGACCTTCTTGGCCACCTGGGCACACCCTGGCTCATGTTCAGCTGCTGTTGACCAGCATCCCCAGATCCTTTTCCACTGAACAGCTTTCCAGTTACTCTGTCCCCAGCCTGTGGAGCTATCTGGGGTTTTTGTGACCCAAGGGCAGGACCTGGGACTTCAGTCATGACCAAGTCCAGACCAGTGGGTTATTTAAATGCTAATCTCAGGTGAGACGTGTGAGGGATCACGTGCTGCTGTGGTGATTGTTCATGTAATTTCAACCAAAGATATGCATTTTTCTACTGTCACCATTCTTTTTTTTCCTGGTGAATTTGTGATAAAGCAGTGGCACACTGATGGGGTGTGTGGGTATTGATGTGCATAATTGTGTGGAGGCAAAGCTAGGATTATGACTTTTGCATACGAGGCATGCTGAATGAGCCCGGTGGAGTACTGTAACCATTCTGTCATTCGTATAAGCACCTGTAGTGCGTTCAGTATTGTACAATTTGCAGTCTGTTTTGTTTTCCTAATAATACATGGTATTTGATATACATGTAACACACTGTATATATGTGATGTGTTGTATATTTCACTGAAAATAGCAATGTAACTTCACCTTTTGTACAGCAGGCTCTATCTTTGAATACCACTTCTAGCTGAAAGTGTAGTGAATGCTTTTAAAGATTCAGAAGTCGGGGTTTAGCAGTTTGTGAAGACTGACATTCTGTTTCTCTTTCTTGCAGGTGGACCATATAGTGGCTTAGGTGAAGTCATCCATCGAGAGAGTGTTCCAATGCACACATTTGCCAAGTATCTCTTCACCTCTCTCCTACCTCATGATGCTGAATTGGCATACAAAACTGCACTGAGAGCCATGCGGTATGTATTCATGAGTTGTCTAGAAAGAGCATGACTAGTGGATGTGGAAAGGGGGAAAAGGTTTGGTAATCAAGACCTAGTCTCTTTTTCTAAAATATACGTTCTTCCATTCAAGGAGGTACTATTTTGGTTCTGTCATCTATAAAAGTAAATGGTATCTGTAGTAACTATATTATAATAATTTATAAATGTACAATTAGTGCTTATTTAGTCTTGTAAACCAGGATTTTCTGTTTCAAATACTTCTAGAATCCCACACCTGGGGCACAAGATTTTGTGTTACACAGCCGCTTTAGCATATGCATTCTCCCACCCGTGTGGTTGTGTGTGTATATTGGTATTGGTGATGAAATAAGGAAAGAGGTATTTCACCATAAATCTCAGCATTGTCTGCTGCTTAGTCTGCTCAGCAGGACAATTTGTTTCCCTGGCCTTCTTTATAAATTAACTCTCAATGATAGATTTGAAACCATGTGGTGTGGTCAGAGCCTGTACATTTTTTAGTGCGTCATAAAAATCTTGGCCTCTTCTGGGTGAATGTTGAGATCTAAATGGAATATGTCCAATGACAACAGAATGTCTGGTTTGCATCCCATTTGTCTTCAGTAATCAGGAAAAAGATGTTACTCAGGCAGTGTTCAGTGTGTGCTGTCTCTGTCTCAGGGCAGGCCAGATTGGTAATGATATCTAAGAAAAGACTTCTGAATGAGTTTTCAAGGCCTTAAATGATCAGGGATGAATCTGTTGTCCACATAAAATGCAGGGAAGAAAGTGGTCTCATCTTAATTGTCTGCTTACTGTCAAGAACCTAGTAGTTGATGGTTGACAAAGAATAGCCACAGCTGAATACTAAAAGCAGTCAAGTCCTAGATTATAAAAAAAAAAAACCGTTGAGTTTTCCTGGTCGTTATCACCAAGCATGATTGCACAATGATTGAAGGACATCCTACCCACATGAAGAGTACTTAGCTTCATCAAACAGGTTGTGTCTGTATGGTTTGGAGGTGTTTGTTCTGGAGCTACTCTCTCCAAAAAGCTGAATAGGGAAAAAATAATTCCTGTGTTCAAAGGACTAAACGCAAGGCCATGCATAAGAACAAAGTATAGCTGCTATCAGTTCAGGCCAAAGGTCTGCTTAGCCTGTTGAGTATTTTCCTGCCTCCAAGAGTGTGTAGTAATGGATGCTATGGGAACAGTCTGAAAAATGTGAAGAGTGACCTTGCATACCAGCTGGTTATAATTAGCATTTTAGGAAATAGATTGAGCAGACAAAAGTCCATTACTGATGAACTACTGAGAACATTCAAATGTGTGATCAGAAAGCTACCTGGGCCATTTAAGTTTGCTAGTCTTCTTTTATCTCAAGGTAAGTACATCAGTAACTGATTATATCAGAATAGGAAAATAGTACAAAATTTGGTAGGTAGGGAGATTTTGGTTGGTTTGGTTTTGTTTTGTTTTTTGTTGTTTGGTTGGTTTTGTTGTGTTTGGTTTGGGTTGGGTTTTTGTTAAGAAAAAAAGGTTAATTATTTTATAAAACATACTTGTGTCTCGTATTTACTTTCAGTTACTACCTTAAAGTGTTTCTCGAGAGGTAGTTTGTGTGGATTTTTCCTCCTTAAACTAAATTACTGAAATGATCCTCCAAGGCTGGAGTAGTCATCCATCAGCAGCTTTCCTGAACGCTCCAGTGAATATGGCATCAGTATGCAGTTTCACTTCAACAAGGATTTGCCCAGAAACCAGTCATAACTGAAAACTTCTTTTTTGGAAGTTTCCTTTCTCAACTAGAGAAACAAGCAAGACACTGAAAGATCCAAATGATGAAATCTCCAGTTAGTCTTGTGTAGCTCCAGTCCTCATTTGCTATAAAGCTGTCATCTCAACCAAGAAGTTACTTCTCAAATAGACCAGTAAAAGAAAGAGTTGTCTTTTTGTTTCCATGTGGTAAAATCACAGGAGATGTCAGTGCAATCAGGGCTGTTTTCCGTCCGCAGTCATTTTTTCATCACTTTAAGACAGTTGAAAGTTCAGCCCTAGACAGTAATCATTCTTTTTGTAGTTTGATATTTGGCACTCTTCAGAAATGTGGACTGCTATCATGAACTGTGGTGATGGCAGATTTTTTAGGCACTTTCTATTCCATCTCTGTCTGCATTCTTCTGCACTTCTTAAATTCTCCTGAAGAAGGATGTTTATTCTTTCCATTCACACCAAAGTGTTAGTTCAGTGAATAAAGGACTCCCAATACAAACCAAATGAAAAAGTAATGTAATACTGCCTTGAGGGCACAAGAATAAAGAAAACATGAAGATTCAATGTGTCTCCTGGCTGAGAGGTTGAATGGGTCAGAAGATGAAAACTTGAGCATCTTGTCTTCGTTGGGAGGGAGAAATGGCTGTGGCAAGGACAGAAATCTTGTGTAGAACTAGTAAAGGTGCTGCACGGAAATCTCTACAGCTTCTCATGCTTTTAGAAGTGAAGCGTATTTCTTTTTTCACTTCAACATTTACTAAAGAAGTTAATTTCCCAAGATCCCAGCTAATTGCTCTTCAGACAGGAATGTTTAGGGTCAGTCTGCATACACATCTACACAGGTCAGTTACCCGTGGTGGCAGCTCAGGAGTATTTAACCTCTCTGTATTCAAAAACACTGTGTAATTTTTTGAGACCTATTTTATTGTGTGGAACACTTCATATGAAGTAAATGGAAACTGAGACCACAAAGCCTTTCATGTATGCACCTCAAGTCTGCAAGGACAGGGCTGTGCAGTCCTTGATGGTCACTTCTATCCACAGTTTTCTGCTTGCAGCACTGAAACATACGGAGCACAGCCTTGGAGAACATGGATCTGCAGTGACCTAGTTGACTGCTCACTTGGAATCTGAACTTGAATATTTGGCTTAGTTTGGCTGATCCCTTGTTAAGCCTGAATTTCACCCAGGCTTTGGGAGCCAGACTTTAATGGTGATGTTTGATCACAAGGTAGCTTTGCTAAAACCTAACTAAATAATTGATGTTTCAAAGAGGGGAAAAAAGTCAAGAATGCTAAATCTACTTGTGCTTTTCTGGTGTCCCCTAACCTTGCCAAAATTGCATGAAAGCCACCAATTCACAAGAGCATTTCTTTTCACCACAGAGGAGCACAGAAGCTGGCAGTGAAATTTGAAGTGACAAAAGATTTCTCCAAAACAACCTTTCTTTCATGCTTTTTGTCTATTACTGTTACTCATAGCCTACTAATCCCTTTCTTCATTTAAGAGTTAGGATTTTTTCTGTTCTTCGAAACTATCTTATAATGCACCTCAGCCACATCACTCTATGCTTGGAAAAAATCAGCTTTAGCATTGATGTATATAAGGAGGTGTCTTAGTGGTGCTAGAGAATAGATCTGACTTGATACAAGTGAAAAGGGAAGGCTTTGGGGTTTTTTTTTCATAATTTCATGCAGGTACATGTGTCTGATAGTTATTTGGGTGGTGTGTTGTATTTTTATATGCCTACCAGATGCTTTCCCATATATTCAAAATTACCTTTTTCAGTGAATTCTTAAATATACTATTATACTATATTATTCTAATATCATATGCTTCAGGAATCTAAAAAAAAAAAAAAAAGATGGAACTTAAATCCATCTTACTGCAAAAAACCCCACAAACATACTCCACAGCTGCTTACAGAACTTAGGTATTTATTTAAGTATAAGAAATTATAACTTATGTTTAAATGAGCTTATTCTATCACTAAAAACACAATGTATTGGATTTTCAGTGTTGGGTAGTTGCAATTTTGTTGACAAAAGAGATGCAACTTTCTTGATCCTCACAGATTACTTCCTTCTAGAAAATCATTTGCATGATTTTGAAATCTTTTGAAATATGAAAGCTTTTAGAAACAGACATCAGATACTAAGAGACATCAAGAAGCTAAGCACTGGAAAAGCTTTTCTTCTGGACATTGCCTTATTACTATTTCTTTAACCATTCATATGCTGAAACTCTGCTTAATTGTATTGAATAAAAATGCCTGGTTTTGTTCTCTCCTGCTTTTTGTACTGACATTTATAGAGTATCTGGTATACTGTCTGTATCTAGTGTATTGCAAGGGCTATCAGTTGAGTCTTTGCTGTGGGTTGTCATTTGGATTGTAGTAGTCAATAACACATTAATTTAGAATTTTTAAGTATAAATATTCCTTGTTGGGCAAGACTGTTGTTGATTGATGAATACTTGATGAGAAAATGGAGTCTGGAAATAATTTTAAAGGAAACTTCTCTGTCACTGCTGTTTGTGACCCTAGTATCAGTTTATGGCACATTATAAAATATTGGTAGGTTAAAGATGCCTACTGATGTAGGCAAGTTTGGCAGATGGACTTTTGAGATTCCCCAAGAAGAGAAGTGGTTTTCCACTTCTCTTTCCAGAAAATAGTTTTCCAGAATTTTTTTTTTTTCTTAAACTGAAAAAGCATATTTCATACACTGCCAAGTATTCTTGCAGCTTTAGTTTAGCTTGTGAGTAACCAAATGTAATAGTGGTTTAATGAAAGAGGATTTCCTACTTATTTCAGGTTGCTGGTACTGGAATCCACAGCTCCTTCAGGAGACCTGTCCCGCCCTCACCACATTGCATCCGTTGTTCCAAATCGGTATCCCCGCTGGTTCACCCTAAGTCACATCGAATCCCAGCAGTGTGAGCTGGCGTCAACCATGCTAACAGCAGCCAAAGGTACATTGCTGTCAGTTAGTACTCAACTAAATGTACGGTTTTAATACTATGTGGCTAAACAGATCATAAAACTTATGTTTAGGAAACCAGATCACAGTCTGACACGAGTTTGAAGTGGGTAAGACAAACTGAACTGGCTTAAACTTGTCATATAATTTTCTAGCAAAATAGTTAATTTAGTTAGCTGGTACTAGATGAGCTTGGTATGGGGCTGATAAGACAGCTTTTTGTTCTCCTGACACATGACATTGACTATGAGACACAGGAGCGGACAAGTCACTTATAAAATTCACAAATCAGAGTGACTTTTGGCCTTGCACTGCACTAACACCTTCAGACAGTTAGAAGAGTTTGTGCTCTCTTTCATTCATATGTGATTTAATTATGGAAGGTTTCTAAAAACAAAGTATGGGCTCAGTTATAATAGATCTCTGGGTATTTTGGAAGCTTGTTCCGTTTTGGTGATTCTGTTTACAACTTGCAGGTGATGTTCGGAGACTGGAAACAGTGTTAGAATCCATCCAGAAAAATATCCACTCCTCATCACACATCTTCAAACTTGCCCAGGATGCATTTAAAATAGCAACACTCATGGACAGCTTGCCAGACATAACTCTTCTGAAAGTTTCTCTGGAGTTGGGCCTTCAGGTATTTCCCTCATCTGTTGTTATTATAATAGAAGAAAGAAATTTGATGCAGTGTTGGTGGGTGTAGCTTTTAAGCACAGGAAAGGATACTGTCTTTGGGCTCTGTCTGGACTTGGTTTTAAGTTCTGTTTTCTAATACAAGGCTCAGTGTACTGGTAAGCACAGACCAAGAATCTGCGCAGCCCATTTGTGCCATTCAGGTGGAACATAGAGCTGGCATTTGCTGGCTGCACTCTTTGGTTCAGGAGTGAGAGGTAACCAGTATAGTGGGTTCAGGATTATGTGTAGGACTGGCTAGAAAGTAAAATTGCTCTGCTTGCCAGAAGGGCACTGTATTTTCTGCATGGTCTTCAGGGGTTTCTTCCTTTTCCTTCTCTTCCTTTCCCCTAAATGAGAGCGGGTAAATGCTTGTTGAGAGCCAAGGTCAACCATAATGACCAGTTGCTACGGTAGACCCTGTTGACAACAGCCCTCTCACTTCCATTAAAATCCTATACTCCACAAGCTGTGGTATAGTCAGATGCATCTGACTGTTCTTGAGTGTACAAGCACCACTGATCAGTTTTGAGGCTCTGAGGAGAAACTTTGCAAGCTGAAAGGAGACTGCCAAGTAGTAATATTACCTGACACTTTTTAATCTTAGTGTTTACACAGTTCATTTCAACAAAAATAAATATCTCCATCCCTCTTCAGGGAATTCTTAAACCAAACATGCCAAGATCAGAAAACCGTTTTACTTTGCTTCAGTAAATAAAGCTCCAAACACTTCTAGGGAAAGGATATTTTCCCAGTTGCTTCTCATGCTGAAGGAAGGTACTAAAATCTTCAATCAAAAAGCTGAGGTTTCTGTATGTTTTGTTAGGCTTTCGTATTTCCATGGTCATTGTGGAAATCTGCTTGTTTCATTTGCCTTAAATGTTTATGTGAGAGAGAGAAAAATCCTTAAATTTGACCTGTGTGTCACCTCAAGCTTTCACCAAGTATTATTCAATGTAAACAGCACACTTTGGATACTACTGTATTTGTGGATACTCTTTTGTGGTTGGTAGTGTCATCGGAATGTCTTCAACGAGGTCTAGTGAAAGTAGTATCACAAACCCATACTTTGTCCCAGGGTTTGGAACAAACTGGAACTGTTGTAGAATTTGCCCACTGTTCTCTTCCAAGCTTACCAAAGGTATTTTAAGAACCTTAAAAGATTTGTTTTCCAGAAGGAATATGCATAGCAGTTTTCTGGTAGTAATTCTCAGCTGTATGGTTTCCTACAGTAATGCTTTTCCTGCAAGAAACAGTGTCAGTACTGTCTCTAGTGGTCTACAGATGATTCCCTCTTCTTTTCCCCTCAACTTAATTGTAATTAGGTTGTGTGTATTCATGTATCTACTACCTGACTAGATATGCCCCGGAATATCACACGATGATTACCAATATACTTGTGCATAGAGGGAGGAGACGTTATGTAATTTAATTTCAGTAATTGGTAATTGAAGGCCTTTTTATGGGGTAGAGTTTTTTCTTCCCCACAGATAAAACAGTTTTTGTCCTCTATCCTTGAAGGATCTGCAGCTGGAATTACTCTTTGTAATGTTCAAAAATATTTGAACAGTGTTTTTCAAATTGTTTGACATATCAGCTGTAAAAGAGGTAATGGAGTGGAGAGGGCAAGAAGCTGCCATTTTTAACTCCAGTGTATTTGAGCACCTTGAAATTCGTATCTGTTGGTCTATGGCCTTGATTTGCAATATAATTAATTTTTATTTCGTTTGTATTCTTTTAACAGGTGATGCGGATGACGCTGTCAACGCTGAATTGGCGACGGCGGGAAATGGTGAGGTGGTTGGTAACATGTGCAACAGAAGTAGGTATGTTTCTCTTGTCAGCTGCTCTTACAGGGCTTGATCTTCCTTGTCAACACCCAAGTTCTGCAAGTGCCTCCCACTTTATGTTCATCTCTAAAATTCCTTTGGTGAGAACACATTATGGCAGTGATTAATGGGTGTTTTTAGGCACAAAACAAGTGAGACAGTAGTTGAGTAATGGAGTGTGACTTCATTCCCCCATAAGGTGGGGGTGTGCATAACCCTTGGGAAGTATGCAAATACTCAATACTTCCATATGCAAATACTCAATACCCAAAATACCCAGTACAGAAGTGGGAGAACAGTGCTCTCTCAGGTAGCATGTTCTGATCATTTTTGGGCTTTGCCATAGATTTCCTGTGTGTCTTCATGAGGCATCGCATAAACCTTCTGTATTAAGGTTTACCATCTTCAAGGTGAGGATACAGAGTCTGAAAATGGAATGTATTAAAAGCTGTATAGCTGTTAAAAAAAAAATCAAAAATCATCAGCAATGCTGATGGGAACAATCTAAGTACTTATGATAATAGAGCCATTTTAATTGTCAGTAAAGGTATTTCTGGGGAGCATGTTTTTCTGTTGTATTTCTTCCTCCTTATAGCTGGGTTGGATTGTATCACACAGATGCCTCTTGAGTTTCAGAACTTCAGAGGATGGCTGCTGCTTATTCTCTGGATTAGTTAATTCTTTGCTTTATGCTTAGCTGGGAATATATTGTTGTCAGTAGCGGGAAATAGAGCTTGCCTTTGTATGCCCTCAGCTAGAAAGTGGTTTATGTCTGCAAATATTCATGCAATGCTCTTGTTTTATTGCTTTTATATCTTTGCTAAGATAATTTTTGCTGAGGCTATGTTACAGATATTAATGCCTGAGTATTATTTTGTGCAGCTGCATCTCAGCAAATAGAATATTGGGTTTAATATTGCTTTAGATTTGTTTACATATTCTAAT